>BTPG01000005.1:79216545-79395835 GCA_036245525.1 Semisulcospira habei
TTTTCATTCTTGTCCTTGCTACACACTACAAGAGAATGAATGAATGAATGAATGAATGAAACTTTATTTTCCAAGGATAAAAGAATAGGTGCGCAGACCTGTTTACATTCTTGTCCTTGCTACACACTACAAAACAAAATAACGTACATAAAATAACACACACACACGCACTGACACACACATACACACACATCAGTATATCATGTACACATACATTCTATCACTTAAAACTATACTACAGCAAATATAAAAAGTATAAAGGATTTTGTACATAAAACCGCTATTGTTCTCATCATAAAAATCAACACGGCGACTCACTCCAACAAACGTAAACAGGCATACACACACACACACACACACACACACACACACACACACACACACACACACACACACACACACACACACACACACGCACGCACACACACACTCGCACACACACACACGCGCGCGCGCGTGCGCAAGCACGTAGGAATGCGCGCGTGCACACACATACACTTGCACACACTGACACAGATAAACACACACCCGCACACACACGCGATAGCGGCCTCCCCGCGCCACTAAACCCGCCGCGCACAGTTAGATGCTATAGTCTGCCATGAAATTAGACTAGACTTGTATAGCGATCCCGCAACCACCGCGCGCGCGGGTCGACGCGAAGAAACCACAGCACTGCCACGCATCGCGAGCGCCCAATGCTGTGTCTATGGACGGCATCCTGTCTGGCCAGCCGAGCCCATGGGGTCATGGATATTACATAATGCGGCTTGCTGGAATGCCAGCGGTATATTACATGCGTTCATAAATGTTAGAAGAGAATGCAGACTATCCGGGAAATGCCGCATAAGGCATGGAGTGCTACATGTAAAAATAAAAATAAAAATAAAAAAATAAAAGAAAAATGAAGTTTTGTCTAGATGTTTGAGCAGCTTGGTCTTGTAAGTTTTAAGTGATGGCGCGGCTCTAACATCCGCAGGAATGGAGTTCCATAACTTTGCACCAGAATAGGACAACGACGACCTATAAATGTCCAGTCGAGGCATCGGTACAACAAGATTGTTCCCTGGTGTTCGACTGGACCTCGTATGAGCAAAGTGGAACAAACTATTGAGATAGGCTGGTGTTTCTGATAGGGTGATTTTGCGCATGAGCACCAACTTATTATACTTAAACTGTTTTTCAAGTGGCAAAATGTCTAACAGCTTGAACTTATTGTCAGTATTAATGACTTCTGAGGGTCTGTCAACAATAAGTTTAATGGCTCTTCTGTGGAGCGAGTTCAGACTTTTTAAATTAGTATCGCTACTACCGTCCCAAATAGATGAGGCATAATCCAAATGTGACTGAATATGGGCATAGTAGAAGAGTTTCCTTGTTGGCTCATCAGCAAAATGTCTCAATTTCGACAGGAGGAATACATTTTTAGATACTATTTTACACAGTTTAGTAATGTGGCCTTGCCATCACAACTTGTCGTCTAAGTTGATTCCAAGCACGCGATGTTCTCTGACTTGCTCCACAGGCTGGCCGTTAAGTGTTAGTTGAAGGGGAGGGGGGGTTCAACTGATGCTTTTGCCGTGTGGTAATCAGCATGCATTTGGTTTTAGTGGGATTAGGTATCATGGCGTTATGTCTGCACCATTCAGATATCTCATTTAAACTGTCTTGGAGAATCTTCACCATACATGTTACGTCTGATGACGAAACGTCCAGTGTTCCATCGTCTGCAAAAAGACTGCAAGTTACACTGGAGTCAGATATATGTAATGGAAGGTCGTTTATAAAGACAGAGAACAATAATGGACCAAGAATCGATCCCTGTGGTACTCCGTGCTCTATCACCCCTTCAGGTGAGTTTTTCCCATTCACGTAGACATACTGCGTACGCCCATGCAGATATGACGTAAGGAAGGCAAGTGTGTCTGCGCTTAGTTGATAGACATTAAGTTTTTGAACTAAAGTTTCATGATTGACGAGGTCAAATGCTTTTGAAAGGTCCAAAAATACTGCTCCAGTCATTTGACTGCTGTTTATGGCAGTAAGCCATCTGTCAACAAGGTGTACCAATGCTGTGTGACAGGAGTGTTTCCGCCGAAAGCCAGATTGTAATGGATGTATGAGTTTGTGTTTTTCTAGAAAATGTTGCAAGTGTGTGTGAATGTGTCTTTCTATCGGTTTCGACAGTGTTGACAGTAGCGAAATGGGCCTGAACTTGTTAGGGTCGGCAAGGTCTTTCGTTTTAGGTAGTGGGATCACTTTGGCTATTTTTAGAGAAGATGGAAATATCCCCTGCTTTATGCAAAGGTTGTATATATATGTCAAGGTATCTACAATATACGGTAGGGCCATTTTCAGAACTGAGCTACTAATACCATCATGGCCAGACGTACGTTTGTTCTTTAAGTACGAGATGGATTTTCCCACGTCGTATATCGTTAACAGCGGAATGCTGAATGACGTATCAGGGTCCAGCCGTTCTGCACAAAACGTCTTTAGCTTTTCGAACACAGCTGAAGACTGACCAGAATATGTATTTTTTAGCAACGTACTGGCAGCCGAGAGGAAATGCTGATTCAAGATATCAGCTGATAACTGTGTACATTGTGCGGTATTTTTGGACCTCGTAAAAGCATTGATCGCTCGCCACACAGATACGACATCTTTCTTTCCGTTCATAAGACGGTGAAAAAGTGACCTTTGAGCTTTCCTCACTAAATGTTTAACATGGTTTCTTTGCCTTCGATAAGCAACAAAATCCTTCTTTCTTTTATAGTCATCTCGGAGCTGCATGGCATCCTTGATTTCCTTACTTAACCAGGCGGGAAGCTGGGGGTTCTTCACCCGTTTCTCTCTGAATGGAGCGTGTTTATCGAGAACACCAAGGAACAATCCGTACCACTCAGACAAAGCATCGTTGGGGTCATTATGGTAGTACACTGTATCAAAGTGTGTGCTACTTAAATCACAAAGAAATGTTTCCTTGTTGAAGCGTTTAAGTGATCTGTATCTAATAGTCGTGTGCTGATGTTTTCGGAATGAATTATCCGCTTTTAATGCCAAGCAACAGCACACCGGGTAGTGATCGCTAATCCCTACCTGAAGCACGTCTACTGCCATCACCCTTGATTGAGTAGTTGTATATATGTGGTCTATAAGGGTGGAGGAAGTTGGACTAACACGAGTTGCTGTTTTAACTAGCTGCTTTAAACCAAACATAGACATGGTGCACTCCCAAGCAGGGTTATTCAAAAAACATGTTAATATTGAAATCGCCTAGGATCAAAATTTCAGAGCTGGACTGTCTGACCTTATCCATCATGGCGATAAAGTCGTCGAACCATTGAAATATTGATGCTGGGTTCCTGTAAATGTACCCGACCAGCACGGGGCTGGATTTGTTTGCCCTTAACTCAACCCAAATGCATTCTACGGTTTTTGACTCCAGGTCCCCACGCCTGCGAGTAATACCGCTAATTGAATTATGAATGTATACTGCAATACCCGTATGTCCCGGGTATTCAGCATCGCGGCGCAGTACAGTGAAGTCCTGGATAGAAACGGCCTCATCGCTGATGTTACGATTGAGACGCGATTCCGTTACACCAAACAAGTGAAATGGATTGGATTGACTCAAGAGCACACACAGATCGGGAACTTTGTTAGTTAAATGATAAACATTTAAATGGCCAATATGTAACTGGCGATCATACACCATGATTGCTAATGTATGTCAATACCAAAGAGTACAAATAAAAAAGCTTATAAATGATACAAAGGCAAATAAGAGCTGAAATAATAAAACAAAGCAAAAGAATATCAGTCCGCTCTAACACACAGAATGTGGGAGGCAAGTGAGAAAAAAAAAAAAAAGAGTTTCTTCTACGCATTCACTGATATAGACCACACTACCGGTCACTAACGGTCACTAACAGTGACTAATCTCTTTAGCAAACTTCAACAGTCAAAGCTAAACGACCCCGCTGCGCGATAGGGGAAATAAAGTGAGCGCTGCGAAAGGACACAGATATGATCGTAGTGTGAATATACGTAGAGCACTAGTAGAGAAAGTGTCACGGTGCACAAGTACTAGTGCTATAAGCGTCACAAATCGCACAGAGTGAGAAGATCGGTATTCACGAATACTGACGGCAGAAGTCAAAAGGATGGCAATGTTAATATTGGACCACGTGCAGTGGTTGAAGTTAAAAACAAATGAATACGTCTCTGCGCAAACACAATAATTATGAGCAATAAGAGGCAAGAAAATCAATCGATATTGTTCAGTGTTAGCCTGGAAAGTAAAGCACAAAGTTATGTAAGGAAGAGTAACTGAATGTTCTGGAAATGAGTCTAATACACACGCACGGGGTGGCTGTACTGTGCCCACGGTTCCTGCTGTGCGTATGGCGTGTATGTGAGCGGGGGGACGCTGAAAGGATACGTTGGTTGCGTCATGCTGAAGTGTCCCCATGGTCCCGCCTCGCGATACTGTGGAAATGCGGCACTGTATGGTGGTAGTGGCGGTTGCTGCCACATAGGATACTGGCCCGGCATTTGTTGCTGATAGCTACATTGACTCTCTGCTGTACCACCAAATCTGGATTCGCTGTACTGTGATTCCAGACTTGGTGCTACAGCAGAGGACACTGACAGTCCACCTTGACTCTCCGGTGCAGCACCAAAGCTGGATGCACCACAGAGCGATTCCAGGTTGGGTGCTGCAGCGGACACTGACTGTCTGCCGGCTGCGACATTAGCGTAAGTGTTGGTGGTGCCAGCGTGTCCTTCACGTCGCTGACGGCGGTGACGGCCACCACCTGCAGGCTGGTTGTTGGGAGTGGTGACGTCAGTAGCTGGCCCTCCTCTCTTTATGTTGAGGGCCAGACTTATGGTGCCCTGGCGACTAGGATGGATGGGGTCACCGCGCCTGTAGAATTTTCTACGCGGCAACCCATCAACAGCAGTAAAGACCTGAGTGTTGTCTATCAGTGTGACACCCAGCTTTCTGCACACATGGAACAGGTTACTGTTGGAGGCGGTGATGGCCCTATACAGCTGGTGTCTACTGTCGGTCGGCAGGATGGAGGATGCCTGCAGACGAGCGCCGGGAAATACCCGCCTGCATTCCCGGACGAGCTGTTCCCACACAGCGCTGGTCACTTCCTTCTGTTTGCAATCGTTGATCCCCACGTGGAAGGTCACCAGTGCCACCGCTGTGTGGGACGCGTGTTGTCGCTGGAGCCAGTTCAGCAGGTGGACAGTCCGCAGGCCAGAGACAGATAATACGTCTACTTTTTCTATAGGGTAGGTGGGCATCTTCTCTGCCTTGATGTTGCGAACAACAGAGTCTCCAATGACCAGCGTGGTGGTGTCACTCTGCACTGTATGTCGCAGTATTTGCTCATCTGGAGACATTTTGTTATTACGCTGCTGCTGGCTGCTGGCGTGGTCATACCCGTTGTTGACCTCAGGCAGGCCGCCGGTAATCCGTACTGGTATGAGTCGCTCTGGGCTCTTCTCGGCTGCACTCACAGCCTGTACCGTGGCCAGTTCTTGCAGAACGGGTGGAGGGGAGGGGTGACAGGGAGCAGCGATTGCGCTGCCCGTTACCTGGCGCGGAGACGCACAGCTATCAACATTGGCAGACAGGTCAGTTTGAGTGTTACCACTCATGGCAACGTCTGAGCTGTTGGACGCAAGGGCTGACTTCTTTCTCAACTGTTTTTGAATTTCCCTCAGGCGCTGCTTGTGGCTCTGTTTGGCGGAGGATAGCTGGTTGACAGTGCCGTCTGTGGCGTGTTGAGCTGTCTCCACACCAGTTATCCTGTCGTCCAGGCCGGACAACACTTCGCCCACACTTTTCTCTGTAACCTGTAGATCTCTGGCTCTCTTGACCGCCTCGTCACGGAGCTGACTCTCGAGCTGATCAATCCTGGCTAGGGCTGCTGAAAGTCCTTTGAACAGTGTACTAACGTCAGCGCGAAGGTTCGTGATGAGGTTACAAGCACTTTTGAGTTGCGCTCGCAGATCAGGGTCAGTGGTGTCCTCGTGAGGACAGGTAGTCCCGAGGGCCGTGGTGGGTGCGGCCTCTGTATTACGTAATCCCAGTCCCGGAGACGCGGGACTGGCGTTCGTGTTTGGTCGGGTTGGGGGAAGGGGCGTGGCAGTGGACATTACATCATCAACTGTTGCCGCAACAAGTGAAAAATCAGTGCGGGCGTTCTGAAGTGGCTGGCCAGTAGATGTGGTGATGGGATTAGTCGGGGATGAGTGGTCGGATAGAAGGGGCGTCGGTTGATAATCCCCTGTGATTGACGACTCTGCCGGCTGCACAAGAAGAGAGACTTCTTTGTTGTCCGATGGAGTGGAGAGGGTAGGCGTGATGGGGGTGTCTGCTAGGGAGACAGCCAACAGCAGGCCCCGTGAGGAGTTGGAAGGGGTGGCGGGTGAGGTGACGGTACTTTCTGTAACGTCAGGGTCAGATGCAAGATGGTTGCTGGTGACGGGGACATTGTCTGTAGGGTCCGCTGTACCGGCCAGGAGCTGTTGTACATAATCACAAAGGGCCCGGTACTCCGATCTCACCCACAGACCCTTTCTCTTCCCCTGAATCATGCAGGTGCCACCGGTTGTCCGCCTCTTTCTAAAGTACACGGTGATGACGATAAGTTTGTTCTCGTCTGTGTGTACCGGCCCTTCATATATCTTAACTATTGTCTTGGCCAGGTGATCAGGGACCGGGGTGTGGGGAGAGAGGTAGCCATCAAGGGTGACAGCTTCATTGTCATAGTTAAAATCTTCCCATAACACATTGTGGACTCCTGTAGTGTGTTTGGGCAGAAGCTGCATGTATCTCACATACACGGCATTTCTCCACGTCTTGAGAATGCTGAGGGCATTAGCGCCTTTACATTCAAATCTTGTTTGGAGTTTGTCTAAGGTATCTCTCAGTACTGGGTCACGGGGGATGGTGGGAGTGGAAGGGGGTTGGTGTACAATGGCTATAGTTGTCATGGTTTCAGATAGGAACAAGACATGTGATTTAGAGTGGGGCGGGAGATGAGGATGGGTGTCACTGACGGGAATGTGGTTTATAGTTGGGGGGGGGGGGGGATGGGGAGGGGGCAGTGGAGAGTGGCTACGCAGGAGAGGCAAGAGGCAGAGCGTGGGTAGGGGGGAGGAGGCGCCAGGAAAATGGAGCAGGGGTAGTGATGGGTGTGAGTGGGAGAGGGGGTGACGTAATGGAATGTGAGTAAGCCGAGGAGAGGGAGGGCGTGCAGAGGGTGGGTAGGGTGGGGAAGAGGGGCCAGAAACACGAGGCGGGGGTGGGGAGGGGGGAGGGAATGGAGGGTGGGTAAGCAGGAGAGGGCGGGCGTGACGAGGGTGGGTGGGGTAGAGGTGCCAGGAACAGGGGGGCGAGGTGGGGATGGGTGTTGGCGTAAGTCAAGTGTGGGGTTCTAGCTGGCATGGATTGATGACGTACGATGCCGGACCTGCCAAGCTGATCCTAGGAAGATAAGGCTGGAACTGTTTACATGGGCGCGGGTCAGGCGTGACCGCCGACAGCGCCGCCTTGTGTAAACACATCTGGCAGCAGTTTCGTGGCAAAGACAGCAGTCTTAGTATGGTGTAGTCTGACTAGTCTATGGTATATAGCGCACGGGCTGAAGGAACGTTAAGGAAAAGCAAGTTTCTTTACTCACAATAAACACGGTATGGTGAGATAGTATGCAAGTCCATTCTCCGTTGCAGTATGCATTTGAAGTCCAGGACAAAGAAATTAGTAGCAGTAAACAGCACGTTACAGTCCAGTATAATGAACCACAATGGAAGATGTGAAATAGCTCCAAAATACCACACACAACAACTTGAAAACACCACACGATTAATTCACCACTGAATATGAATTCACAAAATATCCAGATATGCAATGAGATCACAAAGTAATGTGCGCAATTAGAAAACAAAACGTCCGAGTAACGTAGAATAGTAGAACACAATACAATCCATGAAACTGATATCTCGTCCGCTTGACTGTTCAGCGGAGAGATCGGAAAAGTCGACCGCTTCCTCCGGCGGTCGCGAAGAGAGAGAGAGAGAGAGAGAGAGAGTTGAATGGACTTTATTTTGCAAGATATGATTACGGCTGAACAGCCTGTCTTACAATCTGTGAAATAATACACAACACAAGTTTAAATGTTCCGAGTTACTAAATGGGGGGGGGGGGAGGGAGGGAGGGAGTCCTGCTACTCTACACACATAAATATACATCGAGCAACACAGTAAGATATTAACACACACACACACACACACACACACACACACACACACACACACACACACACACACACACACACACACACAAACAGTGTCAAGAACATTTACGAGTACGAAAAGGCATAAAAAAAGCGAAAATGGAAAAATGAAACAACATACATACATAAACTGCGACATAAGTTGAAGGTCTTCATGTAATTAGAACATGTCTCAGTACAGCATCAATAGAGGAGAACTGAAACGTGGTAGTGAAAGAGAGAGAGAGAGAGAGAGAGAGAGAGAGAGAGAGAGAGAGAGAGAGAGAGAGAGAGAGAGAGAGAGAGAGAGAGAGAGAAAGGGCAGAGGTGGTGGTGAGTAGAGAGTAGCGGGTGATACTGATGCGTAGCGATGATGGTTATAATCACGAACAACAGGCCACAGTCTCAGTTGATGACGTGAACAACTTGTGTTTCATTACTGCTTCATTACTTTACATAATTCCAGTCTTGCAGGAATCACCTCAAGAAAAAGCGATACCGACGACCAAAAAGGTTAGTGGTTGTTATTGCGTGGGTGGGGAGGGGGGGGGGGGGGGGGGGGAATATGGAGAGGTATTGGTTTCGGACGAAGGGACAAAACCTCTGTCACTTGTTTAGCGACCAAGCAATTGTTATCTCCCTGCACCCACGACTTCCCCCCCCCCCCACCCCCCCCCCCCCCCCCCGTCTACGGCTTCTTCAGTCTTTGTCGTACATACGACGAAGACAGACTCCCCCTCCCCCCTTTCTCCCCTCCCCCCTTCCCCCATCCCTCGTCCACTGAACAGCATCCATCTCGGTTAGTACCTTATGAACGTTTCGCCGGTGTCTCAGTCCGTTGACTGTGATAGTTCAAGGGTGGTGCCAGAATAGCTTGGCGCTTCAGGCGCCAAACTATTCTGGCACCACCCTTGAACTAGAATGGTTGATCTATTTCCTAATCTGTAATGTAGACCTCACAGGATACTAAGCAACTTTTAAAAAAATTCAGCCTCATGATGTACTGGTTTAACACGGGTGGCAGTAAATAGATCATCCCGTGCCTGTGGGAAAGATGAAAAACATAACTTGAAATACTAAAGGCCACAATTGCAGTTTTCGTCGACATTGAGAACTTGTCATGGTCGATCGATCTGCAACATCTAGTAAGAACGAGCACAATTTATTTCTCTTAATCTGTTAGGTCGCCTTCACACGACAATAAGCAACTTTGAAAACAAGTCAGCTTCAGGACTGATGTAATAGGTTAAAGCGATCTGTCCATAGCGGGCTTTGATTGGTAAATTTTGCTCAAGATACGGCGGGTTCTCGCCGTGATGTCTTGCCTCAGCTATGACGTTTCTACCCTTCTTTTCACAATCCATGTGAGTAAGCTCACGTAACAGAGGCGTGCGTCCCTCGTGTGCAACGGGGGAAGATTCTCCTATGCGCAAAGGAGAAGATGAGCAGACACTGAAGTCGATAATTTCACGACATTTACACTTCAACGGCTCCAGTAGCCAAGTTATCCGTTTTGCCCAGCATTTGTCAGAATTTATCGTAAGACGTCATCGTAAGAACATTTATAACGGAGAAATCGCGAGCTATTAACATTTCAGTCATTTTTGCCCTGGAACAGGCAGATGAGGAAACGCTAAACAAACTGTAGTGTGTACCCCATTTCAACAGCCGTATGGTTGAAACTAGTCTCAAATTTGGGAGCTGTCATCTAAAATACTGCCATACACAACTTAGGGCTAGGCAGATCGACCCTGATAGTTCAAGGGTGGTGCCAGAATAGCTTGGCGCCTGCAAGCGCCAAGCTATTCTGGCATCACCCTTGAACTATCAGGGTCGATGCCTAGAAGCGCCAAGCTATTCTGGCACCACTCTTAAACTATCATGGTCCAAGGATATAGGCGCCAATCTATTCTGGCACCACCCTTGAACTATCATGGTCGATACCTAGAGGCGCCAAGCTAATCTGACTCCACCCGTGAACTGTCGTGGTCCATGCTTAGACGCGCCAAGCTATTCTGGCACCATCCTTGAACTATCATGGTCGATGCCTAGAAACGCCAAGCTATTCTGACACCATCCTTGAACTGTCATGGTCCAAGCATATAGGCGCCAAGCTAATCTGACTCTACCCTTGAATCTATATCATTGTCGATGGCTAGAGGCACCAAACTATTCAGACTAGACCTTTGAACATGGTCGATCCACATTTTGTTGAAGTGCATCAGTGCTTTACACACGCGAAACGTGCTGTATTCGGATGCTCGACTTTATGGCGCGTCTTGAATGAGTTAATGAGCTGAATGACACGAAATTATTCACGCTGAGGTATGCACACCATTTCGTTCATGGTCGATGTTTAAAGGCGCCAAGCTATTCTAAAACCACCACTGAACTATCATGGTCGATGCCTAGAAAGCGCCAAGCTATTCTGACACCATCCTTGAACTATCATGGCCCATGCATATAGGCGCCAAGCCGCTAATCTGACTCTACCCTTGAACTATCATTGTCGATGGCTAGAGGCACCAAACTATTCAGACTAGACCTTTGAACTAAGATGGTCGATCCACATTTTGTTGACGTGCATCAGTGCTTAACACACGCGAAACGTGCTGTATTCGGATGCGCGTCTTGAATGAGTTAATGAGCTCAATGATACGAAATTATCCAAGTTGAGGTACGCACACCATTTCGTTCAATCATCCCGATGAGCGGCTTTCAGTTTCAGGAGAAGTGTTTACACCAAGTGTCTCTTCAATTTATTTCAGTCAGTCAGGCGCCATATTCAAATTCCACGCATGTTTATAACTTGCGCGAATTCGGTCAGATAAAACTCGAAAATAAAATAAACAACTTTTAACACTTCAGCCACGGCCAGATTTGATAAGTGGTGATCGGTGACATTGCATTTTACCTAGGATAATTGAGAAGCAAATACCATCCGTCATGAAAGAGGAACTTCAAGGGGATTTTGAAGTGATAAGATTATGGAGGTATTCTGAACCCGGGTCAGCTAGGTTATCTTGAAAATGAATTCAGTGCATGGATGATGCTGTCGTTGAGTGCAGTTGTTTTGTGTGTGACGGGTGGTGGTGGGCGGGTTTGGCTGGGATAGGAGGGTGGGGGTGCTGATGTATCTTGCAGTGCATACAGCGCGAGAATAACCTCAAATGCCATTTGGCGAAACACTCAGGAATTTCTCTATCTCTCTCCATCCCTCTACCCTTTAAAAGCAGGTCCATTTTTGTGAAAAGTGACATTTTCATTGTAATACATGTACAATGAAAATCTCGCATTCACTATCATAAATGAAGTTGCTGTCTTTTTGCGCGCACGCTCGCACGCACGCACACGCACGCACACACGCACGCACGCACGCACACACACACACACACGTACACACTAACATGCCAACGTTTGATTAGGGGATTGTTTAAAGACTTGTGTACCACAGTGGGAACTAAATCGGCCATGATAGTTCAAGGGCAGTGCCAGATTAGCTTGGCGCCTGGGAAGGCGCCAAGCTAATCTGGCACTACCCTTCAATTATCATTGTCGATCTACCTCCCGCTAAGTTACGTTTAGTTTGAACGCACAAAGAGTTAATCATTCTATACTTTAACTCATTCACGGCCGGCCGCATTCCGGATGCGCGGTATAAGCCGCGAATGAGTGAAAGTGAAACCTTGGTTGTGCAGGTAGGCCTACTAGTGTTCAGTCACCTCTAGTATTGCAATTTGAAGTCACTGCCCACATCCGGTCATTCTGCGCCTCTTCTGAAGTGTTTCTTCAGTCTAGACCTATATACTATCAGACACTATCCTGGCTGACTTCATGGCAGTTTGCATCGTGTGTATGCGCGCGCGCGAATGTGTGTGTGTGTGTGTGTGTGTGTGTGCACTGTGTGCACACGTGTGTGTGTGTGTGTGTGTGTGTGTGTGTGTGTGTGTGTGTGTGTGTGTGTGTGTGTGTGTGTGCGTGCGTGCGTGTGTGTGTGTGTGTGTGCGTGTTAGTGCCTGCGTGAGTCTTTAATTCATTGCGCCCCAGTTACGAAATACCCTCTGAGGACTGCATTACAATTCAGGAGGCAGATCGACCATGATAGTTCGTGGTGCCAGAATAGCTTGACGCCTATAGGCGCCAAGCTATTCTGGCACCACCCTTGAACTATCATGGTCGATCCTTATCTTGCTGTGGTGTGTCGGAGCTGAATGAGTTAAATTAGCCTGGTCATGATCATGTTTTGCCTTTCCATTTTAATCACTTATTTGTATCGTGCGTCGTGTGTGTGTGTGTGTGTATGTGTGTATGTGTATGTGTGTGTGTGTGTGTGTGTGTGTGTGTGCGTGCGTGCGTGCGTGCGTGCGTACATGCGCGTGTGTACGTGCGTATGCGTATGTGTGTGTGTGTGGATGTGTGTCTTTGTTAGCTCTTAGTTTTCTTTTTGCATCATCACTTACTTTTAGTATAAGCGCTTAACAAATCTCCATTATTATTATATATTACGCGCGTGTGTGTGTTGTGTTGTCAAGGGCGGATCTCGGGGGAGGTGGGGGGGGGGGGTGTTCCAGGGGTTCCGGACCCCCCCCCCCCACAGACCCAATTTTTAAAAAAATGCTATAACAAAGTCTCTTTTTGGGGGTGTTTGGACCACCCCCTTCTCCCCTGCCCCGCGTTAACAATTTTGGCGAGCTTTTACACATGCACCCCCCCCCCCACCTGCCACCCCTCGCTTTTCGATTTTTTTCGGCCGCTGGAAGCAAGGTTGAAGGTCCAAAACAAAAAGTGAGACCCCCTCCCCCCGTCCCCCTCGAGGTAACTGATCCTCATCTGGTTGTGGTGTGTGTGTGTGTGTGTGTGTGTGTGTGTGTGTGTGTGTGAACTGGCGTGTGCGCGCTTGCGTGCGTGCGTGCGTTCGTGTGCACTGGTCTCAGATGTACCTTGTTTAAGTACTTTAGTATCTATCTAGGGCGACAAGACTTTTTATGTACTTACAAATCCACCGAAAATCCTAAAAACACACACACACACACACACACACCCCCCCCCACAACTTTCCAACTGAAAACCTGACAGAATGCCCAATTAAAAACGCACCTCATGACGCACGGACTATGTGGTCTTCTGTCCTGTTTTGTCATTTACTTTTACGAAATACCTGTGTGGCAATGATAGGTGGATTTCATCACTGAAATTCCACTCATGAAGACCCGGCCCACTTCATCCATCTGCAAGAGGCGTGGCAAGGGATCTACCCATGTGCAAGAGGCACAGATCCTCATGAGCTCCCGCAATCGCGGGGGCTCATGAGGATCTTTGCCTCTTGCTGTCTCAGTTTGTTCATCTGAAGTGATAAGTATGGATAATTAAATTGTCTTTAAAGTGAATCCAAACAGCGCACGACCTATACAGAGTGCCGGCTTCTTAATAGCTTGGTTTTTGTGTGTGTGTATCGTTCACCCCTTCATTAGGAAATTGTGCACATTGCACATTAGGAAATACATCAACCATTTTAGTACAAGGGTGGTGCCAGAATAGCTTGGCGCCTGTACAGCAAAATCAACAAATCATAGGAGCTCAGTAAATATAGATAATAATTATTAGGTCAATTACCACTAAATGAAGTTTGTTCCTATAGTGGTACAGAAAAAGTGTTTCTCTGCGGAGATATTTGAAAAAGACCCCCCCCCCCAGCCCCCCCCCCCCCCAAAAAAAAAAAAAAAAAAACCCAAAAAACCAACAAAACAAAACAAAACAAAACAAAACAACCCAACAAAACAAAACAAAACAAAAACAAAAACCACCGTTGTGCGCTCCAATATCAGACGGCCTATACTTCGTTCTGTACTTTCACCCCTCGACTGTCTTTCATTACAGGGGCGGATCTGGGGGGGGGGGGGGGGTTCCAGGGGTTCCAGCCCCTCACCCCTCACCCCAATTTAAAGAAAAAAAAAATACTATAACAAAGTTCCTTTTTGGGGTGATTGGACCTCCCCCCCCCCCTCTCACTGGTTTAAAATTTTGTCGAATTTTCACCTCCGCTCCCACGCCCGTTGTTTGATATTTGGCGAACAGTGAAAGTCCTAACATGCACTCGCTTCCCCTCCACCCCCCCCCCCCACCTCCCGCTTTTCGATTTTTCGGCCCCTGGAAACAAGGTCTAGCGTCGGGGATGCATTTTGTATCACGTTGGAAGTCCCAAACCAAAATTTGGACCCCTCCCCCCCCCCTAGGTAACTGATCCGCCCCTGCATTATGCTATTTTCTCTCGCTTCCCAATAAATTGTCCTCCATTAGCGCTATTTTAGTCCATGCCATTTTGTAAGCAAGAGACAGACACTTTCCTCTATAGCAAGTGGCAGCTCATTATTGGAAGCTGTCATACAGCCCCGCTCAGTGCAACAATCATGTCAATTTCTCTGCTTGTTGCAGATCTTGTCATTCGCCGCTACTTGTAACCGATCTTGTCAGTTTCCACCGTGTTGATTGGCAGGGCTATCATGTCAGTTTCGCTTGTTATCAATCATATCTGCGCCTATCATGTGGTATAGTGAGTCGCGTGCTTAAACTCAGGTGGCTCATTTGCTTGGGGAGCAGAGATGAAAACGTTGCCGATCTGTACGTTGCAATAGGCATAGAGCTTCATGAACAGCGGCTGATGAACGTCTATACATCTTCATGTACAAGTTCATGTTAACCCGTTTAGCCCCGAGTCCCTACAGCAGGAGATAGATTGACAATGATAATTCAAGGGTAGTGCCAGATTAGCTTGGCGCCTGAAGGCGCCAAGCTAATCTGACACTACCCTTGAATTATCATGGTTAATCCATCTCCTGCAACTGGTACATAGTCATTAGGCAACACCTCCAAAATTTGAGAAATGGGTACCTTGGAGCTAAAATGGTTAAATTTGCCGATCCTTACACCGCAAGAGGTATAGATTCTCATGAACCCCTGCAGCTGCAGGGGCTCATGAGAATCTATGCCTCTTGCAGACGGAAGGGTTTACTATCCCGTGAAGCTCCCCATGTCATGCTGAGAGAGACACGTTCAGCGATTACCTGCCCATGATAATGACAACTCTCTTGTCAGAAAGAGCAAAGAGGGACTAGTAAGCGAAGGGAGAAGAAGCTGAGAGATGGAGAGTGGGCAAGATAGAGGGATAATCATATAGGGCTCGGGAAGTTCCTCGCGTTGCTAGGAGCGTCGGCTGCCGCGGCGGCCATCTTCGGAAGACATTCCGTCGCCTGGCGATAGACTTCAGATAGTAGCAAAGTAGTGTTTCAACACGTTTTTCTTCATATTTCCAAAAACTACAGTAGCTCGCTTGAGCTTGCCCTTAGCACCACGTGAATGTTCTGTGTATATGTACAGTGTGTGAGTGAATGCGTGTGATTCACGTGAGCGTGCTTGTTGGGTTCAGTTCGCGGCGGCGCTTTGAGCCGATTTTCAATTGGGATAAAGCGCCTATTTAATGCGCTTATTATTATTATTATTAATGCATAGCATTTATATGGCGCATTTCTCATATTTATAATATAACTCAATGCGCAGAATGTAGCCGCGAACTGAACCCAACAAGCACGCTCACGTGAATCACACGCATTCACTCACACACTGTACGTAAACACAGAACATTCACGTGGTGCTAAGGGCAAGCTCAAGCGAGCTACTGACGGTATTTGGAAATCGTTTTGTATTTGAAATTTTATTAAGTTGGCTGAAACTGATACCAAAGTGGAGGGGGAGGAAGAGCCGGAGTACCCGGAGAAAGAACCCCCGACGGTCCGCCCGAATTAACGGTGACACTTACTAGAGGAGAAAAATCCGACGCCGGAACCCGGAATCGAACCTCGCACCTTTAGCATTGGTGGCAGGCGCCTTAACCACTGCGCCACGGACCGCCCCATTATTATATTATTATTATTATGTTTCTTCCTCTTTGGAAACAAACAAAAACAGATTGTGGTTAGCGGTTTTCTACGGTGATGGCCGCAAGACTTGCTGTTATGGTAAGACTTGCTGTTATTGCCTATAGCACGTCAGGAATTTCCTGACATTGTCCTGACAGCGATTTCCCGATGAGCGCATGAGTCGGCGTATCCTCTCAAGATGGCCGCCATGACTAGCGTGATGACGTCAGCTTCCCGAGCCCTATACACGGCGGAACAGGAAGATGTGAGAAAAATCATGACCAGACAAAATGAGACAGACGGAGAAATACAGGAGATTGAAATAGACCCCACTTAAAAACCCACCCAAAAACAAAGCTAAGCAAAACAAAAACAACAACAAGAACAACAACCAAATCAACAGCAACAACAACAGCTTGAGCAACAACGGGCAAATATGATAGTAACAATTTGGGCAACAACACAACTTGACCAGTAACAACGACTTAGACAACAACAATAACACACTGAACAACAAAGCAACAACTTGAACAATAACAACTTGAAGAACAACAACCAAAACAGCAACAGCAACAACAACTTGAACAACAAAGCAATAACAGCTTGAACAACAACACTACTTGACCAACAACTTGAACAACAACAATAACAACTTGAACAACTAAGCAACCACTTGAACAACAACAGCAACAACAACTTCAACAACGACAACAACAGCAACAACAAAAACAACAACAGCAACAACATAAAAATAACAAACAAACAACTTTTTATGGTTGTGTTATATTTTGAAATTTTAAAACTTTTGTAAAAAGATATTATTTTGTAGACACATCTTGACCATTTAAATCGTTTGCGTTCATTCTGAAATCAATGTCAGACTGGTTTAGGTTATAATTAAGCTCGTAAAATAATACTTATAATGATATGTGCGCTGGTCTGCTATATTGGACCTTCCGTCCTAGAGTGGTTAGATTCAAAATCACAAATCGTGCCAGCACAAATTTCGCCGCTATCGCTGTATATTTATTTTAACCCCTTCACTGCCAACGGACGTATAGCTTGTTTTTTTAAATTTTTAATTTTTTTTTATTAAAAAAAAAATCATTGTTAATTCAACGTCAAAGATCCCGTCAAAGAAACATAGATACGAAGTGTGTGTCAGCAAGAGGTATAGATCCTCATGAGCCCCCGCGACTGCGGGGGCTTATGAGGATCTGTGCATATTGCCAGTTTGGGTGGTGTTCAGTTTTTCACTGCAGTGGCGGGATTAATGGTTGTTGAAGTTACCTAAACCGGGGAAAGCCATCAGGAGCGCATTCCTCGCTTCTCCGGCTGTAAGAGGGATCAAGGCGGTCACTAGCGCATGATAAAGTAGATTGATACGTGTTCCACTCTGCTTGCCTCCCTCGATTCCCTACCGCTTGTCAGCGGTAGCGAATCGAGGGAGACAACCAGTTTGGGTGTATGTTATGGTCAAATGTGATTATAGCGAACCACAGGTTATCTGATCGAACTGTTCATTGACCCTCAGTCACCTCCACGCCGGCTCACTCTATTTCGTGGCATTGCTTGACTCCCGTGACTTCTGGCTGTTACGGACTCGTGCACCGCCAAGTAGGAGGCCAATTTAACGGATTCAAAAAGGTATTCTGATTTCCTCTTTAAAAAACAACAACAATCAAACAACCAACCAAATAAGCCAGAAAACCCCCAAAACAAACAACAAAAATAAAAAACCCACCAAGAACAACTAGAACAACAAACACACAAACAAACAAACAAACAAACAAACAAATACATTAAACAAACAATCATAAAAACAAACCCCAACATAAAGAAAAACAAAACACACACACACACACACACACACACACACACACACACACACACACACACACACACACGCACGCACACACACACACACACACACACACACACACACACACACACACACACACACACACACACACACACACACACACACACACACACACACACAAACCCGAAGCAAACAACAGACGGCAAGCTAACAAACCTGGTGAAAAAAACTATGGAAATTGTAATAAACGCCGGCTGTGATTTCTAGGTTTTGTCCCTGCACTATTACGCCTATAATGCAATTATTTTCCCTTGTTTTTCATCTCTGCTAATGAAAGGCGGCAAAAGGCATTAACCCTTTGGCTGTCGGTAGCGGTTTTTGTCGCGATGATTCCTGCAGGACTGAATCATCTCGTCAAAAACCACAACCGAAAGTCCAAGAGTCTTTGAGAAACAACCCAGTGCGCAAAAGGCCATCGGGCCGACGTCGGCCCGATGGCCTTTTGCGCATTGGGAAAAAATGTCATTGTAATACAGTGAGAATCTAGCTTCACTGCACGAAATGGATTTAGTGTCCTTTTGTCTTCACAGGGAAGATCTGTCTAGAGGATTTTCTTGACGGTATGTACGTTTGTACGTTTTCGAGGACGATTCTTCAAATCTGCAGAAATATTTTGCTTACGAAGGCAGTGCACACCCCATTCAGTGTTGGCGCGCGTGGCATTTGAATAATTCTGGTCTCGCGCGCGCGTGCCGCAACGATCATTAGCCGCGAGCGCTGATGGATAGCGTCATTGGGGAAATAGATTACCCCCGCTGCCAATCAGCACCCACTAGCTCATAATTATACCCTTGCCTCCCTATATAGCCCCCTTGACAACACAGTCAGGACCAAACGCAGCTCAACAGTTTTGACGTGAAGGCATGCTTAACCCCTTCAGTGTCAGCTGACCCAGACTGTGTTTTTGCAACCTTCCTTAACTCATTCTACCCCAGACACCACAGCAAGATATGGGCGCCAAGCTATTCTGGCATCACCCTTGAACTATCATGGTCGATACAGTCCTGCACTGCAATGCAGTCTTCAGAGGACAACGGCAACATTTTGGGATTTCGGTGTTGGGGTAGAATGAGTTAATTCAAGACAAAAAAAACACAAACAAAACAAAACAAAAAAAACCCTAGATGTTCCATTAACACGGATCCAAAGTGGTGCCAGAAAGGGGCAAGAGGCGAGCTATACCTCTTGCGGCATTTGGGTGGTGTTCAAAATTTCTCTGCGATTTACGGATTAAAGAGACCTGCTTCAGGTAATAGAGGGTTAACCCATGACTCAGTGTAAGAAAGATTGTTAGCAAGTTAACAAAGATTGGAGAACACAGTATGCGTTCACCATCAGTGAAGGGTTAACAGTTCACAATATCTCTGTTACAAATGTTCTTAATATGTCTCACAATAATGCTGGCCAGCAGGGATAACTTCACTGAATGTGCGAAACGAAACTGAGACTTGGGGCAGTAGAAAATCGTGTGTTACAGGTACCGACTCACATGAATTGTGAAAGTAAGGGAAGAAGAATCTTCGTTAAAACTCATTCTACCCCAACATCGAAATCCCCAAATGTTGCCACTGTCCTCTGAAGACAGCATTGCCTTGCAGGACACAGATCGACCATGATAGTTCAAGGGTGATGCCAGAATAGCTTGGCGCCCATAGGCGCCAAGCTATTCTGGCATCACCCTTGAACTATCATGGTCGATCCTTATCTTACTGTGGTGTGTCTGGGGTAGAATGAGTTAGAGGGAAGACGAAATTAGAACCCCTTGTAGTTACACACTAGCAAGTAAAGTCCGCCCGGGAGCAGATCGCTTTAAACCCAAAGACTGTCTCCTTCAGTTAGGGATGTATGACGCTGGCGATCTCTTCTGAGCCAGAGGCGTACATTCTGATGAGCCCCTGCAGCTGCACTGGCTCGTGAGAATTCAGTTTATGCCTCTAGCAGATGGATGGGTTTAGTGTGAAAGACTAGTTAGGTTTCGTTTGAACGAACGACTCCTAAAAACGAACGCGAGCAAAATCCAGTCACGGCGGAAAACCAGCTTCTACCATAAGCGCAGACAACACTACAAAACATCTCCAAGAGGCATAGACCCTTAAGGGCTCATAAGGGTCTATGCCTCTTGGAGATGTTGAAGTGTTGTCCATGCATGCTTATGGTGACTGCAAGCTGGTGACTTCGCTCTCGTTCGTTGTTAGGATTCGTTCGTCGTAAACGTGACCTCTCTACTCTATCAGCAAATACGAAACACGAGGGGAAATTGACGACCACAAACAAAACGTTTCTGTGACTTTTCACGCGCACACCTGACCGCCGATAGTTTGCCGTTCAGCCAACCAGCGCCGGCATACCAAAGGGTTCAAGTAAATGTGGTGGTGTTGGGTATCAGTTAATGTCAACTATTTGTGCAAGCAGTTTAACGATCTGCCGTCTTGGATAGCTGATTATTATCTTTGTTAATTCGGCTGTTCAGTGTTGATTTACTCTGAGCGGGTGCTTGTGACTTAAAGTCGTGGTTGTTGGCACAATGTCGTGTGTGTCTATTATGTTAATTATGTAGAGGCGGCCCGGTCTTGGAATGTGTTTTGATTGAGAGCTCTATTAAAGCTGTCTCCTAAAATACAAATTGTTAATTACTGTTTTAACACATTTGGCCCAACGGCCGCATTTCCCAAATTTTGGAGGTGTTCCCTAACGACTATGTACCAGTTGCAGGAGATGGTAATTCAGGGATAGTGCCAGATTAGCTTGGCGCCTGAAGGCATCAAGCTAATCTGGCACTACCCTTGAAAAATTAACCTGGTCAGTCCATCTCCTGCTGGAGGTCGTCGGGGTTAAACATGGGTTAATAAAATGAAGTGGAAAATCGTCATGCCAGTGGTGGGCGTCTCTCTCTCTCTGTCTGTCTGTCTCTGTCTCTGTCTGTCTGTCTCTCTCTCAAATAAGTCAATACTCACTGTCTTTCCACTGAACTGTGTGTGTACGTGGTGTGTGTGTGTGTGTGTGTGTGTGTGTGTGTGTGTGTGTGTGTGTGTGTGTGTGTGTGTGCGTGTGTGTGTGCGTGCGTGCGTGCGTGCGTGCGTGCGTGTGTGTGTGTATGTGTGTGTGTGTGTGTGTGTGTGTGTGTGTGTGTGTGTGTACGTATTCAATTCTATTAGCGTGCCTCCCATTAACGCTTTCTGGACAATGCTGGTTTAAACGTGAATCTATTTAACCCAGCCTAAATTAGACTCTAAAAACAAAGAAGGAAAAAATAGCAGTCTGCTCCCTTTATGGAATAAAAATATTATACGAATAAGTAACCAGTGTCTGTTCACCGTGATTTAACAGCAAAGCTAATGATCAGTCATCACACTGATAAGCGGTAGCGAATCGAGGGAGACAACCACTGGGTATGTATAATCCTGCATCAATACAGTCGCAAGGGTCTATGCAGATTTATAACTCTCGTTGGCTTCATTCATATATAAATATGCCTTGTTCTTGAAGTCCAGCTAGCAGGCCTATTACGGTTTGAAGCTGAGATTTCGGCGATAGCCTAGTTAATCGTTTTAGCCCCGGATCCCTACAGCAGGAGATGGCTTGACCATGATAATTCAAGGGTAGTGGAGGCGCCAAGCTAATCTGGCACTACCCTTAAATTATCATGGTCAAGCCATCTCTTGGAACTGGTACATGGTCAGTCGTTAGGCAACACCTCCAAAATTTGAGAAATGGGACCTTGGGGCTAAAAGGGTTAATCCTGAAATACAGAATTCAGACCTAGCGTTTACAATGCACAGAACTTTCCAAACAAAGAAAGAAACACGCTTAAAAAGTGTGTTGTACTTGTTTTGTCTCAACGTGTTTTTTTTTTTGTTTTGTTTTTTTGCTAAAGTAATAGACATCTCCTCTCGATCCAATACACCAATCGGCCTATGGTAAAATGCATGTGAAATCTTTCACATCCAGCGCCAGTATCTTGATTAACTTATTCAGCCCTGACGCACTACAGCAGGAGATGGGTCGACCATGATAATTCAAGGGTAGTGCCAGATTAGCTTGGCGCCAGGCGCCAAGCTAATCTGGCACTACCCTTGAATTATCATGGTCGACCCATCTCTTGCAACAGGCACATAGTCGTTAGATGACTCCTCCAAAATTTGGGAAATAAGGCCGTCGGGCTGAATGAGCTAATTGTTGGTTCGAGCACCGTGCATGCAACCTAAACGATATTACATCACATCGTCTACACTGCCTGCGATTTGTCCAAAATGCTAACAATAACAGTTTCCCTACTATGTTGTGATATTATGGTTGTTTACTCTTTTATAAGCTTTGGCAGCTGGGTGGCTCGGTGGTAGAGCGTTAGACTCTCGTCCGATGGGTCCCTAGTTCGAATCCAGCTGGGGTCGCAATTTGTTCAGACCCTAATCGGTGTTCCGTCTTTGAAATCGTGGTGGACAAAAAGATGCTAAACCCTAAACGGTTAACTTTTCCACCCTTCAATACACAGGCCTTCAAAGGCAAATATTCTTTTCTTACGGACAATAAATTTATTGTATCTTGAAGCTAACTCTTTTTCTTACTCCGTACTGATTTTCGCTTCTTCTTCTTTCTTTCCCTTTCGCGGTGTGGGTTGGTGGTTGTGGGAGAAGAAAGGGGTGTTGGAGGAAGGTGGGGGGTGGGGGGTCCTGGGGAGAAGGGAGGAAGTGAGGAGGTAGGAGTGGGAGGGGCGACGGGGGCGTGTTCCACTACGCAGGAATTTCCTTGACCTACGTACAGAGTCCAAAATAGCTCAGGCGGTTAAGCGTCGGAGCAAGAGAGTGAAGGGAATCGCCGGATCGTGGGTTCGAGTCCCCGTCCCGGCCCCGGTAGCTGGATTCGCAATCCAGGGAAAAAAGACGGGCTTGTTCCATAGTGTAACCGAGCGGTAGTACAAGAAATTGATTTGGTTGACAGGCCACAGAGGCATGTGACGGAGGAGTCAACAAAGAGGTCGCTATGACATTTGTTTATTGTACCAAGTACTAAAAGCAGTGCCTAAAAACAAAACAAGATGAAAAACATTAAATTTACAGTTTACAAAATCAATTAGATATACAGAATAAACCAAACTTAAGCACAAATACTCACACCTATCAGAGTGACTAAACAAATCTTCACAATGTACTAACATTACATCAGCTGCATCTCAACACGCACATCAATCCGAAACTGAGAAATAAACAACATTTCTTGCATGAGGTCATTCGCATATAAGCCAATGCCCCATAATCAACACTGATCCTATCGCTAATCGTTAAACCAAAATGAAAACAAAGATACAAGCATTCATAACCACATGCAGACAAACAGAGGACACAAATCATGACAAATATCAACCTTGCAACACGAACATCAAATCCAAACACAGTCTTACTACACACAAGACATGTACCTCAATCGAACACCAACACGTATCTGGTACGTCAGCACATCTCACTACAAACATGACATCCGAACACCGAATTACAAACATGAGACAAAGTAACTTCTCCAGGAATCCACAGTACAACAACCAACATAACAAGATACTCACATCACCAGTACTCAGACAAAGAAACAGCCACAAACATACACAACAGATACACAGCAGCTTGGTTGATCAGCATCACACAATGGAGAGGGGGGGGGGGGGGTGTAGACAACAAAACAATATGCACAAAACAAAGAACACATCAATCAAAAATGCAACCCTAACCTAAAAATAAGAGCAATGATTTTGCATAATAAAATCTGACCTGACTATATCCGCCAAACTACAGGCTTTCAGCCAAGTGCATCAAACTCAATAGTCATAAGCCAACATGGCAGACACTACAAAGGAGCCATCAACATGAAAACGATCTCATCAATGATCAAGGCAGTATTAGCAAAGTACATCATCAAGAGAGCTTTCATTCCCATGTAAGCTCATCAGACATGAGATAAAACCAACACAACGAAATGCATAAAATAAACCTAATTACACGTGTACTTACAGAGGCAAAACTCAGCACAAAGGAGTCCTTCACATTATTCAGTCTTGCAAGCGGGATGCAGTTCAAAATTCGCGCACAAAAAGAAGGTTCACATGGCACAAGTGGTCTGTGCCTGGCTCAGAGGTGAATGAATGCTACGCTGCGTGCGGGGCTTTATGTAGGGCGCGCGCGGGCCGCAAAGAAAGCACCACTCGCCTGCTTCCAGAATTCGGTGCTGTTGAAGCGGAATTGCTGAAATTTGTGTTAGTCTGCGATTGGTTTTCTGATCATAGCTCCGATACCATAGGACCTAGAAACTTGCGGTTTGTTGCTAACGAAAAAGCCGCAAATGTAGTTTCACTAGTATCGAACATTAATTCGATTAAAGACGGCTAGAATTAATTATGAATTTTTAAAGTACTTTTCTCCAGGTCTGGTCGGTGTAAAAGGTGCAAACTCCCAAAATAAAGTTTAACCCAAAATCGATCGGACTAGATATAGATTACAAAATGAAAGAGACTATCATTCTGAATCTTATGGATCTTGGTTTAAAACAATCGGTACAGGCATTGAGGAGATACTGATTCAACTTAGAATGCCTCATCACAAACAGAAGCTATCATCGCCATTCTAGGCACCGGATGCTAGAACAAAGCCACGAGGCGGCCGACGCGGATGCGTCCCCTGAATATACACTGAATACCTAGTGGTCTAGAAGTAAGCCAGAGGGGTCGGACTAACATAGGCATCAATGATAGCAATACCTTGCGAGACCTTACATTGAAGGAAAAACCACTGAATGATGACACACACCACATTTGCAAACAAAGTCGTGATGCAACAAAATTACATCAGATGGGTTATGAGAACCGGGTGTACCCGGTCACAATAGCATGTCCGTTGAACAGCCCTGTTTACTCGCAAAAATGTACGTGGCCCAAACTCCCCCGAATATACATGCACTCGGTTAATCCCGCCACCAAAGCCGCCTTAAGTTCAAAATAACTTTCGCCTGCCGACAGACACACACAAAAAAAAAAAAAAAAAAAAAAAAAAAAAAAAAAAAAAAAAAAGAAAGAAACAAACAAAAAGAGGGTTCTCTGACCGCCAAACCGATGGAAATCTTTCTCTCCCGAAGGTGGGTGAGTAGAAACAAAAAGGGTTTGGTATGCCGAGGGGGAGGGGGGGGGAGGGGGGAAGGGGGAGGGTAGGGGGGGGACAGGGGGAAGGGGGGAGGGGAGAAATGTAGTTTTTGGACCGCCAGCGGCAACTGCTGAGATTGATCAGTTCATACAGCGGGAGGGTTGTGATTGAATGGCTTGGTGCCTCTCTAGGATCAACCACGACAGCTCAAGTGTTGTGCCTGAATGGCTTGGCGCCTGAAGGCCATTCAGTCACAACCCTTGAGCTGTCGTGTTTGATTCTGGAGAGGCGCCTCCCCAAGCTGTCGTGGTTAATCCTAGAGACGCCAAAGCATTCAGTCACAACATTTGACCTGTCGTGGCTGTGAGACGCCAAGTCATTCAGTCACAACCCTTGAGCTGACGTGGTTGATCCTAGAGAGACGCCAAAGCTAGTCAGGCACAATAAAGGAGCTGTCGTAATCGATCTTAGAGCGACACTAGTCTGATCAGGCACATCAAGGAACGACCCATCTCCTGTTGTGTGTACGTATCTGTTGGTGATCAGACTTGAGAGGAAGTGATGACATGTAATTTGGCTCACGGCTGAAAAAGATGGCAGGTAGTTTTCCAATAGGGTAAGGCGGCTTGCTCCGGACTATAAAGGGTCAATAGTTCGCAATGTCTCCATTACCCCCAACTAAAGTTTAATTTATGAGCTCGTCCTTGATCACATTCTGTGCCGTAGGACGTAAAACGGAACTCATTTGAGAGGTGCCGCCTCCGGATACGCGGCTTATGCCGCGTATCCGGAGGCGGCACGTCTCGAATGAGTTAATAGTAAGCAATGTCTCCTTTATAAAATAAATGTACTTAGTACGTATTACAATAATTCAACACAAACGGCTGACTTAACGCATGGAGTTTGAATGTCGTCGGGAAAGACTTCTATGCTTTTCCTTTTTACTTTGTACGTAAGAGAGTTGTCCTGTCTCGTGCCAGGGTCAGTAAAAAAATTCAGTTGCTTGTGCCTACTCCCATGGATTGTAAAAGGAAGGGTAGAAAAGTTTTAGTTTGCGCAAGACAACATTGGGAACCCGTTGCATCAGCGAATATGAACAATCAAAGCTCACCCGTGGCGAAGTGGTTAAGGCGAATGCCACCCATGCTAAAGGTGCGAGTTTCGATACCGGGTTCCGGCGTCGGACTTTTCTCCTCTAGTAAGTGTCACCGTTAATTCGGGCGGACCGTCGGGGTTTCTTTCTCCGGGTACTCCGGCTCTTCCTCTCCCACGACTTTGGTATCAATTTCAGCCCACTTATCAAATT
Source organism: Semisulcospira habei (assembly GCA_036245525.1). Taxonomy (NCBI): domain Eukaryota; kingdom Metazoa; phylum Mollusca; class Gastropoda; family Semisulcospiridae; genus Semisulcospira; species Semisulcospira habei. The sequence continues at coordinate 79,243,065 of BTPG01000005.1, forward strand.
TCAAATATGAAACGATTTGAATTTCCAAAAATTTCAGTATCTCACTTGAGCGTGATTCACGTGAGCGTGCTTGTTGGGTTCAGTTCGCGGCGGCGCTTTGAGTCGATATTCAGTTGGGTAACGCGCCTATTTAATGCGCTGATTTAATATTTATTATTTACACTTGAGCAGATCTCTTTAAGGTACCATTACGCGTAAATTTGAAGACACATTTCAGCACCGTTTGTGTTTGTTATGCCTGGTCGACACACCTAATGAACTGTAACAGCAGTTGGGACACGCAGAAAAAGCACACGCGTAATCGCAATTATTTATTCTGCGTAGCCCCTAGCGTGTCAGTCTATATTTAGTTGTTTCTCGTACTGATAGCGCTGTATTTCTAGAACGGAGTGGAGTCATTGTCAGGTTACTTGATATAAAGACGACGTGTGCTGAACTGGATTGTCCTGTGTCTAAATGAACTATAACTAGACCTGTGTGTAGCGTGTCGTTACCATCTGTTACAGAAGTGTATCTATGAACATATACGGCGGTAGTGGGCCTTTAATAATATTTTATGCCAGCTCTGTAATACGCATGCCAAATTAATGCGTTATGAATGCAAATAGATGATGATTATACAAACAAACAAACAAACAAACAAACAAAACCAACAAAAGCAACAACCTAAAAGCATAAAAAACAAGAAAACAATAACAAAATAAACAAACAAACAACAACAACAAAAAACAACCCTGTGTGTTTCAGGAACATGGATTCAAAGTGTGGTCCGCAAGAGGTATAGGGCCCCCGCAAGTACGGGGGCTCATGAGGATCTATACGTTCAAATGTTCAAATATTCTCGGCACTAAACGGCTTAAAGCTGCACCCCACTGCAGGAAAGTGGCTATGGAGAAAAACTCGGCTCGTGGTACTAATACTATTTTGGGTGGTGGTCGGAAGCCTGTGCCGTTGGTGGTGAAGGGCGTAAGTGTTTCCGGGTCACCCGTAAGCGCCAAAAACAGAAAGGAGGCGTGTCCGAATGCAGCTGCATGTCTGGAATAGGCTAACAGAAAACAAACCGAAAACAGAATGCAGTTCACGTCACGAGCGGATCAGTGTCACTCGCCCTCTTCGTTCAAGGCCCACTACCGCCGTAACTATCAATAGATACACTTCAGTGTCACTCGCCCTCTTCGTTCAAGGCCCACTACCGCCGTAACTATCAATAGATACACTTCAGTGTCACTCGCCCTCTTCGTTCAAGGCCCACTACCGCCGTAACTATCAATAGATACACTTCAGTGTCACTCGCCCTCTTCGTTCAAGGCCCACTACCGCCGTAGATACACTTATGTAACAGATGGTTTCGAGACGCTACACGCAGGTCTAGTTATGGTTCATGTAGACACAGGAGAACCCAGTTTAGCACATATCAATATCAAGTAATATCAAGTAACCTGACGATGACTCCACCCGGTTCTATAAAATAATACAGTGCTATCAGTACGAGAAACGGCTAAAAATAGTTTGAAACGCTAACGGCTGCACAGAATAAATAAGTGCGATTAAGCATGTGCTGTTGCTGCCTGTCCAAACTGCTGAGTTAAAGATCATTACGTGTGTCGACAATTGGTGCTTCAGATTTATGAGTAATGGTACTTTAAATCAATAAATAGGATTAATAGTATGGCTCCTCTAGCGTGTTTTATGGCGTTCAAGGCGCCTTAGAGCACGATATTCAGTTACAATTTACAAATAATTAGCAAGCAGCATACATATCAAAGGACATTTATGAAGGAGATTTGCGAACTGCTAACCCATTCAGCCCTGACGCACTCCAGCAGATGGGTCGACCGTGATAATTCAAGGGCAGTGCCAGATTAGCTTGGCGCCTGTCGGCGCCAAGCTAATCTGGCACTGCCCTTGAATTATCATGGTCGATCCATCTCCTGCAACTGGTACATAGTCATTAGATGACGCCTCCAAAATTAATTTTGATGAATACGGCCGTCGGGCTGAACGAGTTAAGCCTGCTGAGCCTTTAGCAGGTCGCTTAAGGCGTCTTTTACTACAGTATGGAATACGATATGAAATGGGAGACACGCGGGGATGATAAACCCTTAGAGGTAACGCGCTTTTTGATTAACTCATTCAGCCCCGACAAACACCAGCAAGATTAGGGATCGACCGTGATAGCTCCATGGTGGTGCCAGAATAGCTTGGCGCCTATAGGCGCCAAGCTATTCTGGCACCCCCCTTGAACTATCTGGCTGAGAAATTACAGTCTTCAGAGGACAACTTCACAATTTGGGGATTTCGACCTTGAGGACACAATGGGTTAATTAACACATTCGGGACGTTGGGCGGCTTTTCTAGTGCCGCGTGTCAGGATGCGACACGTCTCGAATTAGTTAACCCCTTCACTGACCCCAGTGGGCAAGAGGCATGGATCCTCATGAGCCCCAGCAGTTGCGAGGGCTCATGAAAATCTATACCTCTTGCCGAGAGCCGACTTGAATCCATGATCCTTGGACGTTTGTAGCTTTTTTGGTCGTTGAATGAACAAAGATTTCAAAAACAAACATTGCGTCCACTGACAGGGTCCGGGTTAAACGGTGACACGCGCCAGTCTTTAACCCCTTCACGGCCAAGAAAAAAAATGGACACCTCACTACCGCAAGAGGCATAGATCCTCATGAGCCCCCGCAGTTGCGGGGGCTCATGAGGATCTATGCCTCTTGCTGAAACCACTTTGTAGGTCCATTGTGACGACTGGGGCTCTTTCGCGTTGAATTTACGCTGATTTCAGGCGAACAACATACGATCAGTGGCAATGAAGGGGTAAATATAATTATGATGACACGCTTCTTCTTGGGGGGGGGGAGGGGGGGGAGGGGGGTAGATGGCTTATAATTTTAGGACAGGAAAAGGTTTCATGCCCGTCGTGAATCGTGTCTGAATTTTCGATTTCCTTGTCCATTTGTCTCGGTGGCAGTTTCAGGATGCGCTCTGCAATAATGTTACACACAAGCTCTCACCATAAATCTGGCAATAGGTACGAGCACCGGCCATTTGTAACAGGCACAGATCTTCATGAGCCCCCCGCAGCCTGAAGTTGTATACCTCTTGTTGGACACATTTATGTTTCTCACGAAGAGGATGTCATCGGAAATTTGCAATTTCATAACTACAAGTCTTATTTCCTCATCTCGGTTCCAAGTCCCTTATGTCTGCAAGAGGCATTGGTCCTCATGAGCCCCTGCAGCAGCAGGGACTCATGAGTATCTATGCATCTTACTTGCAGAGATTGGAGCTGGACATCCTCAGACAGAGCAGACACGCGGAGTTTGTGTGCAAAACTAGTCTGCTCTTCTCAGCTGACTCGGAATAACATCTCGTCACTGAAATAGTTCAACGGCCAAGCTGAAGAGTGATGCATTATTCGTGTTTACGTTTTCTAATTTGCATTTTACTTATTGTTTTTCTTTTCGTTTAAATTTAAATAGGATGACAGATTTTCTCGATTAAAAACCCTTCAAGGCAGTAGTCATGATCTTTCCGCTTCACTTTCAGGTGCGCAGGTCGTTAACTCATTCACTGCCAGTGGACGCTGATATTGTTGGTAACAAATAATCAACGCCAAAAATCCCCAGCCGTCAAACAAACATGAATACGGGGCGCCACGCTGGAACCACCCTTGAACTAACATGGTTGATTTATCTCTTAATCTGTAATGTAGCCTTCATAGGACAATAAGCAAATTAAAAAAAAAATCAGCCTCAGAATGTAATGGGTTAAGGGTAAGTGTTCGTGTGTTGCTATGTAGAATAACGTCATCTGTCGCCAAGGGTAGAAACTGGTTGTTGCTTACATCAGGTGATTCTTTATTTTCCGCCACCTTTAAAATGTGCAATGCCATTGGTGCAAAACTGACAGACACATCTGTTCTACAGCTTGTACACTTGTTTCGTTCATCTATATCCCGCGAAAACTAATGACTTCAGGCATTGCAGGTGTTTGCTTAATACATTGTACCCGAGAACCGAAATCCCCAAATTTTTAAGTTGCCCTCTGAAGGACTGTATTACAATTCTAGAGACAGATAGAGCATGATAGTTCAAGGGTGGTGCCAGAATAGCTTGGCGCCTATGGGCGCCAAGCTATTCTGGCACCACCCTTGAACTATCATGCTCGATCCATATCTTGCTGTGGTGTGTCGGGGCTGAATGTTAAATATTCCTCTTTCTCCGCAGCACCTGCGATTTGGGTGCACCAGAACAATGCTTCCCTATGAAGGCAAAGACATCATGTCCATTTTTGTGAAATGCGAGATTTTCTTTGTATTACAATGAAAATCTCGCTTTTCACACAAATGGACTTGTGTCATATGCCCTTTTCTAAACGTTAAACGTTTAGGGCTTAACGTCTTTTGTCCAATACGAAGCTGATTTCAAAGACGGGGCACCGAGTAGGGTCTGAACAAATTTTGACCACAACTGGATTCCAACCCGGGACCTTTCGCACGAGAGTCGAAAGCTCTACTACCGAGCCACCCAGCTCCCCCTTTGGCCCTTACAGGTCATATGATACACAGTGTGTTAACTGTAACTCAACCGTCTGTCATGGCCATATATTTGAAACATCGTGTAGTGTCCATTGGACATGGGATGCTTGCATGTTGTCTTTATATTACATTTTGCTTCCACAATGAAAGAAAATGTATTTAGAAGCTTAGGCGAAGCATAGAGGCACACTTACTTAGCGCACCTATCTCTTTCCTATCTGTTTTGTGTGCATTGACCAAACTAGATCTATGATCATTGGTCGATAATACACAATTATCTCCCCTGACAGCTCTTTTTCCTACTTGTTGGTTTTTGTTTTTTCTTATACAGGTACACGCTTTGCGATAAATGGGTTGATCGTGGGTACATGACCAAGTGTAGTGCTTATCGTCTCGCCACAAACTAAACAGTAGCTGCACATGCCACGGGAAATAAATCAATCGTGATGATTCAAGGGTAGTGCCGGATTAGTTTGGCGTCTTCAGGCGCCAAGCTAATCCGGCACTACCCTTGAACCCTCACGGTTGATCCATCTCCCGCGGATAGCACTTGCAATATGAAAGAGTCACTTTGTCTCATCTGACCCGAGAGGTGTACCGGCCTACAAGAAGTATGCGCGGGCCTCAAGGAAGCTATTTATCAAGACTGAGACACAGGGGGATAAATTTATACCAGCAGGAGAGAATAGATGTCTGAATTACAAAGCGTTTATGGCAATGAGTTCAGCAGTTTTGTATGGTAGCCTACATGCAGTTGTGTTGGGACACCTTGTTTGTAGCACGTGCCATTTTTTTTTATTGTTGGCGGATAATTTGTAAAATCTCTTTTTTATAAAGTAAATTGTAACTGAAAACTATGCATAGCGTACCAGCTTTCAAACAAACAGAACAACCAGCCAACCCCAACCAACCAACCAAACAACCAGCCACACCGACGCAACCAATCAACCAACCAGCCAACTTGAACCTTGAACCAACCCAACAACTATTCAAACAAAGAACAACCACCCTATATTGCACTTTGCTCTCTGTCTGTCTGTCTGTCTCTCTTCTTTGTGCGTGGGGATCACACTGGCTGTCTCCCCCGATTCGCTACCACTGATCAGCGGGGAGACAACCAGTGTAGGTAATAATGGAAATTCGACACTTAGATGGCCAACAGGTCTCTATCTAAAAGCATTAAGATGATTGTCGTGTATTCTTACATCATATGACTCGGACTAAAATCGCGCGCCTGATGCCTACTTGCAAAAATGGCTTGACGGGTCCAACATCGAGCCCGCGAGCGCAGTCAGCATCTGCGTGGGTGCATGGAGACGATGTGATTATTTTATTCTATTCTATTTTTTAAAGTCTGCGTATCAAAAATTCGATGAAAACGCCACCCGTTTTAGAAGAATGTCTCTTGAAATGTAAGGTGGCGTCACAATTTTTAAAAATAATTATATTTTGGGTGTCTGTATGACAGGTCACTCGGGTCGCGTTCCCGAGCCATTCGTTGTGCGTGACACGCATGTGACGGAACTGATTAACAATTACCTCATTGTTTGAAACCCCGCTCCTTACTAGACCCTTTTAGTTTCGCTTTTAACCCCCTTAACTGGCGGGACAAGGCGAACTCTACCCAGTTGCAAGAGACATAAACCTTCATGTGCCCCCGCGAATGCGGGGGCTCATGAAGATTTATGTTTGTTGCTAGTCCTGTGTAATGTTCTCTATACCTATATTTGGGCCGCCCCGTTACATCTGTGCTCCGAATGTCGGTTAGCGTGTAGTGGTTGGTTTCAAACCCGAAATTCGTGATCACAAGCAGCGAAGGCGTTAAATGGTGAGTCACACGTCAGATCTCCCTACTGGCATTCGCTACTTCTTTGTGTGTGTGTGTGTGTGTGTGTGTGTGTGTGTGTGTGTGTGTGTGTGTGTGTGTGTGTGTGTGTGTTTATGTCTGATTTTGAAGCCGTTAGGTTCCAAATGCACATGCACGCAAATATTTACCGACAAACCCTCTCTCTCTCTCTCTCTCTCTCTCTCTCTCTCTCTCTCTCTCTCTCTCTCTCTCTCTCTCTCTCTCACACACACACACACACACACATAAACGCACACAAACACACACAGGTACGCACGAACGCACACACACACACACCACAGCGCAACATACATGAGATAACAGTCATCATAAGCAAATATTGTTATGACGGACCATTGCAGAGTCGGGACGGATTAGCTTGTCGGGTGTGATGTAGCTCAGCACTTGAGACGCACGCAAAAGACCCTCGGGCCTACGTCGGCCACAGACCGACTGCGGCCAAAGTCAGCCTCATGGCTTCTCGCTCGCTGGGCACAATGATAACGTGCAGGGTGAATCAGACAGATACGTCACGTACAACATTATATCCACGTAATCCGTATACCTTCTGACCTCAGCACGTACTGCATGTATGTAAGTTGTCCCACCACCAAGGTCACCGGGCCGAAGACGGCCGCAGACCGTGCGCGGGCCCACTCCGGCCAACTTCGGCCCGATGACCTTCTGCTTGCTAGGGATATTGCCTGTCATTTTTGGCCGAACACGGTTCTCTCAGCCAGACGTCTAGAATTGTTTTGCGGTTTGGGGCCACACGGTTTAAATGCTCTTCATAAATCACGTAGACCAGTTGGGTAGACCAAACAACTGGCCATGACAGTTCAAAGGCGGTGCCAGCCTTGCGGTATTATGGCTGTTCTGACTAAGGTTGAAATGCCTCCCCCCCCCCCCTCCTCCCTGAAGATTACATAGAATTTGAGGACTGCCATGATAGTTCAAGGGTGGTGCCACTCTTGGTTGTTCTGGTGGGCACCTAACTATACTAACACCGCTCTTGAGAGATTAAGGTCGATCCATCTCCCGCTGTAATGTCATTAGGACCGAATGGACTCATATTAAATTAATTGCCCCACCATGATTGCTCATGGGTAGGACATGGTGAGCCTGGCGTCTAGGAAGGCACTGCTCTCGAGAAGATAAATTACATTCTTATCACTGAAGCTGTTGACACAGTGAGTGGATCCTCGCTTTTTGTTTCCGTGGATTCCAGGTTAATTCTAGCTAAACATTTAGCACTGTACCCCCGAAATAAATTCGCTATAAAGAAACATGACACTATCTGAACATAACTGCTGTGTACTGGCTGGCACCAACGCCACACTGGCCCTCCCTCGATCCGCTCTGCATCATGAAGCGGGGCGGATCGAGGGACTGAGGTATCCAGTGTGCACTGGTGAACGCATGATAGCCACGGTGCAAAATAAGCCTTACTGTTTGGAAAAGTGATCCAACTTGGACTTAAAATACTGACACACTATCTCGTCTGATACACTGACACAGCGAAAATGCCGTATACCTGAACAAACGTCAGAGTGGAAGATCCCCACGATGGGCCCACGACGGCCGCAGTGGGCCCGCGCTCGACCTGTCGGCGCGGGCCTACTGCAGCAGTCGTGGGCCCGAGGACCTTCGCTTACCGGGATGGAGGTGCTGGATGGACGGCAGAGGCTAAACCTTTGGCTGTCGGTAGCGGTTTTTCTCTCAGTCTCTCTGTGATTTTTTTTCAGATGGCAAGTATCTTTGAAACATCTACAGGCAGGGGGTGGGGGTGGGGGGTGGATGGTGGGTGGGTGGGAATTGATTAGAAATGGAGTTTACCTTAGTTTCGTCTGACTTTCATATAGAAGGCAGAAGAAACCTCAGGTCACCTCGATAGGCGAACAGTTCCAGAAATCAGAATTGCACCTGTTTCGACGAAAACAGTGGAAGATACTTGCTGTCCAGTTAGTATGCCTCCACGTATTTACCTAGAATGACTGTGAGACTATCACGCTGACTGACAGACTCGCCCAAGAGCACCGATTTGCATAGTTTTAGTTGACTATTTAATTGATGGGTTGGTTTTTGGTTGTTGATTGATCGACTGACTGACGGTCGTGTGGATTGATTGTTTATATTGGTTTAAGTTGATTATTTCATTGATTAACTCATTCTACCCGAACACCGAAATCCCCAAATTATGCCGTTGTCCTCTGAAGACTGCACTCTAGTGCAGGACACAGATCGACCATGATAGTTCAAGGGTGATGCCAGAATAGCTTATCCTTATCTTGCTGTGGTGTGTTTGGGGTAGAATGAGTTAATCAGTGGGTTGGTTTGTTGTTGAATGACTGGTTGTTAAATTGGTTGGTTGGCTGGCTGGTTAGTTGTTTGGTTGGTTGATTGCTTGGTTGGTTGGTTGACTGATTTACGGTTGATTGATTTTTTGTTTCTATTGTTGATTGAAAGACTTTGATCGAGCCATCCATCAGTGTTAATGACTTTCAGCGACCATAACAGTTTACAGTGACCACAAGACTATAACGTACTGCAACAGCATGTGAGCTGGTCTGTGATTCTCTACCTTACGGCCTGGGGCCGTAAGGTCCAAAATCACACACCAGCACACGTCGAATGACTGACAACGTTTCTCAGATCGCAGAAGAGGATACAAAACACGTAGTAACAATGACACTCAATGTTTGACACCGACGTTCACAAAACCAAAACCATACCAACAGCCACAACAACATCAACTATTCAGTAGGCACATTTACAGCGAGGCTTTCTGGGAACGTGAAAACAATGCAAATACATCCGATTCAAACAACAACAAACAAACTGTCTCAAACCAAACCAAAACTGTGTCATCGCCGCTGTGGTATGTATTCACGTTAGCGCAGAGGTACCGATGTACCACTGGTCAAACCACACACGTAATGCCAGCACAATAGCTTTGCTTCGCCCCGAGGCGGTTCGATGAATCGTGTCCAATTCAACTTCCACTGTCAAGCGACTACCTCTTCGAGTCATCAGTACAGAGTATTTACAAGAGATAACTACATTTAAAGCCGGGAAAGGTGAATTTTTGACGTCGTATCACTTACGCAGGTTTTACGTAAGCCAGTCCGATTTTGAGCGGAGTACAGTGTCATAAAAAAAAAGTCACTCTCCCTTCGTTTACAACTGAATCTCAAATACAAATAGGAGAAACAGGACTAGCGGTCAACCTACAACCGGCCCCCTCTGCGGCGTTTGCCTGCCACTTTCCACATGGGACACCGGCCCGTACGCGACAGTCAATCAACCTGCCTCACGGGGAACGCCGGCCAATGGGAGACGAGAAGAGTACAACACACTACGCCCTCTTCTTCACGCTCTAATATCCAAGCGGTGGTTTCACCTGTGCGAAGGACTTCCTGTCGCTTGAGAGATGTGAGTTGTAGATGAGTCTGCAAGAGGCATAGATTCTCATTAGACCCTGCTTCGCAGGGCCATGAGAATCTATGCCTCTTGCAGTCGATGGGTTGGGTAGGCTAAACAAGCTGGCGAAGTGGACGGACTATACACAGCGGTGCGCGTGCTAGCTAGACTGTCGCCGTGTGTGAGAGAGAAGAGAGAGAGAGAGAGAGGAGAGGAGGCTATTAGTGTGTGTACGACCGGGACTACTATATACACACGCCTCGCATTGTACACACATCTTACCTACCTACACCAAACTTTGTAATGGTGTCTTCGCTACTGGTGGAGGTAGGGGCCTGTCTTCACTCGGCCCAGCTCACCGAGTTAGGTTTGTGCGTCATTTTGCCGTTTTACTCACTGACTCGCAGGTGGGCTGTGCAAGCATAGTACTATTACTACTACTACTACCGCAAATATATTTTGCGAGGCCGAGCGCTTGTTGTGTTGGACTACTTCTCAGTCGTGTCAACTGTGTGGGACTGCTTGTATTCTGCAGAAGTGATTATTCGGGATGTTATGATCGAGGACACTGCTAGCGTGTGCCCGTGTTGTCTGAGTTCTCGACCGATATGTCAGCCTTCTGTTGTTGTTGTCGTTGTCGCCTACGGCGCTTCCCCATCAGGTGCCTGCACTATGGCCGTATCGTGACCTTCGCCTTTCGCTGAGTGGAGTTTAACTGAAACGTGTGTGTGATTCTACAGCTGATAGTGATAGCAACGTATGTGAAAAAAAAAGAGAGGATATGGATTGTGAAAAAAAAAAAAAAAAAGGGGGGGGGGGGAGGGTAGTGCAGAGGGTAGGGATATGCAAGGTTGCTTGTCTAGTCAATGACAGTGTAATTTAGGTCCTCTTCGTACCAAGCGGACCATCGCACGAATATTACACTAACGTAGCTCCTTCGTTCTTATTCTGTCGCGCGGCAGTTTCCATTTCCTTGACTGAGAGGTTAATACCTGTCCCCACCAACAAAAGTACAGGGGCCAGTTGCATGAGTGAGCTTAGTCCTGCACCAGCCACTAAGCAAGGGTCAGTTGCACGAGTGAGCTTAGTCCTGCACCAGCCACTAAGCAAGGTGCGCCGCTATACCGGCGACCTTGCTTAGCATACAGTGGCTGGTATAGTGCAGGACTAAGCTCGCTCATGCAACTGGCTGCTGGTTCTCACGAGTCCCTGTATTTTCTAGGAATATAGCTTTATAGGTGTTGCATGGCTCTGACTTGTAGAGATCTGTAGATACGTATCGGCAAATGGTGTCGAACCATTCAGTATTCTGTTGTTTTTTTCGTGTGAAAATTAAGCAATGTACGACCAACCAACCACACTAGCAAGAGGCATTGATTCTCATGAGCCCCTGCGGCTGCAGGGGCTCTTTCAGAATCTATGCCTCTGGCAGTTGAGACAGGCTGGCCATTAGGAATTTCCAGAACAGTTTCACTATTGATTCATAGGAGTCGAATGTCAGTTTATGAGAATTCAATGCCTCTTGCAGTTGGAAGGGATTTGACTTCTAAGGACTTGGAGTCGTGGGAATGGGTTTACTACGGACACTAAAGAGTCAAAACACTGACTGACACCAGTTTAGTGTTTAGGCATTGATGGCCTTGAGGCGATGTGACGACTGTCACCCGAGGGCTTCGGCGTCCGCTCGGGGTGTTTGGTATGCAGCGCCGCTTTGAAAAAATGCCTTCCGGCGCCAGTATACTCTGTATGTAGTCACAATACATCCGTGCAGCTGATCGGGGTCCCAGTAAGCAAAGGAACCTCCGGCCGACCTTAGCCAGAGGACGTTTTGCTTATTGGGACCTTATGTCGAGCCGAGGACGCTTTGCTGACTGGGCATTATTTACAACTGGTTTAACCCTTTGGCTGCCGGTAGCGGTTTTAGTCGCGACTAAAACCTATACCGACAGCCATCTGAGGGTTCAGTTATTGAACCAGGTCAGCTTCACAGGTGTGATATGATTGCCGTCTTTAGAGAATGACGTTAGTAATATTAACATTCTGATCGACAGATGCAAGAGTTGATATCTTCGTTGATGGAGTTGTGTTTGGATAATTGGACCGATGCAATCGTGTGAACAGCGGCTGAGCACAGAATTTAACGTTCATTTGCAAACTTAACTGTACATTCAAATTGGAATCTAGTGCATTGGCTAGAGCCGTATTTTCAGCAGCTGACTGAAAGTTTCTATAAAACTCGGTAAGGGTCAGTTAAAGACGTCGTTTACTCACTGAGACATTCAAAGACGGAAATATTTCATCTCCAAGATCCATGTTCAAACGACATCATGGAAACTGTGTAACTATGACCATATGTTGTGGACTGTGTGCAAAAGCCACTGTCTTGGGTTGAGTTATACCTGAAGAATATTGTACAAGTAACCATAATAACAAGAAGAACAACACACCAAACCCAGATCTTCTCTGGATTTGACGAGTGACACTGCGACCTCTGGTGCTTGTTGTCCTATCTGTGTTGGAGAAAGGCCGACGTTTGTTGTCCTGGCGGTAGTAGCGGCGGTGAAGGGGGTGTTGGCGTGGCCCCCGGCATGGTGCTTCTGACCACCACGGCGATGCAGCCAGCCCGACTCCGCGTGCACGATGGCCCGCCCCCCGGCCATCCCCCCACCCTCACCAAAAACTCCCGCGCCCATCAGCACCACATCAACAACCGCGGCGGCGCCAACGGTGGAGTTGTTGGGAGTAGTGGCAAGGGATTTAACCGTAATAACCTGCACCACTCTATGGAGTTTACTTCCAGCAACCTGAGTGTAGGAAGTCAGCAACAGTACCAGAATCACAACAACCAACATCATCACCCCACAAATCACACACACATAGCCACCAGACGGGGCAGTAGCCCCAACCCCCTGGGCCACACCAATGGCGCTGTGAATGGCGATGAACGCGTTGGACATGGCGGTGATGGTGAAGGGGAGAGGGGTGAAAGGCGTGCAGGGGTGTTGAACTCGGGGATGGCGTCCTCTGGTGTGTACTACTCGCTGCTGAACCTGGATGAGTGGAGCCCCAGCACTGTCAGTATCAGCTCCCTGCTGTCCGGCAACATCATTGGCAAAACCGGCAGTTCTTACGAATCCAGACGCAATGGCGACCGCCGTATCACGTATAAACGAGGCGTGAGTGCGGATCGAGGCCTCAATGGCGATCGAGGAGCGGGTTTTCACGAGCCCCAGAAATATCAGACCGCTGAGCAACAGCAATATCAGGAGCAGCTGCCAACAAACTCCACCAGCCCCCTCAAAACAGACGTTGAGCCAGTCACTTTGTCAGGCAGTGCGACTTCCCGCCCTCCCCCTCCTTCCTATGCGTCGTACTTGCAGTCCAGTCTGGCCGGGCGAGACAGGTCGCTGAGGAGGTCTATGTCATGCGAGCCTAACGTGCAGGACACTTACTTCTCAGAACCCCGATCTCTCCTCATCTCACCCAGTGGCTCCGTGACCAACGTCAACATGCCAAGGGTTCACTCCGAGGGTGATTTGGAGTCGGAGTATGTCACTCTGGACTACACCTACAAGCCACAGCCACAGCGAGGTCTGCCCTCCCCCTATACCTCGCTTAATAGCTACACCACCACCACCCTCACCAACAGTATCAGTCAGCGCAGGAGCTACCACAGCTTCTACAGCGACGAGACCAACTACTACTCCGCCAACGGTTCCAGCAGCGGCTACGTCAGCAGCAGCAGCAGCATCTGCAGCACGAGCACCAACAACAACTCTTACCTGCACCGGAGCGATACCATGCCCATCAAGAGCGCTCTGAAGAATTTTCAACGTGGGCAGTCTCCCGAAGCTCTCTCCAGCAGATCCGGCTCGACAGGCCGGGGCACGCCGCCACGAAAGAAGAGCAGTCAGACCCTGCAGACAGTCGCGGAGAACATCATCCAGGCTCTCATCCCGGGGCGCAGCAACTCCAATAAGGATGGGGACGCTGCTGATGAGGGATCGCGAGGGGTCTGCTCCTCTGGAGCAGACACCCCGCGTTCCCGCAACAGCAGCAGAAGAAGCAGTCTGAACTCCCGCCTCGGGGTGAGCAACGACAGTAGCAGCGTTATCAGTAGTGACTTTGCGCTCAGTGACGCTAGGGTTCCCCTGAACACCGACACCCTTTCTGCCCCCGTACCCAACGGCATTCTCGTAAACAACAGCAACTACAGCAATTACAACACCATCAGCACCTCAAACTACATCACCACCAAGAACAGTAATGACAATGACAAACTCCAGCTAGACGCTGACCCTGAAAGCGCCTTCAGAAAGCGTACCCGAAGTAAGTCCATGTCCGACCTACGAGCCGTTAATGACGCTGACGGAGAGACGAACTATATGACCGGTAGCTATAGTGACGATGAGGATGGCGACCATTTCGGCTTCCTCAGCTACCCGTTTACAAGCGTGTCCGTGTCTCCGTCCCCAGCTATGCACAAGCCCAAGGCGGCCACCCTGGCCACAACCACCCCATCACGGCTGCTACCCCGCCGCTGGAGGAGCAAGGCGAAGAGTAGCAGTGAGCGCGCCCAGCCCGCACATCCCATGTGGAGTCCGGAGGTAGGGGCAACATATTTGTTTGTTTGTTTGTGTGTGTGTGCGTGTGCAATCAGCCGCTGCACACACACACACACACACACACACACACACACACACACACACACACACACACACACACACACACACACACACACATAACAGAGAGAGAGAGAGAGAGAGAGAGAGAGAGAGAGAGAGAGAGAGAGAGAGAGAGAGAGAGAGACTTGCTTCTCGTGTGTGTGTGTGCGTGTGTGAATTCCACTGCTTTCTGTTGTTTTGTTTTCTGTTTGCGTGTACCCTTTTGCTCCTGTATTTGATTGTATTTGTTTGTGGTGGGTTCATTTTTCTTGGTTTTTTTGTTTGTTTGTCTGTTTACCGGTCTGTCTGTGCTATGTTAGTTTGTCTTCATCTGTCTGTCGTGTGCGCCTGCTTATTGTTAAACCTGCCTGATATTATGTTTGCTTGCCTGCCTGCCTTGCTGTTTGTTTATGTTTCTGCTCGCTGAATCATTTCAGTCTGAATCATTTCAGTCTTATCATGGAGAAATATTTACGACAAATGTTTTCCGATTTTTGGTACATGATTACTGTATAGCAAGAGTATATCCGCATGCCCATTAATTAATTTTGCCTTAGAAAAAAAATCGTACCCTTAGCCTACCTTTTACATTGACACCACACAAACCGCAACATAACCTTTCCTCCTTCCCTCCTACCTGTCGACATTGTCAACGTCAATACCCACAACTATTTTTTGGGGCCCCCCACGCACTCCCCTCCAGTATATCTTTTTCCCAAGCTGTTGGCATCCTACTGTTTTGTCAATGTCCGTTGTCACCCTAGCATCCTTTCGAGTTGCCCAGCGCGGAACGTTGAGACTGTCACCATGACCATTTTATGTTGAACTACTCATGGCGCCGCCTGACTGAAAAACACCAATGCCTACTGGTTCAGCAAGATGCATAGATCCTCATGAGCCCCCGCGTTCCGCGGGGGCTATGAGGATCTATGCCTCTTGCACGCGTTTGGGCGAAGGGTTTTCAAAGCGTCCAGCGCGGTTGTATTGTCACTGTTTGGCCAAGCCTAGTGAATGGCTCCGGCCATCGGACCGTGCCGATAGCCACAATGATGTTTCCATAGCATTTCTTGAGCTTCGTTCTTGTGTGCTGGACCTTCACGGCCAGTAAACGCTGACTGGGTCTCGCTGAAATCTTTGTTAGTTCAATAATAATAATAATAATAATAATAATAATAATAATAATAATACCACAGTAATCCCCCGCCGTCCGAGGGGCATGGATGCAGAGTGGTGCCGAGAAGAGGCACAGATCCTCATGAGCCCCCGCGGATCTATATCTCTTCCAGCTGGCACAGTCGTTTTCACTTTTTCTGGGCACTGAAGGGGTACGGGGCTGTGGGAGTGTGTTGCCTTGTCATTCTGCGTGGCTGTTCGGTGTCAGGTGGGCTAACCCGAACTCTACACTTTATTTTGATTCTGTTGTCATTCTTGAGTTAGTGATTAGTGGATTCGTTTACAAGATACATTCTGCCTCAGCAAGACAAAAGATAGCAATTCCACCTTTTGGGGGTGAAAGGGGAGATTTGCATTGCATTACATTGAAAATTTCGCTATTCACATAAATGGACTTTTGCAGTCCCGGGGCGTTTTGACAAACACCTTACATTGTGGCGTACAATTAGGTCCGGGACTTTTTCCTCACTCAAGTATACTACGTCTGATTACTATTTTGGCCGATGACGAATACGTGGGGTAGAGTCTTATTTACCCGTACAATAAATGTCGTTTTTATTACGTGGTTAATAATTAACAAGTGATTATATAGTTTTCCGCGAATACAAAGACGAAAAGTAAAGAAATACGAAAAGAAGGATATGAACCTGGTTTACTGAGAATATGTCTGTGTGTGTATTTGAAGGGGGGGGGGGGGGGGTGTTGTGTGTGTGTGGCGGGGGAAGAGCAGTAGTGTGTGTGTGTGTGTGTGTGTGTGTGTGTGTGTGTGTGTGTGTGTGTGTGTGTGTGTCTGTGCGGAGTGTGTGTGTGTGTGAGAGAGAGGGAGGGGGTTGGAAAGGGGGTAGGAGGAGGTTTAATTCCGCGGAAATCCATCTGAAGTCCAGTTCCACACTAATTAACGAATTGTATGATAGATAAGCCGCATTCTGTGCAGCTTGTACGGCGTTAAGCCCAGTTATTCAATCAAAGCCTTCTGTGCTCGTTGTGTCACTTCTTCATGCAAGACCTTGAAACAGACTTATTTCCCCGTTGTCTATTTCATGATGTCAAAGAGCCGGAGTACCCGGAGAAAGAACCCCCGACGGTCCGCCCGAATGAACGGTGACACTTACCAGAGGAGAAAAGTCCGACGCCGGAACCGGCGTTTTCGAACCTCGCACCTTTGGCATTGGTGGCGTGTGTGTGCGTACTGCGTGCGGACGTGCGTGCCGACCGACGGTGTTTGGGGGAGTTCAGTACAAGTCACATGTACACAATAATACTCGCGAGTGAAGTGGGTGGGGCAATCCACACAGCCCCGGGGTATAGTCCTACTTACACACAGTACTGAGTGTTGCGATACGCGGTGCGTTTAATACCGAGCGGCTATGAAACTGCCTCGTCCGGCTTTGATTTCAACAGTCACCATTAAGTCTGCCTTCAGGCTGTCCTCGGCTTTAAGTGAAGAGGTGCCTTTACGGTTCGGACCCTAAGCTAAACTCCTCCGTCTGCAAGAGGCATTGATTTTCTTGAGCCCCTGCTGTCGCGGGGGCTCATGAGAATCTAAACATCTTGCCAGGAGAGATTGCCACCATTTACATCTTCTTCAGGCGGAGGCAGCCGTCTAGGGAACTGCAACACACGATCGTAGATATGCTTACTACCGTAGTCTGAGCGGTGGTAGCACTAACCCATATATATATATATATATATATATATATATATATATATATATATATATATATATATATATATATATATATATATATATATATATATATATATATATATATATATATATATGCTTACTACCGTAGTCTGAGCGGTGGTGGCACTAACCCATATATATATATATATATATATATATATATAATATATATATATATATATATATATATATATATATATATATATATATATATATATATATATATATATATATATATATATGCTTACTACCGTAGTCTGAGCGGTGGTGGCACTAACCCATATATATATATATATAATATATATATATATATATATATATATATATATATATATATATATATATATATATATATATATATATATATATATATATGCTTACTACCGTAGTCTGAGCGGTGGTGGCACTAACCCATATATATATATATATATATATATATATATATATATATATATATATATATATATATATATATATATATATATATATATGCTTACTACCGTAGTCTGAGCGGTGGTGGCACTAACCCATATATATATATATATATATATATATATATATATATATATATATATATATATATATATATATATATATATGCTTACTACCGTAGTCTGAGCGGTGGTGGCACTAACCCATATATATATATATATATATATATATATATATATATATATATATATATATATATATATATATATATATATATATATATATATGCTTACTACCGTAGTCTGAGCGGTGGTGGCACTAACCCATATATATATATATATATATATATATGCTTACTACCGTAGTCTGAGCGGTGGTGGCACTAACCCATATATATATATATATATATATATATATATATATATATATATATATATATATATATATATATATATATATATATATATATGCTTACTACCGTAGTCTGAGCGGTGGTGGCACTAACCCATATATATATATATATGCTTACTACCGTAGTCTGAGCGGTGGTGGCACTAACCCATATATATATATATATATATATATATATATATATGCTTACTACCGTAGTCTGAGCGGCGGTGGCACTAACCCATATATATATATATATATATGCTTACTACCGTAGTCTGAGCGGTGGTGGCACTAACCCATATATATATATATATGCTTACTACCGTAGTCTGAGCGGTGGTGGCACTAACCAAGCCGACGCAGACTGTGTATATGCAATCTTTGTTGATTAACTCATTCTACCCCAACACCGAAATCCCCAAATTTTTCCATTGTCCTCTGAAGACTGCACTCTAGTGCAGGACACAGATCGACCCTGATAGTTCAAGGGTGAGGCCAGAATAGCTTGGCGCCCATAGGTCGATCCTTATCTTGCTGTGGTGTGTCTGGGATAGAATGAGTTAAAGACCAAAAAAAACTTACAGCGAGTATTGAAAGTGGTGTCAGCAAAAGGCATAGATCCTCATGGGCCCCCGCGACTGCGGGGGCTCATGAGGATCTATACCTCTTGCAGTTGAGCCGGTGGTGTTATATTTTTCTCGGCATCGAAAGGGTTAAATAAGTTGTAGTTCACGGCGACTCAAGAGCACAATCAGAGTAAGTTTTAGTCTGCAAACGTTTTGTGTTTATTGACGGGCTGTTGCACAGATAGAGCCGAACGGCACTTATCAATTACATCTTCTTGTTAAAGCGCAGGAGAATTTTCACGGGCTCAGGCTGTGTGGAATGCGGATATGACACAACTGCATGAGTTGTTATTAAACCCCTTTAAAAAAACCATGCACTGACAGGCAAACTGAACGAGATCCAACCGGCTGCAAGAGGCGTAGATTCTCATGTGCTCCCGCTGGCGGAGGGACTCATTATTATCTATCTCTGTTGCTGACACAGCTTGTATAATATATATATATATATATATATATATATATATATATATATATATATATATATATATATATATATATATATATATATATATATATATATACATATATATATATATATATATATATATATATATATATATATATATATATATATATATATATATATATATATATATATATATATATATATATTATACAACCTTGGACGGAGGTCGTATCTCTTGGCGTTCAGTTATCAGAGACTCAGACATCCGCGAAACACAATCCGCGACAGTTGCCCAGGCAAAGGGTTAAGACCTTTTAATAATGGAGATTGTAGGGTGTCTCACACGATCAGCTTTTTGTATCGTGGTATAAAAATATTGAAATGAAACTAGATACGTAATCTTTTAATTGATTGCCGGAATGTAAGACGAAGCGATCACGTGATACGCAACTGGGTTCGTCTGCTAACAGCCGCCATTTTGTGCAGCAGAGATGGCCTAGGTAAAGAGTAGCAATCGTGAACGTGGACGGTTTTTACGTCAAATAACTAAATAAGTGAAATTAAAACCGCTGCATTGTTGGCGAGATCGGAGGTCACCTTGAATTTAATGTCGGCGAAACTGAGGCGATCTCCGTGACTCCAACAGAACAAGTGATTTGGGGAAAATACATAATGAGTACACAGTTATGAAGGAATCCGTCCTCAGACGCTAAATCATTGCACGAATCCAAAGCGATGTTAGCCGATAGACTCTAACAACATCGTTATTTGCATATAATTATAATAAGCTCAGTTTATTCCTATTTCCCCTTTGCTCAGTAGGTATTGCACGCAGACTTAAATCACATGCAGGATTTGACTGACGCCGTCACTGACGCGGGTTTCTCCCGCGGTGTTATTGTTTATTTTATTTATTTTGTATTTATTTATTTACTTATTTCTTTATATATTTATCGTGCTGCTCTGGCTGTTTTTTTTTTTTCTGCTCGTGGTACTGGTCTTTAGAATGGCTGACTATCTTCTTCTTTGATAAGTATTTCTTTTATTTCTTAAAAAAATAATCATCATGAATTCCCACTGGAAGAACGTCTACGGGCCATGTCTGATTTTCTTTCCTACTGGCACCTAGACATTATTTCAAGACAACAGTTTAGCGTTCTGAACTTTTTCCATACTCTTTTATAAGGACGTTTCTTTGCGAAATGAAGCGTGGAATCCTCTCTCCTCTCTATAAATCGATGACGTAGAGCGGTAGAAGGGTTAACACATTCCACCCCAGACACACCACAGGAAGATAAGGATCGACCATGATAGTTCAAGGGTGATGCCAGAATAGCTTGGCGCCTATGGGCGCCAAGCTATTCTGGCATCGCCCTTGAACTATCAAGGTCGA
This sequence comes from Semisulcospira habei, assembly GCA_036245525.1. Classification (NCBI taxonomy): domain Eukaryota; kingdom Metazoa; phylum Mollusca; class Gastropoda; family Semisulcospiridae; genus Semisulcospira; species Semisulcospira habei. Next base: position 79,263,651 of record BTPG01000005.1, read on the forward strand.
TCTGTGTCCTGCATTGCAATGCAGTCTCCAGAGGACAACGGCAAAATTTAAGGATTTCGGTGTTGGGGTAGAATGAGTTAAACAACAATTTCTGTTTTTTTATATAAGCGTGTCGTGCCGCAGTTTTGAAAATGTTCTAAAGCATCTTTTATCTAGAACACTTTAAAAAAAAAAATGATAAACCTGTTTTAATTTACAATCGTGTTGTGCATCTAATCGGCCCACGTCTATCCTGTAGTGCCGGATATCTTTTCGATTGTCGTCTTGTCTCTTCGCTCAACTTTCCTCTCCTCCCTTTGAACGGACAGCTGATGTACGAAAAAAATCTCACTATTACATTTTCGGCGACATTATCTTTATATTTATTCTCTGGCCTATCATCACATCCGAAAATTGCGCATCCAGGCACACTTTCGCCGAGTTCTATCTTCGCTATTAATGGTCTTCACTGTGTCTACTGCACAAAATGGCCGACTGCAAACGACGCGTGTAACGACGCTGGATGTGTGACGTCACTTGCATTCAATCAATTGTAAACGGGACTACATCAGTTTTAGTGAAAAAAAAAAATACAAAAGCATTTTCCTGTATACACGATCATCCTTTCAAGAGATTCAGAACAAATTTGACCATAAACAGCCTCGGTACTCATTGACGCGCATTGTGTGCTGGTCTTTGATTTTAGACCTTACGGCTAAAACAAACCAGCGCACTCTCCTCGGAATGAGCAACTCAAGTCAAGTGACACAGGAGATGAGGTCCATTAATGTACCACACAGGCCATTGTCTCCAAATGTGTGTGGTCTGATACTGTCCTTCGTTAATGGTTGCGCGATTAATTTGTGCGCAGTTGCTTTTGTAGTAGTATTGTCACTTGTGATTTGTAATTGTGTTTGTTGTGATTTTCTTTTTATATCCTTTTAGCGCCATGGGTGCATATCCCGAATTTTGGAAGCGTTACTTAACGACTATGTACCACTTGCAGGAGGTGGATTGATCATGATTATTCAAGGGTAGTGCCAGATAAGGTTGGCGCCTTCAGGCGCCAAGCTAATCTGGCACTACGCTTGAATTATCACGGTCAATCAATCTTCTGCTGTAGGGTGTTGGCGCTGAAAGGGTTAAAATCTTATTAGCTGAAATCTGTAAGGTATATTGTTTTGCAGTCCGAACAAGATCATAAAGGTTTCTACCTAACCGTAGTAAAGGACACTCAATTTTCATTTGCGATCATTGGACTATATGAACGTACTATGCCTTCAAAGTGCCCGTTGCTTGGGCCGAAGAGCTCACGGGCTTGCAGTCTGCACGTTGTACCTGTACCGATACTCTTCCATCCGTCCTCCTTTCATCGGCTTACGACCTCAGTAGGTCTCGCAAAGAGATGGGACAGTTTGGAGGACCATTACCGATGACTGACTTGTACACCAAATCCCCATTGCCCCCGCCAGCATAAAATCATTGGTGTAAATGCTGCCAGCACAAGGGGCGTAGATTCTCATGAGCCCCCGCAGTCGCGGGGGGCCCATGAAAATCTATACCCCTTGCAAGTGGATCTAGTTTTAATGCAGGAGTGTAGCAGGTCGTCCCTAGTACTAAGATCTCATCCCTTGACTTATAGCCCCCGTGGCTGCGGATTATCTGCGAGTCGAGAGATGCAGGTCTCCGTGACCCGAGCATGAGTCGGTCTTGGTAAGTCTGTTTGGTTGGTATGTTAGTCTTCATCACTGAACGAGGTCCTTTCATCTGCAAGAGGCATAGATTCTCATGAGCCCCTGCGTTCGCAGGGGCTCATGAGGATCAACGCCTCTTGATGACAAGGACACAGTGTTTGTGTTAGGGCTTCTGACAATGTGTTATGTATTCTTTCATTTATGTCCAGCCAAAATTGCGCCCTGCGCCAAAATCGGTCGTGCGGCCGATAGTCAATCGTTTCAGGCCGAAACGCATCAGTTCTGGCCTCGAGAGAATCAAAAGACGTGTGATTTGTATGGGGGTGAGGGGTGGGGTGTGTGGTGGTGGGTTTGGGTTTGGGGGGGGGGGGGGTGAGGAGATGAACAGGAAGGCCAGTCATACCGCAACATACACGGTATGTACTCCTTACAATTCGCAGGGAAACAGTTCGTTGTAAAATCAGATTTTTGTCTACCGTATTTAATAATACGGTAGACTTTGAAATGGGGCTGTTCGGAACACATTCCGGAGCATGCACATGACGCTTTTGGCGTGCGGGGCAAAAATTCTGGCAAAGAAGTAACAAGAAAAAAAATGACGTCACGTCTAGCTACGCAAACCTAGCTGGAGAACTTCTTTTTGGCCCCAAAGCGCAGTGTGCGTGTGTGTATGTTTGTGTGTGTGTGTGTGTGTGTGTGTGTGTGTGTGTGTGTGTGTGTGTGTGTGTGTGTGTGTGTGACAGCGACTAGTGCTTGCGTTTGAGAACGGACAAGCTTGAAATTTTAGGATATTATCCCTAAATAATTATCTCGGGACCTTGTTTTGGATGTTTTGATTAAGATGCTCATTGGAGAGAAAATGTCCGTTTCACAAAAACCGGTTGATCCACGTTGGAGTCCGTAATTTTTCTTATTTTGTACTACACATTTTGCGTATACCTAGATAAAAGGGAGATATTGAATGAGTTCGTTAACCAGCATTGTTTTTCTAGGACCTTTTGAGTGATAATTAAATATTTTTTGAAAAAAAACATATTTTCACGTTTTTGGGATTAATTTCCCGAATTATATGGGTTAATCTTAAAACAGTTAAATCTTTTTTACTAAAAAAAATCTTCTCATTAATAATCGCATGATTTTCGTGTACGGTAGTTTCATTAGCCTACATCTTGTCTCGGCTGTCGGGTACGATTAGGTCCATTGTGACCTGTATGCCCTAGGTGTGAAAATCAGACAATGTTCTGCACCCCTTTTTAGGAGTTATTTGTAGAACAGCTAGCATAACTTTAATTTTTCTTTTACGAAAAAAACCTATCTTCTCATTAATACCCGCATGATTTTTCGTAAACAGTGTTTGCATAACCCTGCGGTATGTCTCGGCCCTAGGGTAGGATTAGGTCAAATCTGTGACCTGTAAGCCCTAGGCGTGGAAATCAGCAAGAAAATTACAAAGTTGATTCTCTGATACGTGAAATGTTAGTACTACGGTGAGTGACGTATAACATCGAGTCGTCACATTGAACACAGCGTCGTGGGACTAATGATGCCATGACGTGAAGCTTGAAGTGATGTGATTTTGCTGCTCGTTCTATTTTTCTTCTTCCGAATAGCTATGTTACGCCAGACCACAGAGCTTACTAATGGCGCGAATCGCCGTGTGTCCGTCTTTATTTCTGTGTGCCAGTGTGTGTGGACCAGAGGGTGGGTTAGAGTAGAAGGAGATGGATTCCTGTCGCTACACGAACCCACAGACCGTACTAATGGCGAGAAACGCCGTGTGTTTCGTCTTTATTTGTGTGCGCCGACGTATGTGTTGATCAGGGGTTGGCTTAGAGAGGAGGGAAATGGATCAGCATAATAAGCCTAAAAATAGGAACAACTCTGAATGTTCCTAAAAGATAAACGCATCTAAGCTCCAAACAATACGGTAGACTTTGGGATGAAATCCTCATCTTGTTTTTTTTTTTAATTTTTAAATTTTTTATTTTATTTTTACAACGGTTTTTAGTATCCTCACCTCAGCAATCAGCATTTTTCTTTTCTAATCGGTACCCAGTAAGCAGAGGTTCTCGGGCCTACGAAGGCCGCAGTTGTTCTGCACACGGCTGCTCCGTTCCTTTGCGTTACTTTGCCGTCAAAAATCGGTAACATACCAATAAATACCAGTTAACCCTTTTAGCCCCAAGGTCCCATTTCTCAAATCTTGCAGGTGTTGCGTAACGACTATGTACCAGATGCATGGTCAAGCCGTCTCCTGCTGTAGGGACTCGGGACTAGAAGGGTTAACGCAAACCCTGGGGTAGTTAGTCCTCATCTTTTTTTCAGTTTCTGTTTCTCAGAGAGAAGCCGAGGGGGACAATTCACTGGCTGCAGCTTGTTTGACTCATTCATCTCCGACACGCCTCGGCAAGACATTGATCGAGCGTGATAGTTCAAGGGTTGTGCCAGAATAGCTTGGCACCCATAGGCGCCAAGCTGTTCTGGCAAAACCCTTGAACTATCACGCTAGATCTGTTTCCAGAAGTGTAATACAGTCTTCAGGAGGCAACTTCAAAATATGCCGATTTCGATCCTGGAGCAGAATGTGTTAACTTTATTGGACGTTTAAATTCACAGTGTTTCCTTGGTACGTATTTCTTCAAGTAATACCTATTACAATACATAGTTTTTGTCCAGTTATGTACATACGGCAGCAGGCGTTTTTGTGTCGGAATTTGACAAACTGGGATCAAAACACAGAGTGAGAATCCTGAGGCGTGTTGTAAGAGATCAGTCAGCTTTGTCAGGTCTCTTCAAAAGCTTAAATTGAATACATGAATTCTTCTAGCTGTTAAACATGATCGCCGGTGTCGCTTGCAACCACGAGATTTAATTGATTAAACGTACTTCTGAAACATGATTAACTGAACAAAGATTTGTCCTTCTTGTAGTTCGAACGAGTTTCTGATGGGTTCAAAGCTATCAGATAAACATGTTTCAGTTTTTCTTTGAAGATGTGACACTCCGTGACAATCCCTTTTTCTTTGACGTTGGTTGTTCAAACACTTTAGCCACTAAGATCCGGAGTTGTTATCTGAAAACTACATTACAGTTCAGGACACAGATCGACGTTTCATCATAGTTCAAGGGTGGTGCCAGAATAGCTTGGCGCCTGGAGGCGCCAAGCTGTTCTGACATCACCCTTGAACTATCAGAGTAGACGTTATGCTATTCCTGTACCACACACGAATAATCACGGTCGATTTTTTTTTCTCTTGCTGTACAATGTCAGAACCACAATAATGTAAGAAGAATCGACCTCGAACAGTTTCATGTCCGTGTATTCCAATATGTTGCCTGAAGCAAGTCGTTTGAGAAAAGTAAGTGTTAGTTTAATGGTAGATCGTTTAGCATTTCGCTGCTTTTTTTAGCATCACATTAAGTGACACACAGCCTTCGGGAGGTGGGATGTTAATTGATAGTCTGTCGTTTTTCATGTTTTTTTCCCCCCAAGCATATAGTTCATTACAGCGTCATGGATATGACAGTTTAGAGTACCTACCGTCCCTAGGCAAGAGGAATAGATTCGCATGGGCCCCTGCAGAAGCAGGGACTCATGACAATCTACGACTCTTGCAGGTAGATATTTTCTTTCGTTGTACATCCCCACTACGCAGAAGGAGAAACAAATCGATAATTAACCTGTGATAGGTATAAAATTTATTATTCCGCGTGTTTCTATACCAACCCCCCCCCCCCCCCCCAACTTGTCAAGCAAGCCCGTCTCTTTCTGTTGCTCTTTTTTTCTGACCGCAAATATTAACTATGTAAGAAATGTATTATGTATTTAAGAGTTTTAATTCACAAACAAACTGAGCCGAAAGGTGGGAAATTCCAAACTAATATCCTTGAGGAGTACGGCGTTACATTTCAGGAGATAGATCGACCATCTTAGCTAGAAAATAATGCCGGAAGAAGTCTAAGCTATTCTGGAACGACGCTTGAGCTATCAGGGTCGATGACTCGATCCATCGCCTGCTGTAGACAAGACTCAATGGTTTAATTGACTAATAATATACTGAGGAGCAAAAGAAATGCAACATTTTTGGAATCATCGGAAACACTGTATAGTGTTTCCGATGATTCCAAAAATGTCGCATTTCTTTTGCCCCTGGGCATAAAAGCGCAGCCCAAAATGTCACTCTCTGCTCTTTGGCTGCTTTTTCTTTCAGCAAGTGTACGGCCTTATAACTAGTATTCCTGCGGACAGCGCGTAACGGTAATGGTGCAATGCTATTACTACGCCTGTATTAGCCAAGTCTTACCCCCATCGTCGAAAGCAGGAAGTACGTCGATCTTGACGTTCAAGGGTAGTGCCTAATTAGCTGGGCGTCTTCAGGCGCCCTGCTAATCAGGCACTACCCTTGAACCGATATGTCGATTTGTTTAACACGGTGATCTACAGATGTTTCTGAACGTTGTGTAGTAAATGTGGGTCGGTTGGTTCTGGGAGCGAAACGGTTAAACCCGCATTCAATAATACCTGCTCGGGTTACTCTTGACACACTTTTTTTTCGGCGTGCGAGTGTGAGGCGAAATATGATTGGGAATGATCGACGGATATTGCTTCGTCAGACCAAACTCACTGTAGAAGAATGTCGAATTATCGCACACTGACTTCTGCACCCGTCCCATAAATCCAAAATGTCTTTTAGCAAGAGGCACAGATTTTCACGAGCCCCCGCAACTGCGGGGGCTCATGAGAATCTATGCCTCTTGATGTTTAGCTTGATCCCGGCAGTAAAGGGGTCAAGAGGAAATCGACACGCGAATGCACCTGCCCTTGGCTTTGGTATGTATTTCAATAGTATCGCAGAACGAGCCATTTTCTTTTGAATACGAATTCGCATACTTTCCCGAGCCACCGCATGAATTCCTCCTGTCTACAGATGCAAATGATACAGATCTTTGCCAGGGAGAGGCGCAGATTTTGCTGAGCCCCTGCATCTTGCAGAGGCTCATCAAAATCTATGTTTCTTGCACGCGGAAGACCGTGGCCCCTGGAGCGGGCGGGCAGAAGGGGAGGGGTGGGGGGGGGGGGAGTGGGGGGTTGGGTGGGGGTGGGGTGGGGTGGGGGGGCTGAATGCGCGACTTTTGCACGTAAGGATCGCGAACCACTTGCAGACGACAGCGTTGTTTCTGCGTCGAGTGGTGTTTTCGTCTCAAGGAGTCACAATGAGTGAGCTGTTTGGCCTGCAAGTGTTGAAGGCAGAATGTCGGACAAACAGTTACGAGTCAAACAAGGGACTTGATTGTCCACGCGGTAGAAAAATGCGGACATAAATATGTAGGGAATTGTGTTAACCCCATTAACTGCCAGTTGACGCAAAGCTTGTTGTTTCTGAAATCATTGTTAACTTAACTCATTGTACCCCAAGACCGAAATCCCCAAATTGTGCCGTTGTCATATGAAGACTGCATTGCAGTGCAGGACACAGATCGACCATGATAGTTCAAGGGCGATGCCAGAATAGCTTGGCGCCCATAGGCGCCAAGCTATTCTGGCATCACCCTTGAACTATCATGGTCGATCATTATCTTGCTGTGGTGTGTCTGGGTTAGAATGGGTTAACCCCATTCACTACCAGTTGACGCAAGCTTGTTGTTTCTGAAATCGTCGTTAATTTAACGCCAATGTGTCCCAGCTGTCCAAGGAATATGGAATCAGATAGGTGTCAGCAAGTGGCATATATCCTCGTGAGCCCCCACAACTGCGGGGGCTCACAGGGATCTATGCCTCTTGCAGTTGGATTGTTTTCATTTTTTTCTCGACAGTGACGGGGTTAGGTGACGGAAACGAAACTGAGAGTGAAACTATAAAACAACAGATGATCTGTTTCCAGTATCACTAGGCAGGCATTGTCATGGAACCCCCAGGGAAAGAGGAAAAGAGGTAGGCCGAGAAACTCCTGGCGTCGAGACCTCCAAGCAGACATCAAGAGACTGGGAACCACCTGGAGTAGAATCGAAGGAGAAGCACAGGACAGGAGTTGCTGGAGGTCTCTCGTCGACGGCCTATACCCGGGTAGGGGTGACAGGCGTAAGTAAGTAAGTAAGTAAGATGATCTGTTAGGCTTATAAGCCGAGCAGGATGTTACAGCCATCCCAAAATCGTAAAAGTAATAGATATGTAGGACTTTGTGCATATCAATTACACGTATTTAACACGCATGTGAAAGCACGTCCTTTGGCCATAGTGTTTAAACGCTGTTTTTCTTTTGGTATATTTAAGGCTGTTTGCTTGAAACTGTACTGAGTAATTGTGCGCGGGTCTAGATATTAAACCTAACGGTTTGTAAACTAGTACACATATCACAAGGCACAAAGCAGAAAGCTCACCTGTAGCGAAAACACATTTAATAAATAATTAATTAAAGTCTCGGTGTGAGGGTCGAAATGAATACTACCACAACATTGCTTCCCAACTCTCTTTGGCAGTAAGAGTTAGGAAGATCTGTGTAAAACAGCGATTTACGGTATTTACAGTCGTGCGCGTAACTTAAAATTACACCCTTAATTTGAGGCATAGGTGTAAGATATCTCGGCCAGCAAGAGGCATGGGTTCTCATGAGCCCCTGCGGCTGCAGGGGCTCATGAGAATCTATGTCTCTTGCAGATGGTGCTGGACAAGCGACTGTTTGGTGTCCTACAATCGACTGGGACGTATGTCACGTTGTACAGCAATGGTGTCCGTTACAATTACAACGAATATCAGTTAACAATGGAACGAGCGTGGCGGATGCGAAAGTCAGTATCTAATTTCTATTTATCGATCCGGGATGAGGTGGGCTAGGGTTGGACTTTTTAGTTTATTATTTCTGAACGCTTACTGCACAAACTCATTTTTGCCAAGATGCCAAGCAGTTAAAAATATCTTGAAACTACATTCATTTCCATGGTTGTCCACATTTTTCAGAAATCACCCTTTTTGGCTTAGAGCTGAATCATAGATTAACACACGATATCTCTTCTAAATGCGACTTCGATGGGTGACTTAGGAACACACAATTTTTATACCGCCACACGGTAACAATCAGGTCGGGACGGTCGCTTTAAAATTGTACTGCACAATTACTTTTTCTTGAAATCACGAGTGTGTGAAATTCACAGGTGTGTTTGCTCAAGCTTGACATCTCTGATATCTGTACACTGACAGGTGGAAAAATCGAAAGCAATATGCGTATACATGACAGTTGAACGGCAAGCAAACGTACATCTTCATTTTTGTATTATTATTGAAGAGTTTCTATACGTTATTTTATAGATGTATATATTGGGGACCCCCCCCCCCCCCTACACCCACCCACCCACCCACCCACCCACCCACCCACCCACCCACCCACACCACACACACACACACACACACACACACACACACACACACACACACACACACACACACACACACACACACACACTTTCCTGGACCAGAGCGGAAAACGATGGGTGTCAACACGATGTATAACCAGAGATCCTTTTTATTGGGGAGCGTGTGGAAACAATTCATTAAGCCCCTACACACTGCAAGAAGATAAGGCTTGATCATGAATGATAGTTCAAGGGTGGTGCCAGGATAGCTTGGCGCCTGTAGGCGCCAAGCTATCCTGGCACCATCCTTGAACTATCGTGGTCGAACTATCTCCTGAACTGTAAAGCAATATATGAGGACAACGTTCAGTTTGGGAAACGCGACCCAAGGGCTCACTGTGTTGACACTCTACAAAAAAGTTTTATTTGTTGACAATAAACAGACAAACATAGTTCCAGTACCAGCCTGATTACGAGGACGTTTTTGTTTTGAGCATTGACATTTCACAAATCAATAGGTCAGTACTGACCTTTTCTGATAAGTTCCGTTTGATGTTTATTGACAGTTTCTCGCCACGTACTGAGTTGATTTTTCTTCGTCCAGAAGGACATCAGGGAAATTCACTATTTAAATGCAGCTTTTGCACCTTGCATTTGCACCGACTTCTAGAAATCTTTGAAAAGAACGTGTGTTTACATATAAAACATCTCCACTTTCTGACTAACCGCAAGCTGTTTACCTGCATGACCGTGTATATAAAACCTTACTATCACTTTTTATGTCTTTTGATTCTTTACGTTCACAATCCTTGAATGCAATTTCCCGATTTAGACCAGATGCGCGTAGTAAGCTTCGATTTTTTGGTGTCCTTTTATAATGTACTCCTACACCGGGCATCCACGGTTCTCTACATTGGAAACTTAGGCGTAAATAGATTTCATCGAGAGGCATAGATCCTCATGAGCCCCCGCATTTGCGGGCGCTCATGAGGATCTAAACCTCTTGAAGCTGGGTTGAGTTCTCAGCAATACTGCGTAGAAATAGAGCACTTGTAACATCTGCAATTCATATACGCCTGTTTCAACAACACACGATTGACTATGATGCGTGCGAACGGACAGGTGCATTGATAAACCAGTGTTCCATCAGATAATTATGATTTATTTGCAGTCTGTTCATCTTTGAAGGCTTCCTTGGGCTTGGAGGCGTTGAATCTCGTTCGAGAGGCGTTTCAAGCACACGCGCGATTGCGCGCTTTCACGTGTTTGCACGTGTGTGTCCATGTTTTTTGTTTGTTTGTTTGTTTGTTGACATATTGATCAACACACGCGTGCAGGCACACGCACGAATCATATTTTACCAGCCATTTCTGAATCGGATGATTATGCCGTACATGCAAAATTCAGTGTAGCTACTGCCAGATTTAGACTGCGGCTTAGGAAAAAGTCTTACTACCTCAAATTACTTTAACTTCTCCCATCGGAGAAATACTTAAGAGTAAAGTGTTAAGTTTTCCACTGCCAAAGGCATAGATCCTCATGAGGATCTGTGTCTCTTGCAAATAGACACCTGTTTTGCTGTGGTGTTGCAGAGTGTTGAAGCTCATATTGTTATATCGGTTGAATAAATTGACGATGCATAAAACTGAGATAATCTTCTGCTAGAGGCATAGATCCCCGGGGACTGCAGGGGCTCATAAGGATCTATGCCTCTAGCAGATGGGCACCAGCTTAGCTTTGCGGTGGAGTGGTAAAGTGTTGGGATAGGAGGGTGCTCGAGGGAAGGCACAATCAGGCAAGCTGGCTTGTAGTGGGTGCTTGACCACGTCCCCGGGACGTGAAGAAAACGACACCGTTATCACGTTCCCCCCTCTTTTCACGTGTGTCTTTTCCAGTCTTTTTTTTTTTTTTTTTTAGTTGCTTCTCTTTCTATACCCTTTCTTTTCCCCTTGGGGGTTTAGCTTGAAGGCTACAACTGAATAAGGGAGTGTTTTAATTTTAGACTACACGAAAAGTTGCATGGGGTGCAAACGTGTCATGTCATCCTAGCCCTTTGGCTGTCGGCAGCGCTTTTTAGTCGCGGTGATTCCGACAGGAATCACCGCGACTAAAACCGCTACCGACAGCCAAATGGCTAAGCATGGGGTTGTTCTTTTCATGTGTGCACTGGTCTGTCATTTTGGTTTTTAATGCTTGGAGCCGTGAGGTCCAAAATTACAGACATGCACAGGTTTGGGCTTTCGGATTCAATCTTTAGTTCTGGCAACACTATCTGGCTAAATAAAGCTAGTGAAGCCGACTCACTCGCAGTATGGTGTTGGGTGTTTTTTCTTCATCATATAATCTTCATAAACTTTAGTTCTGGTGTCACAGTTTAGATCCAGCGTTGTACACCAGAGCTAACGTGACCTTGACATATCATCACATTATCTAAGCATTTTGCGGGAGAGGACTCAGAGCAAGAGTTTGCTGCTCCTTTCCTTTGCTTGTATTGGCCTGACATGTTTGTTTTCTATTTCCCCCTCTCATAATCCTTTGCTTCTTTATCATATCCGCCCTCTCCTTCAGATCCCCTACACTATTCTGTTAGTCTCTTGGTACAAATTGCAGGCCGCTGAGCGTCACGCGACTTCCACGGTCTTTGTAACACAGATTATGATAGTGTGCAGGTTTGTGACTTTGGATCGTGCGGCTGAAAGCACATGCTCTGGAAAAGGCAGGGAGTGATACCAAATAGACTTTCATGAGGCGAACATCCTCAAGGGTTTTCGTCGACAGGTGAGACACATAATGATCTTGAGCTCATGAGGAACTGTGCCTGTGTTGAAGACGAGAGGATTTTACTTGCTAGGAAGTACTTTTTTCCTCACTCTTTTTTTCTTCTCTCTCGCGCGCACTGAGTGAGCGATGCGTTTTGCGTGAAATCTATGAAGACTAACACAAATCCTCGCCCATTGAAGAGCGGATTTGCCGGGTGTACAGTTTCCCACCCCTTTTCAAGCCTTAGACCCACGGCAGCCGTTAGCAGGGTTGGGTGGGAAAATAATCCTTTTTAAGACATTACCCCCAAAGATAGCGGGGGTTGCTCGGCATACCTTTCCACAAAATATTGCGTCTTTCGTTTTCAGGGTCAAGTGGGAGCAGGTTGATCGACCGTGACAGGTCAAGGGCAGTGCTTGATTAGCTTGGCGCCTTTCAGGCGCCAAGCTAGTTAGGCACTACCCTTGACCGGTCACGGTCGATCCATCTCTTAATGCTTCTGGGTGATGCTGAGAAGTAGAGTCTAAAGCAAGAACCGTTTGGCGTTTGAAGTGAAAGGGTTGTTTAATATTGGATTTCTTGGGTGTAAAGTATTGAGGGGGAGGGGGGGGGGGGGGGGGGGGGGGGGGGGGCGGGTTGGTTATTGGTACGTGTATTTGGCTTTCTGCAAGGTGTGCGGTTTTTAAATGAATGGTCAAACGATATTTAGAAAGCTGTCAGAAGTTCAGTAACCTTGGCGCACAAAGCCACCAGGACAACTGGCATTAAGCCTTTGGCCGTCCACAGTGCGTTTTTTTTTGTTGATGTGATTTCTTCAGGAAAAAGTGCTGTGGACAGCTAAAAGGTTAAAAGAAGATTTTTTTTTTCAAATGTAGGCTTTTCGATTCTGGAATATGTAGTGAGGAAAAAAATGAAGTAAAAAATAAGTCTGTGGAATTTTTGAGAGGAAAAATCTAAATGTGACAATTGCAATCTTCAAAACAAATCAACATTTTCTAGTATGAAAGCGTTGGATATCAGCGTGTATCCTTTCTGTGTGACCACTCACAGGAAAACCTACATGTTGCATTAGTATGCAAAAAGCTGACAGCAGGCAATTTGCATCGCATCAGTTCTCGATAATTCTCGCGCACCAGTTCATGCATTATTTATTAGCGGACTATCAAGTATTATCTAGCTTTCCCCGTGCGGTGCTATCAGTTGTCGTGTACGCTTACAACCACTCGTTGAAACAGTGGTGATAGCAAATACGGTCGTATTAAATTTCTGAATCTATGCATGTGGCAGATGGGTTGAAGTTTCTGAAAATACCAATAGTGATTGTTAGTACAGCGTTAGTTACGTCCGTTTAGTGGGTCAGTATGCACGAGGTTCTCTTAGAAACACGCTCATTTTGTGCAAGCGCTTGAAGAGGCGGCCAGGAAGTAAAATATCCAGACGAAAAAGGTGAATGCCAAACGTGTACAATGCTACTCTCCCCCCCCCAAAAAAGAACCAAAACAACAACAACAACAACAACAACAAAACAACAACAAAAAACAACAACAACAAACAAACAAAAAATCCAAAAACAAAAAACCAACAACACAACAAAAAAACAAAACAAAAAAACAAAAAAACCCGCCCCACCCTAAACAACAAACAAACACCACCAAAACAAAAAACCCAAAACAAAAGAAAAAACAACAACATAAAAAAACACCAACAAATATAAAAATGCTTTAAAACTTTAAAAGGACAATTAGAACACAGTTTATTAAAATAGTACCATCCAGACCAAAAAGGTGACTGCATTTAAAAAACAAATATGTTCTGAAAATAGTCCAAGCACATGAGCGATTATGCACATAAGTGCAATTTATTGCAGATAAAATATACGCGTTGATGACGATCCATGTGGTGGGTGCTGCGGCGGTAAGTCCAGTGTCAGATTCCGTGCGCTTGAACTGTGAAAATCCATTTTCACGCAGCCGTGTTATCTGGAGCCGTATTGCATTTACTCCGTTGCATCAGATTTTTATGACGCGTATAATTGACACGGTATATATAACACACTTTTATACGTCCTCACGTCAGATTTTGTAATAGTGATGTGTACCACTAGTGATAACGGCGTTAGTACGACACAGAAGGTTATTTTCACCTGCGCACTCAATGACACGACACCCATCCTTGTACATCAGCGGCATGAGTTGGAGTACTTCTTCCAGAAATGCTTTGTGATCTTGATGTCACCTGCCTCGTTCGGACCAAGATTAACCCTTTCGCTGGCAGTGATCACAGCGGATTTCGCGTCCCAAAACCACTGCACTCTGACCGATATTCGCGTGAAGAACACACACACACACACACAAAATAAACAGGGCAAAAAAAAAAAGTAATGGGCACAAACAACAAGAGACATAAATCCTCATGAGCCCCCGCGACTGCGGGGGCTCATGAGGGTTTATGTCTCTTGCAGCTGGGTAGCGTTCGCCTTTCCCCGCCAGTTAAGGGGTTAAAAATACAACCTTGCGTCAGAGATCACAACAGGCAGGCGTACTACTAATAGCAATACCCAGCCGAAGATTATTGTCACTAATGCACCAAACGACACCTATCCTTTTTTGACTCCGTGGCATCGCAAGTACGAGCTGGTGCACCTTTTCAACAAAATGTTTTACGGTCTTGGTGTCACATGCCTTGTTCGGGTTAAGATGGAAAAAAATATGCACCACGCAGCGCTTCGAGAGGTCTCACCAAAATATCCGTCAGACGTCTGTCAGTTTGAGTAACAATTGTCAACAGACCTTTGGGCGGTTAGAGCTATTCTCAAACACGCGTCACTGTAGGAAGTCCCGTGTCAGATGAACCACTGAAGTTGTTTTGCATACCAGCAACTAAAACGTTTGGCCCATTACAGCCAGAGGACTCGAATTATGTCTGAGAATTTTTGTTGTTGCAAATTCAGCGCAAAATGATCCCAGCCGTCAGAGGAACAGTGATGTAAATTGATCCCGCAAGAGGCAACGAACATCATGAGCCCCCGCATCCGCCGCGGGGGCTCATGATGTTCGTTGCCTCTTGCAGTTGGGTGATGCGAGCAGTTTTTGTGCAATGTAAGAGTTAGTTTGAATTCCAGTGCATTGACTTTTGGATCATTGCTTCCTGATAAAGGATAACGACCAGATGTGAAGCCAGACGTGCCTTACATTACAATCGTCAAAACTCCAAATACCGAACTTCAGCTGGCCTGTGGAAGGAAGTTTAGACCGCAAACTTACGGCTTACGACAAGTTTTGTTTCCACTCTGTCACGCTCTAGCATTTTGAAGATGATGCAAATACCTCACTCGCTTAACAAAAAATGTGTACAGAGGTAAATTGTGATTGTATTCCAGAAAGAAAAGGCAGAGAACTTCATGAATCCCAGCGTCTGGGCCATGAAGTTCTTTCCCTCTTGCAGTTGGTGACTGTATTCACAGTTGTGATTATCTTCGCAATTCACTTGTGCCGGTCGTATTTTTCAAGTCGAATGGCTCTAGTGACGCGTAAATAACCCATGTAACTCAAGTGTCTCCGTTTACACCTTGTAAGCCAGATGTCGGGCTTATATCCTTGTATGTTAAATCCTTGTTGACTAGATCGCTAGCGACACGGTTTGCTTTCTTTTTGCATACTTAATCGTCTAATCCCTTAACCGCTGAGAAAAACCAAAAGCCAATCAATTGCAAGAGGTATAGATCCTCATGAGCCCCCGCAATTGCTGGGGCTCATGAGGATCTATGCCTCTTGCCGACACGACTTTGTGTCCATGTCCCTTGGACGGCTATATGCGGTCTTTTGCTTTGAATTAGCATGTTCCTTACACGGCTAGGGCTCTTCGGCGTCGACTGAACTAACGATGTCAGAAACTACACAGCCTTCGTCCACTGGCAGGGAAGGGCTTAATCCCTGTTGACTAGATAGGGTAGCGACACAGCCTGCTGACTTTTTTTTTTTTTTTTTTTTTTACTCTCTCTTCTTCGCTTAATCTTGTTTATCTCTGTCAGGGTCCCACCCCGCGAGACTGAGGAGCCGCGCGTGGCACTTCAGTAATGCGACTAGTAACCACCTGCGCATTGACGACAAGTAATTAGTCAGTGATAATCTGCTGAAGGCAAATGAGACTCTACCCGACGCTTTTTTTCCCCTTTAAAGTACGACTTTATCCAAATGACTGTACTCTGAAAAAAAAAAAGAAGAAACGTGCTCGCTACTACGCGTTTGGACTCGTAAAAGGCGCGTCAGTGCAATTGCTTTTAGCTAAACACCGCCGTTAGCCTTTCGCACCTCCGCGGAAAAAAAAAGAGGGCAAAGGGGAGATAACCTAAAAAAGGTAGTATTCTTTAAAAAAAAGAAAAAAAAAAAAAAGAAGGACTTTTCGACAAAGGAGCTTGGAGCTAGACGCTTTTCTTGTTGTTGGATAGGTAGTGTGAAATTGTCTTATGTTCGCAAAAGCCACAAAGGTACAGTGGCAGTCGTCATGGACAACAGTAAATATCAACTAGTTTCTCTTATGTGTTTTTAAAGAGTTTTATTTTTGTGTGTTTTACGTAAGGTTACACGGACATCCTGCGACTACAGTAGTGCGGGACTAACGTAAAGGGGCTTTCATCACACACGGAACACACGACGACCTACCTCAGCCGTAGAAAACACGACTTTAATGAGTTAAGCAAGAGGCATAGATCATCATGGGCCCCCGCGCATGCGGGGGCCCATGAGGATCCGTGCCTCTTGCAAATGGATTCAGTCATTGAGTTCGCTGGATGGACTGAACCAGTTAGCATGCTTTACGGCGCTGTGGCCGGCTTGTCACCTGACTCAGAAGTCGAGTCAATGTTTGTCGCGCATCGGAATAATGACCCGGTCTTTATTGATCGTCACTGCGGCACTGGTTTACCTACTTCATGGCGGTAGGCCGGTGTTTGTAGCTGTTAGGGTCACAGACACGGTACGACACGGCAGTCATTCGAACTTGAATTTTACTATGGGTTTCGTCTTTCATTTGAACTTCATTGTCTCACCTGTTGAATGCTATTTGCGATTTAACCCTTGTCATCCTGATACACTATAGCTTGAAATAAATGTGTCTATGATAGTTCACGGGTGGCGCCAGAATAGCTTGGCGCCTGAGGCGCCCAGCTATTTTGGCACCACCCTTGAACTAAAATGGTTGATCTATCTATTAATCTGAAATGTAGCCGTCATGGGGCAATCAGCAAATTTTTTAAAAGTCAGCCTCAGGATGTAATGGGTTAATTCCACACCAAAACGGCAATCATTCTAAATTGAGTTTTACTATGAGTTTCGTCTTTCACATGAACTTTAGGTTTCCACCAGCTAAGGGTACATTTATTTGCGATTTAAAGTGCACGCCAAAGCGGTGACCATTTTGTACCTGAAGACAGAAATGGAAGGGCATACGTTGCATTTGATGTTGAAGATATTGTGACAATCTTATCATCGAAATGTCGGGGTTGTATAAAAGCCGGTAAGCCGGAATAATAAACCGTGTTATTTTTACCTGTATTTCGTCAGGTACGGTTCACGTACGCTTCTAATGACTCTGAAATTACTCTCTGATGTAAATGATCGACATTTGACACTGTTACACTGCAACCAAAAACTCATTCTGTCAGCTTTAATGATAGAGTTATTTATATTGCTGACGCCAGCTTTCGAATCATTTTTTAAAAAAAAGATCAATTTGGTAAGGCATGGCAGTGCTTTGTTTCAAAACCTGTACTTGTTGCTTGCAGAATGAAAAAAGACATTTAACAAGGCATGGTGAAATACATGTAAACACCAAAAACGTTTTTTAAAAAAAGTGTTATTTTTCTTTTTTTGAATTCAATATTTGTTAATATTTGGATACAAAAAAGTAGAGCAGTTATTTCACGGAAAGCAACCTTAGAATCCGTTGTCGAGGAAAAAACTGAAACATAATATACAATCACTCGTTGAGGAAATCGGTAAACACAATATGCAGGCCAAAAGGTGCTTTCGTGCACGCGGTACTTCTGAAATATTTGTTTACAACCAAGGTTCAGGTGGCAACACAAGCGTTGACCCGTAACTAAAGGCTTCTAGTCTTGCTCAGTCATGTCCAACTGAGGACACGAACCTTTGTAAAGTGACCCTAACACGCAGCTCATTCCAGCAGTGTTGTAAAGCTCAGCCCCAGATTTCTTCTTTTGCCGGCGAGGAGTCCCCATTTTATAGCAATGATCGGGTAGACAAGGAGACGTCTACAAGATACATAGATCATGATGAGTCCCGGCATTGCCGGGGCTCATGAAGATCTATGTCTCTTGCTGAAGATTCACCTGAGAGGTCAGTTGTAAAGTTTAATTCTTGAACAACTCCCTTCCCCACCCTTCATTTTGCAAAGATCTACATGGTTTATGAACACTGCAAGAGGAGTAGCATTGCAGTGGACTTTTGAAGATCTATGCCTGTTGCAGTGGTTGTGGGGTAACAGTTTGTTGTTGAGAAATCCTTTGTTTGCAGAACGCTTTGGTAGATTTCCTATCTGTTCGACAGTCCTCAAGTGTAAACGACGTTTGCTATGGTTCTTTTATTGCATGCGCCTGGCTCTTCTATCGCATGCGTAGTATGCAGCCTCTCTCTCTCTCTCTCTCTCTCTCTCTCTCTCTCTCTCTTGAGTTTGTGTTGCGCCGATCTCTTGTCAGGTCAGATCGGATTATCAGTTGCGGATAAGATGTGAACTCTAAGAGGTGTCCTCTGTATGTCGTGTGCTCTACTAGCACTATCGCCAACCTTGCCTTAGTGTATTCGTGCTGAGAGGTTGCCTAAACAATACCGTGCTACGGTGTCTTGATCCGCTTTGTGCAAACTTGGTATACGATTCCTGTTTGCCTCAGTGTTTCGGGCAGAACAAAATCTCTATCGTCGGCAGAGGAATAGATTCTCATGAGCCTCTGCTTTGCAGGGCTCATGAGAATCTATTCCTCTTGTTTTTGAGGATCTGACCCCTTCATTGTAGTCCAGCCAAGAAATTCAAATCATGGGAAGGCGGGATAAGATGATATTACGCGTGAGTTTTGTTCTTTTGTGTCTTAATCGTCTTTTCAATGTCACGGGATCTAGAACAGAATATCAAGTGCCCAAGTCATTGTGCTAAGATCTTGAAGTCATGGAAGTGATATTTTGCAAAGAGACGACTTCCAGAAACCAGCTGTAGGTCGGCAAAGCAGCGCCTCTTTTGACGCAAACACTGGATTAAGAGCCCGGACAATCATGCGATATCGCATGTTTGTTCGGACTTTCAATCCACAATTTTCAATGAAACACGTGCAGTTTTACATATTTATGATTTCCGAACAACGCCAGTTTACGCATTTTTTCCATAAACTTCCGCGTCGTTGATAGCACCTCCTTGGTGATACTGAAACTTTACAGCAGCCCAATACATCCACTTCAGTAGAGTGTCTCAAGTCTGCTCGAATTTGCCAGAAGCTTCCTGCTGTTGATTTTATTTTTAGTTTTGCAGTAGTTTTGCCGAGTTTATAACATACTAGGAAGTTTTCTCCGCATGCGGTATCTTTCAAATCAGTCGCACATGTTCATTTATTTCCTGCAGATGTTCCTGCTCAGGTTTAAAGGAGGTTTGGGGTGTCAGAAATCTGCGCAAAAAAACTTCTCTGCGTCAGTAAAGTATCTTTAGCCACAATCTCATTTGGCCTTTTATATGTTGCGCTTTTGCCTGCTCAGGGTTTTCCAACTGGATACAGACGTTTTCAAAGAGCCTGTGCTTTTCGTTGCTCTTGTTAAATCAGTGTTACATACTGAGGCTGATATGTAAAAATAATATTGCTTTTTTTCCTATAAAACCTGCATTTCAGATTACAAGATAGATCAACCATTTTAGTTCAAGGGTCGTGTCAGAATAGCTTGGCGCCTAAGACGCCAAGCTATTCTGTCACCACCCGGCCTTGAACTGGCTGTCATATATCCGGTCAAATTTATTTCAAGCAATAGTGTATCAGGATGAAAAGGTTAAAGTCGACAAGGAACAGGCAGGCGAGGAACGGTCGAAGGCAGGCACATACTTGCAAGCGTCTCCCTGCCTTCGGCCGTTCCTTACTTTCTTTCTCCGTTGGGTACTTCTTTTCGTTTCTTACTTGCAAGCATCTCCCTGCCGTCGACGTCCCTTAGTGTCTGCTTGCTACTTCACTGACTCAACAAACACGTACAACACCAAACGTCAAGCCATGTTCTGCACTGAAATCTTGTGTCTATATGATTATACAGAAAATTGCGCCGAATTTTCTTTCTTTGACACTTTACCTCCCAAGAAAATGCCCAACTGGACACACACACATTTTCCGCGTCCTAATAACATGCATTTTCTTCTTCCTCCTGCCATACATGCCACCGCGTGACTTCTGACCTCTCCGACACCTGAGTGAATTCCCCTCATTCTTGTCACCCCCGAGTGCCCTCCCTTGTCCATCTGTTGGACACGTGAGGAACAGGCATGGACACACAGGCTCAGCGGGATCGGGTGGGGTAGCGCAGCCCTAGGATGGACATGAATATAACGCTGAAATATATCCACAAAACGCTGTTTGTCCGACGGCCACACGAATGTGAAAGTAAATGTAGCCATCGAGATGCATAGATTCGTCCGAGTCCCTCGCTATCGCGGGGGGGTGGGGGGGGGGGGGGGGGGGGGAAGGGGGGGGGGCTCATAAGAATCTATGCGTCTCGCTGGCTACATAAAGATATATGTCTCTTGTAGGTAGTTGGGGATTATCATCGGACTAACTAACCCAAACTACACATCACGTGTAATTCAGCCACGCTGAGTACTTTTTTTTTTGTGTAGTGGTGGTGGTGGTGGTGGTGGTGGTGGTTGGGGGGGGGGGGGATGTGATGGGGATAGGGGCCGAGAATCTACGCCACTTTGAAACAGTAGGATTTCACTGCAGGACTTTAAACCTGAACTTTAAACCTATGAGACTCTCCTCACCCATCTCTGTCTCTCTCTTTCTCTCCTCTCTTTGAAAATAAAATTTCATGGATTCTCTGTCTGTCTGTCTGTCTGTCTCTCTCTGTGTCTCTGTTATCTGTATCTGTATCTCTCTCTCTTCTCTCTCTCTCTCTCTCTCTCTCTCTCTCTCCTTATACTTTTCACCTCGTTTGCAACCTGTCTCCACTTTGTCGGGGTCAGTGTGGACAATGCACGTGTCCAGTGCGGGTCAGCTGCTACCCATTGTCATGGACAGTGCACCCTGAATACGGTTCCTGCCTAGGAAACTGGCCTTAGGGCCCCAAATGAACTTAGCATTGCTGGCAACGTTTTGTATTGGATGTGTTCGTCTGAGGAGGGGCCACGATGGGCACTAAAATGCGCTGGGCGGCTTTGTATGACACTTGAAGAGCTTTTGGTCAAGACCATGTGTGTGATGGTGTGTGATTTTGGACCTTATAGCCGACGGCCGTAAGGTCCAAAACCACAGACCATCAGTCACACACATATCACTGCAGCCAGACCGTCTCCCAGTATCTGTACAACAAACCAAGGGGAATTACTCAGCGCTGGACAACAGTTAGATCCCCTGCCCCCGCCTATCAGGCACCCAATCGCCAGCCCACAGAGAAATACGCAGGTATAGAATAAGACAATAATTTGCATCTTCAAAAAAGATGCATCAGGTCTCTTATATAACCCATGTCTTTCTCCGGAACTTAGGAAGTAGGCAGGGGAAACACTATACATACACAAACACGAAGGTGCATTACTATATGTGGTCGGGTAAATACCCAGTATTCCCACAGTAGATGCACAGAACATTACACAACAATGTAACGATACAAATTTGCCTCGAGTTATACTGAGATACTCACAAACCAGATAGGTGAGGCTAGCGGTGGCAGAATTGTACAACAAACCAAGGGGAATTACTCAGCGCTGGACAACAGTTAGATCCCCTGCCCCCGCCTATCAGGCACCCAATCGCCAGCCCACAGAGAAATACGCAGGTATAGAATAAGACAATCATTTGCATCTTCAAAAACGATGCATCAGGTCTCTTATATAACCCATGTCTTTCTCCGGAACTTAGGAAGTAGGCAGGGGAAACATACATACACAAACACGAAGGTGCATTACTATATGTGGTCGAGTAAATACCCTGTATTCCCACAGTAGATGCACAGAACATTACACAACAATGTAACGATACAAATTTGCCTCGAGTTATACTGAGATACTCACAAACCAGACAGGTGAGGCTAGCGCTGGCAGAATTGTACAACAAACCAAGGGGAATTACTCAGCGCTGGACAACAGTTAGATCCCCTGCCCCCGGCCCGCCTATCAGGCACCCAATCGCCAGCCCACAGAGAAATACGCAGGTATAGAATAAGACAATCATTTGCATCTTCAAAAAAGATGCATCAGTTCTCTTATATAACCCATGTCTTTCTCCGGAACTTAGGAAGTAGGCAGGGGAAACATACATACACAAACACGAAGGTGCATTACTATATGTGGTCGGGTAAATACCCTGTATTCCCACAGTAGATGCACAGAACATTACACAACAATGTAACGATACAAATTTGCCTCGAGTTATACTGAGATACTCACAAACCAGATTCCCCTTGGTTTGTTGTACAATTCTGCCAGCGCTAGCCTCACCTATCTGGTTTGTGAGTATCCCAGTATCTGGATTAGGGAGAAAGGAAAATGGTTACTAAGCATGCTATTCTGTAGTCAAAATATCGGAAACAGTATACAACGGTTCCATGTGACCATTAGGGATGAATCATGCCTATTTTGTGAATACAATACAACCTCCTTTAACCGCACCGCAAACCAGGAGACGGGCTGAAAAGCGCGTCTCAGTCAACATTTTTGCAGCGCCTAGAAAGAAAAGCCGCAAAAGGTCATAGGCCGAAAACCTCCTGAGTTCAGCGCGCGAACAGCACGTGCGGGGTCAAGCAAGTATCCTTAGAATATTTCACGTCGACGTGTGTCCACGTGCAGGAGTATTACTGCAGTGCCTGAAGCTCGGTTCTTAGTCAACGAACATACTGTACACTGCTGAAAAGTATACTGGGTTGTAAGAAACGCTTTGGTATGATATACCGTTGGAAGTCTCGTAAAGTGAGAGGTCACGAGAGGTCACGGGGGACAGAAGGAAGCCTTAGGGGTTGGACGTGCTTTTGTCTTTGTGTGTGGAGTGAGTGAGTCCGACATTCTTTGGTTCTAGTCACAGGTTAATTTTTTTCCCGTTGGAGGAGCGGATGTAGATGTAAATGCGACAAGAGGCATGGATTCTCATGAGCACCGTGCGTGCGCATGGAGGCTCATGAAAATATATGCCTCTTTCAGGTGGGCGCTATTGTCGTTTGTTCCAAAACCTTTTTGGTCTAGGGACACGTGCGATGACTTAAACGTGTGTTGTGAAAGGTTAGCTTCGGAGGTGGAAGGCCCGATGACGACTACCCCTCACACTTTAAGAAACACAATTGTACATATGCAGGAAGCACATATGTTATAAGCCACTTAGATTTCGAGGAGTCACGAGGATCTGTGCCGCTTGCTGTTCTTTGGATTTCGTTGCGCAGAAGTGGTTAGGTGGAACCCGGCTGTGTCTCATTCCACAGTGTCTTCCTATAGATTTTGTCTGTGTTTTACCAGCTGAGACACAAGCACCAAGATATCCAACCCACAGAAGAAAACCCAGACATTCATTTCCTATTATAAGACAAAGCTTCACCAATTTCCCAACTGTCTACCCAACCCCTTTCTCTGCCTCTACTTCTGGTAGATTACAAAAGAAAATACCATTAAACAGGAACTGGGCCAGGAACAGGTACTCATCGATGAGCAGGGTTAGAAGCACCATTTCATTGACGAGACCTGACGAGAAACTTCTCTGTCTTAGTAACAGCGATTGAAATATGTCCAGCAAGAGGCATAGATCCTCATGAGCCCCCTGCGTGAAGCGGGAGCTCATGAGGTCGAGGATCTATGCCTCTTGCACGTGGGCTTAGTTTCAGTTTTGTGGCTTGAGAAAACAGGTGAAAGCTTTCTCTTCGTTAAGCCAGCCTAATGGTGCAATTACAGGCTTAGAAGCACGGGCAGGTCAGAACTCAAGGCCAGACTCCCTTGCGCACTTTCATTGACAGTGCAGAACGCGGGAGATAGATGACCATGACGGATCGACGGTGGTGCCTGATTAATTCACTGCTAGAACCATGACAGCTCAGGGCAGTGCTAGATTACCTTGGCGCCTGTGTCCCTTTTCATGCGAGCTTCAGTACGCACACTGTGATAAATCGACAGTAATTGTGAGCCTGTTGGTTTTGTGCAGTGCAAATAGTACTGTTAGAAGTGGTCTGTCGATCCCCGTGGCTTGTGCGGAATCGAAGCGACATAAACCGTTAAGGACTTCGCTTACCTGTGACGGATTCCGATTTTGTTGTTATGGAACAGGGTGTATTTAACTTACGCGTCAGAACGATTCTAGTGGAAATGCTCTGATTTGCTCCCACAAAATTAAAGGCATTTTATATATACGTGTGATGTGTGTGTGTGTGTGTGTGTGTGTGTGTGTGTGTGTGTGTGTGTGTGTGTGTGTGTATGTGTGTGTGTTAAAAGTAAAGAATAGTTGCACCACAAAATTGCCTAGGTGTTGCGTTTTCAAAATTAGTATGTCTTCTTCTACTGTAACACCTCATAAAGTTTTAGGGATGCAATCCGCGCTGTACTAGTGGTGCTACCAGTAAATTCTGGAGGCGGCTTCTGGTGCATGCGTTGTGTTTGCAATTTTCAGGTTACGCCGTATGCCTACCGGAAGAGCCCCCCCCCCCCCCTCCCCCTTGGGGCGAAACCGGTCGTAGGCGGCAAAAACAAAAATCTACCCAGCAGGTCCAAGATCTGTTTGGGAATATTCATGTACTACTCCTCTCTCGGGGGGAGGTCAGGATATTCTCCAGCGGATTGCGGGGCGCCTGGGGATTAGTCCCTATTGCTGTATGCAGTAGGTGTTCAGTGGAAGGCTAAAAAAGATAGGTCTGTCATTTCTTCTCTCCCACTACCCTTTCTTTCTAGATCTCGTGAGCGATGTAGTCACAAAAAGGGCAGCTGATGTCACAATGCAAGCTTACCAGCCTCAAATTCCATGGCATTAGTACAGCAAGAGCATTCTCAGAATTGAATGAAAAATTACGTCACTTGCAGCTAATCTGATTGAGTGCAATTTTTGGCTTTGGACGACGCCTTTGTTAAAGTAAAGAATATATATTATATATATACTTTTAACAAAGGCGTATATATATATATATATATATATATATATATATATATATATATATATATATATATATATATATATATATATATATATATATATATATATATATATATATATATATATATATATATATATATATATCAAGCAAGCAACGCAAGAAACCAAAAGACACAAATACCCCAAACCAACCAAACAACATACCATCCAACCAGCCAACCAATCAACCCATGTCCACACCCACACAACAATCCACCCAAACTCAATTTACGTTTTTATTTTCTACAGATATTCCCACTCATATCGGCAATGTAAGGTTGTCACATGCCTATGCAACAAAACAACTTCTCCTGTAGAGAAAGGTATTAGAACCTATTCTGTATTTTGTATTAACTCATTTGAGACGTGCCGCGTCCGGATACGTATTCGAATGCGCCACGCCTCGAATGTGTTAATATTATTGACATCACAGGGACAGGTGCACGCTTATAGGTCTTTTTGATGAATGACCAATTTTGGCGCTATTGGCCATTCGTGTCAATCGGATTCCGGCTGTAAAACCTCGCAGACAGTTATTATGCTGATCTGTGTAAGACTTAAGTGGTCAACTCGTCTAGCACTGGACATTGGCAGGAGTCCAGGAATCGGTCAGTGCCGTTTGCCGGGCGCCAGGCTGTTAGGGCAAGCGCTGCAAACTGGAGTCGAAAACGCTGGATGGCCTACCTTAGCAAATGCAGAACGCAAGCAATCTAGGAAGAAAACAGAAGAAAAAAGCATGAAAAAACAACATCAATAATAACAATGATAACAACAACAACAACAACAACAACAGCAAGGAAACCACAGCAGCAATATCACAGCGGGTGTACCATGTAATACATCCTTTGTGATCTGCTTGTGATTACCACACGTGGAGTCAGTGCTAGGGTGGGCAAGAAGCATAGATCCTCATGAGTCCCCGCAATTGCGGTGACTCATGAGGATCTACACCTCTTGCAGATGTAGTTCACTCACTGCCAGCGTGTCCAGCTTTGACCTCACGCTGGTTGACCCAGGCAGTCGCCATCAGGTCTGGGCTACTGCACGTTCCGTCGTAGGTTCTGTTTCAGCGTTCAGCGTTTTTTTTTTTTTCTGTTCAGTTCTAACACGCGACAAACAAGATATGGATCCACCGTGACTGTTAAAAGGAGCTGCCAGAATAGATGAGCTGCCAGAATAGATGGCGCCTGGAGGCGCCAAGGTACTCTGGCACCACCCTTGATCTACTGAACCGTTCAGTATATTGATCGATCATGATAGTTTAAGGTTAATCGATGTACTGAACGGTTCAATAGTCTTCACAGAATTAGGGAATATAGATTACAGGGCCCAGCGGGTCAACCCTTTCACCGCCGAGCAAACATGTGAACACGATCCAGCAAGAGACTTAACTCTTTCTACCCCAGACACACCACAGGAAGATAAAGATCGACCATGATAGTTCAAGGGTGATGCCAGAATAGCTTGGCGCCTATGGGCGCCAAGCTATTCTGGCATCACCCTTGAACTATGGTCGATCTGTGTCCTGCACTGCAATGCAGTCTTCAGAGGACAACGGCAGAATTTGAGGATTTCGGTGATGGGATAGAATGAGTTAATGCTCACGAGCCCCCACAATTGCACAGATCTGGGGCTCTTTTGCGTTGAGTGTACCATGGTGTCAAAAACACAGTCTGCATCCACCAGCAGTGAGGAGTACAGATGTGTTGTCGTCCTTGTTTTAAAAAAAACGAAGAGGATGAAATGATGTGATATGATTTGCGATAATGCTGTCAAGCGAAAATCATCTGATAACAACATTCCACAACTGATTTCATATGACTTAATCTCTATAAACTCGTCATTTCCGGTTACCATTACGCATTAAATATCCGATGAGTTCCCTATCAGCAAAATGATAACCACGACCAAAATATTTACAGTCTACTCATTGGGGTGTCCACCTGGCACTTAAGCTGTCTGCCCTGTGAAGGTGGAAGGCATTAATTTCATTTTGTGCAAAGCAAGTTTTTCATTGTATTACAATGAAAATCTCGCTTTTCACAAAATTGTACCTACTGTCTTTTGCTTTCGCAGGGAAGAATGTAGCTTACACAACACAAGCTCAAGCTTCGACTATGTGATACTGTATACAATATACGTATTTAATACGTCCGGTTCCTACAGTGCGACAGTATCACAGGACATTTATTATACCTTAGGCATGCATATATATATATATATATATATATATATATATATATATATATATATATATATATATATATATATATATATATATATATATATATATATATATATATATGCATACACGTATATATATATATATATATATATATATATATATATATATATATATATATATATATATATATATATATATATATATATATGCATACACGTATATATACGTGTATGTGTCGGTAAAGCCTTTGTGGACATATCTAATAATATATGGTCAGCCTTCAGCGCGCGCCACTTTTGACTGACAGGTATAGAAATTAACTTTCGGACGTAGTGGCTGTTTGCCTTATTGACCGGTATTGTACTAAGGGAAGTGGCTACGTTTTGATGTCGATTCCATTCCCGTCAGCAAAAGGCATTGATCATCATGAATCCCAGCAGTATGCAGGGGCAACATGAGGATCTGTGCCTCTTGCTGTTTTCTTATCCACGTTAATGTCGTCAGTTCTAAGAACGAGGATGATGTTAAGGTCCACTGAAAAGTCTGGCGTGGATTTACATCAGTCTGAAAAAGGCATAGGTTGTCATGCACCCGTACTTGATGCAGGGGCTTATGAGGATCTCAGCACTTTGATTACGCCTGATTTGCAACTGATTTTTCCGCATCCAAAGAAGGTGTAATATGGACTTGGACCTGTTAGTATGGACTTTGTCACTTTGCCACTTATTGTGATAGGGCGAACTGATCGAAAAGCAATTCTGGACTAAGTGTCAACCGCGGCAGGAGGTCCACAACTCGCAAACAGAAGTGAACTGTTGGTGGTCGGAGTTGTACATTTCATTTCTGAAGCGAAATCTCTCCATCTACAAGTACAAGGACACACAAGAGGCATGTATTTTCATGAGCCGCCTCATACGCGGGGCCCCATGAAAATATATGCCTCTTGAAGGCTCTTCTACGTCTATGTTTGAAGAGGTGGAGGAGATCGTCTGATTTCTGAAGCCGAGATGGTTTTCGTTATGCTTCTCAGTGTCACTCTGTGTTCAGCTCATAGACCCGGGGTTATGTACGAAATCTATAAACTTAGGTTGATTTTAGAATCAAACTGAAGACAGTGAACGTGTCAGAAACGAGCAAAATGCCTCGAGGACTGCAATGAATACGAATATCTTTTACGTTTCAAACGTGAAGAGAATAAAGTGCAATAGATGTTGATACTTTTTGCTGATGTCAGCAGGGAGACTTACGATTTTAGGACTGTGCAGAACGTGAGCAAAATGCGCTAACAATTCTGATGAGTAGTAGCGTCACTGGCGGAAGCGTGAAAAGTAACAACCTTCGTGTGAGTTCTGCCATAACACGTATGATTAAACGATGATGACAAAAATATTACTTCAACAGTCTGAAACATTTACTTTGGGCCAAACCGGATTTGTTGGCAAAACGGATTTTGTGTGTGTTATCTGTGTGTGTGTGTGCGTGTGTGTGTGTGTGTGTGTGTGTGTGTGTGTGTGTGTGTGTGTGTGTGCGTGCGTGCGTGCTTGTGTGTGTGTGTGTGTGTGCGTGCGTGTGTGCGTGCTTGCGTGCTTGAGTGCGTGCGTGGTTGTTTGTATGTGTGTGCGTGCGTGCGTGTGTGCGTGTGTATGTGTGTGCGTGCGTGCGCGGGTGGAGGGGAAAAGGAGGGGAGTGCAAAATGTGATAAACCTAGGAGAGGGATTAGGTTTGAAATATAGCTGCGAGCGAAATTATTTTATGTCCACTATGCTTTAGCCGGTTACGGCTCCACAAGATGTAGCTTGAAATAAGGAGCGTAGTTGTTATTTTTATGTGCTGTATTTTTTTGTCGGTTACGGCTCCGCAAGATGTTATTTGAAGGAAAGAGCGTAGTTAAGACATGCTCGGGGCTAAACTAAAAAAAAAAACTTGGCTTGTTTTTCTATCAGCAAAGTGTGTCAACGACACACGCAGGTAAATAACTTTCATTGATTTAGACGGGGACATTGATGGACTAAAACCCCCCCCCCCCCACCCCCACCCCCACCACCCCTCCTCCCACCCCCACCCCTGCGCTCCACCCCCCGCACGCCCCCCTCACAGTCCTCAGAAAAAGAAAGAAAGGAAGATTTTAAGCCATTCATGTTGACCAGTCAATCATAATCATTCGCTGAAAAAAATAAAAATCGTGATAAGATTTATCACCTGTTGTTGACGCTCAGTCATTCAATACCGACACACTGCAACAAGGTGTGACCATGATAGTTCAAGGGTGGTGCCAGAATAGCTTGGCACCTGTAGGCGCCTAGCTATTCTGGCACCACCCTTGAACTATCATGGTCGATCGATCTCATGAACTGGTAGGTTGTCTTTAGAGGGCTATTTACAAATTTTAGAAATTGGATCGTTGAATGTGTCGAAAGTAAGAAAAGTGATTTTGCTAGTCGATGGGAGATACGTGTAAATGGCTACCGTGTAAATGGCCCACTTCAGTGTGGTATCTGTCGTTATCTTCTGCATCATGATTTTAAATGGCCAAACCACACACACATACGCACGTTCGCACGCACGCACGCACACACACGCACGTACGCACGTTCGCATGCACTCACACACAAAAACATGCACGCACGCACACACACTTATGCACACACGCATGCGCACACGCCTGCCCGCACGCACATGCGTGCGCGCACGCACGCACGCACACACACACACACACACACACACACACACACACACAAACATGCACGCACTCACGCGGCACGCGCGCACGCACGCACGTACACGTACACACCAACACACACACACAGAGACATCCCCCTCCCCTCCGTCTCTCCTCTTCTCTACCCTCCTCCTACCCCCACTCCCCAAACTCCCCCCCCCCCCACCTCCTTCTGCTATTCGTCCCTCCCACAGACAGACACAAATACATTCTCTCTCACTCTTTCTCTCCCCTCCCTCTCCCTCGCTCGTCCTGTGGTAATGTATGCCCGCTCACACATTCCCCGATATGTAATGATCTTTTCATGGCCATAGAGTTATATTCTCACCCTTGAGGACGACTCCAGGAAAGGTTTTATTGCCCGTGAAACTTAAACGCCTTGCCCTACATACCCTATCACACAGAAATCCCCCTATCATCGTCTCGGCAGCCCCATTGAGAGATTATCCATGTGCAAGAGGCATAGATTCTCATGAGCGCCTGCATTCGCAGGGGCTCATGGGAATCTGTGCCTCTTGAGGGGAAGGTGGTTGGTCCTGTTTACTTGTATAAACTTTCTTCTGAGGTAGGAAGTGGTGAATGTATACGTGTGTGCTGTTAAACGGCTTGGTCAGTGAGGTGCTCTGTGGAAGGCAAATCAGTGATTACATGACAGACTTGATTTATAAAAAAACAAACTTGATTCATATCAACAAACAAATAAACAATCAAACAAACAAACAAACAAACAAAAAACAAACAAACAAACAAAAAACAAACAAACAAACAAACAAACGAACGAACAAACAAACAAACAAACAAACAAACAAACAAACAAACAAACAAACTCAATGTACTAACATCAAACCAACAAACAAAAAAACTTAAAACAAGCAGATGAATAACCAACAATCCAACCAACCAACCACCAACCAACCAACGAACGAATGAACAGACGAATGAACGAACGAGCGAACTAGCCAGCCAGCCAGCCAACCAGCCAGCCACCAAATCAAACAAAAGTCAGGATGATATACAGTTCTTTCAGATTTACAGTTCTAAGTCCACGGCTCTGAAATTCGGTTGAAATGTTTATGTAGTTGACTACTCAGAATCAAGTTATCACATGCTGACAATAAGTACACTACCGATAGATTCGAAATACGATATCAAACTTAACACTTCGTCATAAATAATTTTTGGAATTTAATTGAAGTTTTTTTTTCAAAATGACCGACTCTTGTGTGCTGAAGTGAGTGAATATCACAATGTGAAAATAATGGAACATACATCGTGCCTTCTTTCCCATATTTTATATTGATCCAATAACTAGTGCTGTGGAATACCCTAACCCTCCTGTGCACGCATCACCGCTACTGTACACATTACCAGTGACTGCGTGGCCAAAGGAGTTAAAAAAAAAACCCAACAAAGTATCGACATCTTTATCACCTTTACTGCCAATGCACGCATAAAGAGTTTGAAAAAAAAATCGTTACATTCAACGTCAGAGCCCCCCCGCCGTAAAAAAATCATGGTGACACAAGTGGGTTCAGCAAGAGGCATAGATCCTCCTGAGAACCCGCGAATGCGGGGGCTCATGAGGATCTATATCTCTTTCACCCGGGTGGTGTTAAATTTTTCTCGCCAGTAAAGGGGTCAAGGGGAATGCTGTGCTCGTTGTCGTATATTTTCATTATCCAAGAACTGGTACAATCCCTCTTCCAACCCTTCCATCTGCTGCAGAATAGATTCACATGAGTCCCTGCAGGTACTGGGGCTTGATGAGAATCTGTAAGTCTTGCTGCCCGAAAATCGACTCCTGATACTCGCAATGTGGGTGATATTCTGGATTAAGCACAGCCACTTGGTGTGCTAAGACAACTGTGATGCGTTTCGAGAAAATTCGTAAAGTAGGTTTTTTCCACATAATTCTTGTTGCTTGTCAGGTTCTAGAACAGAACGAAAGCTTATTTTCATTTCTTGTCAGTTTTAAACCCCCGTGCTCGTTGCTTTAAATATTTACGGTGGAGCACAATATTGGATTTTGAAGTGTCATTTACTTCTGTCATTTGTGGTCTCATGTTCCTGAGTTTATGTTTTGACATACTCGGTACCACATTCCAAACGCTTTTGTTTATGTGCTTGGTTATAATCTGCAAACGTCACATTTTCTGCATGGCCTTGTCACGTTGAAAGTTACAAGATGTCATACATTCCAGCCACAAGTGTGACACAATCAAGCTTTTGTTTATCTTGCTTTTGGTTCGTGTCACGTGATTTAATAAAATTAAAAAAATCTGTATATCAGTGTAAACATTTCGACCGAGAACAGCTTATCAAGTATTTTGTGTTTGTTTGCGGTTTTTTTTTATAGTATCAGTCTTCCGGTTATGAAGTTCTGCTTTGGAAGCCACGAGAATCGCTATTACTTCTGCTCCCGGTGTGAACTGCAAATATACCGACGAGCAAAAGAAATGCAGCATTTTTAAAATCATCGGAAACACTTTGGTACCGGTCTCAGGCCACTTTACAAATTTCAAATACAAGCGATCAAAAAATTCTCTGTAACTTCAGTAGCTGACTGGCCCTTCGTTTGTCTTGTACTGTGTTTGTCTTAAATGGCGTAAATCCGTGTCTGTTTCGTGAGTGTGTGTGTTGGGTTTCAGGCGCGGCGCTTTGAGTCGATTTCCCCAAAATTGAGAAAAAGCGCCTATATAATAACGGTATTATTATTATTATTATTATTATTATTATTATTATTAAGTGTTTCCAATGATTCCAAAAAATGTCGCATTTCTTTTGCTCGTCAGTATACATGACGTTTTAACAATACAAGACACGAACGCCAAAAGAGTTAATAGAAAAACTGACAGCGCCTAGCTTGTTTTCAGTTTTGTCATCTTTATGACACTGTTTCTTTGTTGTTGTTGGTTTTTTGTTTTGTTTGTTTGTTTGTTTGTTTGTTTGGTAGGTTTTTTTTTCTTTTTTTTTTTTTTGGGGGGGGGGGGGGTTGGGGGAGGGAGGGGTGGGGGCGTTAGGGCGTTGGAAAATGGGTTCTCATGTAAAACAGAACGATGATGATTTAAATAACTGCCCGTCTACTTACCAACGCGCCAGCGTAACTTAACGCTGTATCGCCCTCTCGACGAGTTAAAAATACGCGCATAATGGGGTAAGGAAGAGGCTTAGATCCTCATGAGCCCCAGCAAGCTTCGAGGACTCCAGAGGATCCGTGCCTCTTGCGTATTTATTACGTTTGCTGCAGGAGGGAAACCGACTCCATCGTGACAGATGTGTTAAAAATAACGAACAAAGAGAAGCGTTACAATCCCAAGAATTTCTCACGAAAGTTTCAAGTCTCTTTTAAGAAAGGTGCTAAAAGGACAAACGGCATTCTCTCTCTCTCTCTCTCGATCGAGAGAGAGAGAGAGAGAGAGAGAGAGAGAGAGAGAGAGAGAGAGAGAGAGAGAGAGAGAGAGAGAGAGAGAGAGAGAGAGAGAAAGAGGACAGAGAGTCCTTGACGCCTTTTTCCATATTCACTACAAGATCCTTCAACTCTACCTGTTTTCTGGGTTTATGGTTTACAAAACAATGCTTTGGTTTAAAAACGTTTACTTCCCGCAAGTGTGCGACGAAGCATAGCTATATAGCCGCTGAGTGTCCCTTTTACTGCGAACACGTGCGTAGAATAATTGTCTACTTATTTCTCGATAGTAAATCAGGAAATTGGTATGCGTTGTGTAGTATTGTTCAGTAAATATAGTCTACTACGCATAATGTATGGAAAGTCACGGATCAGGGTAAGGTGTCAATCGACAATTTTTGTCATAGAGAGTCTGGACAAAATATGACTGTGACAGGACTGTGAGATGATCTTGAAGCAATAGTCCAAGGGTCTGCCAAGTAAGCATTCCCCGCCCCATTATTGGACAAGAGAAAAGTCGGTCAATTTATGATAATAACAGAAGCAGGTAGGTTCTCTTGCTCAAGAACAACTGTACTCCCCTGCCTCTCTCACACCCTTGTGGTCAAGCGCTACACCATCCACCCGACCCATCTACCATCTACCCGACCAGCCACCCTACCGTCTACCCCTCGAGTCCCACCCGCATTCTTACCGTGCCTCGCTCGAGTTGATAGATGGTGCATTGACACTGGAATCGTTCTCCACTTCTGAGTGTCACGCACATTGCTGGATCGTTTAGCCAAGGCAGACTCGCCCACATCTGCATGAGGCATGCGTCCTCATAAGCCCCTGCGTCCTGCAGGGACTTATGAGGACCTATGCGTCTTGCCGTCCAGCATTTTACATCGGTGTTCTTTGGACACACACACACACACACACACACACACACACACACACACACACACACACACACACACACACACACACACACACACACACACACACAAAACACACAACCATCGCGCTTAAATGTTAGTTTTTAAAGTACCATTACGCGTAAATCTATATTTGTTAAGCCTTGTCGACACACCTAACGAATTTTAACAGCAGTTGGGACACGCAGAAAAAGCACACGCGTAATCGCACTTATTTATTCTGCTCAGCCGTTAGCGTGTCGATCTATTTTTAGCTGTTTCTCGTACTGAAAGCATTGTATTTATAAAACGGAGTAGAGTCATTGTCAAATTATTTGCTATTAAGACGACGTGTGCTGAACTGGATTGTCCTGTGTCTAAATGAACCATAACTAGACCTGTGTGTAGCGTTTCGTAACCATCTGTTACAGAAGTGTATCTTTGAACGTTTACGGCGGTAGTGGGCCTTCAACCAACAAGTGATACCATACGTCTTCACTGAACAAAAGGTATAGGTCCTCACAGGTCCCTCCACACTGCAGGGTCCGGCTTCGGAAGCTTGCACTGATGGTTGGCGTGGACTTCCAAGTATTTACCTCTGTAATGCGTGCTGGTCTGTGATTTTGATCACAGGCCAGCACGCATAGTTCTGTCTTAGAAGGGGGACGTTGGCGGGTCTGGCCATCGTGGCAACCCTGTCATTTGGAACTGCCCATTTTCTGTGTGTGTGTATGGAGGGGACAGGGGGAAGGGGGGCACGCCATGAGGGTGTAGGGTGGGTGCGTGGTTGGGTATAGAAATTGGGAAAAGGGTGACAGGGTAGGTGGAGGGTGAGGGTGAGTTGGAGGACTTGACACAGACCAGAGTAGCACATGTAGTATTGTTGTGACCGTATTATCCCTGTTTGTAAATCGAGTGGCAGTTATGACCAACTTCCGGCGGAATAAATTGTTTGTCTCTTCAGTATGCGCAGAATCGCCGGTGAGAGGTTTCATTCAGGTCGTTAACACGTCGTTAGCCTGTAGACTATGGAGAAAATTGAACACAATCCAAATGCAGGAGGCATAGAGCCTCATGAGCCCCCGCAGTTGCGGGGGCTCATGAGGATCTATGCCTGTTGCTGACACCACTTTGTATCCACGTTCTCTGAACGGCTAAGACCCTTCGGTGTTGAATTGACAAAGATTTCAGAGACTCCGTCTTAGTCCATTGGCAGTGAGGTTTAAACTCAAACAAACAAGTTTTTCAATATATTAAAACTTTTACACTATAAGTTGCAGGCTGTTCTTGCACCAGCCTTGAATTGTCATAGTCGATCTGCTTCCTGAAAATGGTCTTAGCTTTATTTAGGCCCCATGTGTTAGGTTTATTTAACGTATTTGACCGGCTGGCGACATACATTCAATGTTCTGTTTTTTTTTTTTTTTTTTTTTTTTTTTTTTTTTTTTTCCACAAGCAGTGCAGGCACGTCCTGAGAAAGCCTTGTTGCTGTCGGGACGCTAAGCAATGTACAATCAATCAATCAATGCTTCCTGAACTGTAGTCTGTCAAGACTGTAGCATAGTCTTTACAGGACAGCTCCAATGCCTAGTCAGTAATTTCGACCAGGTCGAAATGTGTTTTACTAGTTAGTCACCCATTTGTTTACTTCGAAGACTGGGGTAAGAAATGGGGGTGAGGGTTTTTAGTGGAAGTGGGATGTGTGTGTGTGTGTTGGGGGGGGGGGGGCGGATCGGAGGACAGGTACACATAAAATGATAGCACGCACACACACACACACACACACACACACACAC
Source organism: Semisulcospira habei (assembly GCA_036245525.1). NCBI lineage: Eukaryota > Metazoa > Mollusca > Gastropoda > Semisulcospiridae > Semisulcospira > Semisulcospira habei. The sequence goes on from BTPG01000005.1 coordinate 79,299,784, forward strand.
ACACACACACACACACACACACACACACACACACACACACACACACACACACACAAGCCGAAAATGCAGTGCAGCCATTTTGTTACATCGAAGGCTCGGGAGTTGGGATTTAGGAGTGGGGGGGGGGGGGGGGGTGTTGAGTAAACCTGCTGAGGACAGGTTCACACCAAACCATAGTACACACACGCCGAAGATCCAACACAATAGGACAGTACAATAGGGGGGTGTATCACCATCCACCCGCGGATTGGACAGGGGTTGGCCGACACACGTGCCAGTAAGCAAAGGTCCTCGGGCCGACGTCGGCCGTAGTGGTCCCACTGCGGTCGATGTCGGCCCGAGCGTCTTTTACTCACTGGATGTCTACTGGCACCTACTACTTACTGTTCACCCTCAATTTGGACACAGAGGACAAAATAAGTGCTACTTTAGGTCTGTGTGCACTCGCAGTCTTGAACTGCACTGGTCTACACTGTGATGAGTTTTCACAGAGGTCTGTGGACTGGCAGACTCAGTACTTAAGTATACCAATAATTACTTCCGCTACTTTCGATGTAAAAGAAGTACTGATTACGCGGTTTGCGTTCAGACGATCGTAAAACAAGACAAAAGAAGTCTTTGGTCTATGGCTGCACGTGCCTTGTCCTTTCTCGTGTCTTTTCACCCGAAAACATCAGTATGTATGCACTAGCAGTCCGACTGAGTCGCCCAGTACGATTTCATTTTGACCAGACACACAAACCTGGAATTACGACATCCGGCATTTTCAAACTATAACTTGGGGCGAGTTTTACAAATGTTTAGGCCTCAGTGACTGCCTATGTACAAGCTTCAAAAGATGGATCGACCAGAAGCTTAACTGAAGTGTCAGATTGTCTCGGCGCCTTCCGCTCATCCCCAATTATTTTTCTTAGGACCTCAATATTGTGTGTATTCATTCCTCAAGAGATGGCCCGCCGTGTGATGGCCTTAATGGCCTGCTCAGCTTTTAAACCCTAACCACTATCTGACTTCAAGTGATGTGGCTCGACCATGAGAGTTCAAGGGTAGTGTCCGATTAGCTTGGCGCCGAAAGGCGCCAAGCTAATTGGACACTACCCTTGAACTCTCATGGTCAATCCCGGCGTCTCCCGCTGCAATATTCATGGCTAACTGAGTTAGGGTCAAGTAACCCTACCGCCGTTCGGCCTTTGCACTAGATGACCAAGCTGTCATGAACAGAAATACACTAGTTCAGAATTGGGGATAAGGACTGGACTTGGTGGTCACGCAGCACTAAACGCCAGAAGGAATTTTCTCGTCAGATACGCATGTAGAATTCGTACCACCTGAGGCAGGACAACGCTCAGCGATTCGACCAATGCAAACTAACCATCGAAAAAATGTACTTTTCGAATGGCGAAGAGTTTGGTTTAATATTTTGAACGTCGTACGTTTGAGTTTGTGTCTGCGTCTGATGATAGCTCAAGGGTAGTGCCGAATGAGGTTGGTGCCTGTTGCTGCCCAATAACCATGCACGACCAGGGGCCAATTTAAGCCGATCATTCTCGATCCTTGAGATCTAATGATCGGTCGATTGATAGTGCCCCAGAAGGCCAATATAGAAAACGCAGGTACGCGGTCCGACTGCACCGGCTTCACACCGTTGACCTCACGGACACATTAGGCTTCGATGACCTCCTGCATCTTACGAAAACGGATGTAAATGAAGCTGAAATCTTGCCAGCAAGAGGCACAGATCCTCATGAGCTCCTGCAGACCTGCAGGGGCTCATGAGGATCTATGCCTCTTGCAAATGGACTTGCAGATAGAGATATTTGTAACCGACTTGACCCTGGAAGCAACTGGGTCAGTTTGAAATGTCCGATATGTGGCACCACTCCCTGTGTTTTTTAAAAAAAAAAAAAAAAATGCCGATGCGCGGGTCTGTGATTTGGGACCATACGGCCCAAAGGCGTATAGCCCAAAATCACAGAGCAGCACGCTTTAATGTCGTTGGTGGTCGCAGAATTTTGCATTGAAATGATAATTGGTCGCATACCTACCGCGCAGTGGTGTAGGGTGCGTGTAAAACAAGAATGCACTGGAACATTATCGACTGAGAACATTTCGCGACGCCAGTTATATTAGGACGTTTTCTCGATGTGTAAACTTATTTCGTATGATTAAACGCAGAGTCGTATTTAAAATAAATATATACAGCAATCGTTTTGTGTTGATTGGAGTACTTGAAAAAAATTGCTATGAATCTAAGCGACTGAATTACTTTACAAATATTTGGTTTAATGTTGGTCATTGTCGTTTTGGAGGCGTGACGGTTTGAAGGAGAAACGCCAGAAGAAACACGCCAGAATTTGACTTCAGTAACACGCCCAAATAACCCTCACATCAGTTCGAATCCGAGTCACGTTGGCGTACGCCAAAGTGACTCCGGGTCGAACTGGCGTGAGGGTCGCTTTGGCATATTACACCGGCCCTCCTACAACGACTAGCTGTCTGATAAGTATCGTGTCAGTGGAGTAAACTGAACATTTTGAAGTTGCAATTTTTGTTACGTCTTTCGGTTGGGTGTACTCTCAGGCCCCTCCTCCCCCCCCCCCCCCCCCTGTATAATTGTCTACGCGGAACATCCTTGTAATAAAAAAGTTAGTGAACTCGTTGGACCCAGTAATTAACCGCTTGAAGTCAATTAAAGCGCACGGGTCGACCTGTTGAATCAGAGATGCGGTAAGGCTGTGCTGGGTTTTCCAAAGGTGTGGTTGATTCACGTAAGCATTGTATCGAAATTTGATCAGGTCAAGTCGGTTTGCAATCGGTCCTCGGCTCGCCGAAAAAAAAAGGAACTTCTAAGCATGACTTAAAGATTCAAGGGTGGTGTTGTCAGTCATCTTTTTTAGTTTAATTTAGACTGTCACAATGATTGCTTAGTTTTATGAGTAAATCGGTACTTCGTTTCATTGTACATCATTAAGAAGCTTTGAAGAACGCAGCGGAGAAAGAGACACGCTTAGAAAAGACAGTCACAACACACCTTTTTTCTACTGAATCACGCTTTGTAGGGCCTCAGTCCTGTAGAACCGTACCTCTTCGGGAAGCATATATTCTTTAGATACTAGAGGTGGCCTATTTTTCTTTGACAATTGAGATAGGCCAGCGGAATTGGCCAAGTAGGTGCTGGTCTGTGATTTTGGACCTTACGGTCCAAAATCACAGACCAGCAAACAATGAAATACAATAGACCTCCCACTCACAATAGAACGAAGATCGGTCTTACAAGTAGCTCGGTATTGACAACATTGTAATTGACACTATTGCTTACTGTCCAGTAGACTATGTAATAGAGAACTGGGGTGGGCTTGAACTACAAAGTGGAAGGGGGAAGGGGGAAGAAGGGTAGGGGTGTGGGTGGGGGTGGATAATAGAGAATACAATGGGATATATGCCAATGCCACCGAGTTTTCTATCAAGAGGCGCACTCGAGTTACCCTCGTCAGGTGGAAAATGAGTATCCACGCTGCCTGGATCAGCGTAAAATTTATGTGGCCCTTATTGCTCGTATAATGTCGACGATTTTGCGCCACGCTACTAAACGCGCACGTTTAATGTATAGCACTGGCAGACAACGCACCAGCGGACATCAAAAGTAGTGACTCACGCGACCGTGAACCATGGTGTAAGTCCACCGGACTGTGTCGACTGACAAAGGGCAATGGGCAACTCCACAGAGAAGCCAGAACAATGAAACCTGACCTGCTCTGAAAAACTATCTTTTTTTTTGCAATGTAAGAAGTGGCCTTAAAGGCAGGTGCTCTCTCAAGAAATGTCTTGAATGGTAAAAAGTGTCACCTGTCATTAAAGACCATCATTTAGGTGGCTACAGCCACAGTCACAGCTACAGCCACCTAAATGATGGTCTTTAATGACAGGTTAGCTATCATAAGAGTGATCGCTTAAAACAGGTTACGTTGTACTCGTTTTGTTCGCTGAGCCCAATCGCTTATATCAGAAGTGTCTGCAAAGAATCGTCAGCAAGGGTATTAGGTACAAGATAAGATTGACAAAGTGACGAATGGTGTAGGACTTTGATGACTTGGGCCATGGTAGTTCATGGATGGCGCTTTAATAGCATGAATGGGTTGCTCTTGACAAAAAATCGTCCTCTGGCTTGGTGAAAATGGACACTGATAGATCAAGGGTAGCTGTCAAATGTATAACTAAAAAAAGACAGAATTGACCATGGGAGTTCAATGGTAGTGCCTGATTAGCTTGGCGCCTGTCCAGGCGCCAAGCTAATCAGGCACTAACATTGAACGCTCATGGCCTGTTATGCCTTAGCTACCTTCGCGTTATCACGATCCCTGGATACCGTTGAAATTTCACGGTCGATACGCTACCGGCAGCTGTCGAGCGAAATAGAACTAGGGTAACCCCCTCCTCCTCTTGGACACTGGGGTACTAGACCGTAGCGGGTACGCACAGTCCAGCAGACAATGGAAGGACCTACCGGTGGTCATAACCCCATCTGCTGCACATATAGACCCATGTTTTGCTCGTAACGGTGAGTTTGACATGACATAAATTTACTCGAGAAGTATACCAGCCCACAAAATCAATGTACACAAACGCTGTCGTGCATGTATGATCCCTCTCCCCCTCCCCCCCCTCCCCCCTCCCCTCCCCCCATATCACATTATTGAGGTCTGTTTAAGACCTTGACTGCAACTGACGCAACAGCTCGGAGCGGTAGCGTCAGTAGCAGTCAGTGGGCGAAACATCTTCATTGCGTCATGCACAATAATTATCATGGATCCTAACATACAAGGGTATATACCAGAGTGGGGGAAAAGACCACTTTTACCAAGGACTTAAAGTGCGGCCATTACGCATAAATCTGAAGACACATTTTAGCACCATGTGTGTTTGCTATGCCTTGTCGACACACCTATTGAATTTACCAGCAGTTGGGACACGCAGCAAAAGCACACGCGTAATCGCACTTATTTATTCTCTGGAGCCGTTAGCGTGTCAATCTATATTTAGCTGCTTCTCGTACGGAAAGCGTTGTATTTATAGAACGAAGTGGAGTCATTGTCAGGTTACTTGATATAAAGACGGCGTGTGCTGAAATGGATTGTCCTGTGTCTAAATGAACCATAACTAGATCTGCGTGCAGCGTATCGTAACCATCTGTTACAGAAGTTATATACGAACAGTTACGGCGGTAGTGGGCCTTCCATCATGGTCTGGATTGCTTCCATCATACAGAGTCTGTACATTTTGTTTATTTTCGTTGTCTTTCTCTCAGAGATCTGACTGATTTCCTGCACGCAAGCCGATCGTTCTGCTACAATTACGCACATGGCTCGCACAAACCCATAATTCAGCGGCTGGACAGTGCTATTTTCTTTCTTAGCTGCTCATCGTCAATTCGAGTACAAACATACACGGATGTATTCTCCTCTCCGTCTTTTCATGTCAGTCCGTGTTCACACACCTATTATTATCCTTTCACTTGAAATGCCAGCTGGATCACATCTTCGCATTTTAGAACTATTCTTGATGGGCAATGCGCACCAGCCGAAGACGATGGGATCGACGATAGCTCAAGGGTAGCGCCTGAGAAGCTTGGCGCATGAAAGGCGCCAAGCTTCTCAGGAGATACCCTTGAGCTATCGTCGATCCCTCTGGCCGCGAGTAGTCTCTATTATCGATATAAAATATGAAACTCGCTCGGGACCTTGGATGTCATGAGCATTTTGCCTCAAGGCAGAGAATGAAGATCGGATTATTATTGTTGTGTATGACATGCTGCAGGTGGTCATTACAAAAGAGTGTCTGTGGCCGGACCGAATTCTGGAATATTTATCTATGCAACCTGAACGTGTATGAGTGAAGAATGTGGAATAGTGAGAATACATACGTCCGTGCGGCCTGAACGTAAATCAGGAAAGAGTATATAGTATTACGGACATTTGCCAGGCTGAATTATGAATATTTGTCATTGCGACATGAACATGTATAATGAGTGAAGAATATGGAATTTTACATGCGTGCGACCTGAACGTGTATCCGTCAGGAAAGAGTATACAGTATTACGGGCTTTTGTCCATAATAAATATAGGTTAAACGTGCTTGAGTGAACAGTATAAATGATTATGCATATTTACGAAGGGATTTACACAATGTTGGTTTAGTCCTCAGTCAAGTTTGAGTAACTTGGACATAAAAAGAAGCACATTAAGTACACAGTTGAAAGTGGACAGTGAACCCGATGACATCATCTGCAAAATGGAAAATGAACTGGTTTGGTTTTCTTCGGTTTGTTTGTCTTACGGTTTTTTTTAAAAAAAACTGGATTAAGACATGTATTCACAAGTCTAACCCATCAATAAATATTATGACTACAACTTGACCCTCACCGCCAGTGGAGGTAGAGTGTTTTTGTTTTAAATTGTACTAAACCCAACGTCAGAGATCCCCAGTGGTACAAGTGCATAATAGTGGCATTAATGACAACATGCATTCGATAAAAAACCTAGTTATATGTACTTCACACTCATTAAGGCTGAGAGATCAAAATCAGACATTGCATGTCATCATATCCTGAGAACTTCGATCTGATATCCCTTTACCCCTTTCAGTGCCCCGCCGTGAGATGGCTTTAGTCGCCTGCTCGGCGTTAAACCCCAATAACTAAACTAACTAACTAACTAACCATTTCAGTGCCGAGAAAATATGAACGCCATCCAACTGCAAGAGATATAGATCCTCATGGGCCCCTGCAATTGCGGGGGCTCATGAGGATCTATGCCCCTTGCTGACACCACTTTGAATCTGTTTCTGGAAAATTAGGGTTTTCTGATGTCGAACTGATGGCACTGAACATTCGTCCGAAAGTCTAGACTCTTTGCTAACAGTGCCACCTGGAGAGATCTTTGCACTGAAAAGTTGGTCAATGTTGACAAATGGCCGCCGATGCTCATATGACAGCTATACCCTACTAGTTATAACATCATTAACCCTTTGGTTAAGACCGTTACTCCACACATGACTAGTGTCTAGCCCGGACTCTGTAAATGAGACTGGTTTATGCCATCACCTCGTGGCCCTAAAACCACAGTAACTTGACTTTGTCTGCATAGAGTCCACATACACACAGTGACCTGACAAGCCTAGTATTGACACTAACCAGGTTGCAAGTTGATCGGCAGTGCATATAATCCGTACAGCAAACCCTTTTGACTGTCGATAGCGTTTTTCGTCAAGGTGATTCCGACAGGAATCACCTCGACGAAAAGCGCTACCGACAGCCAGGGGATTAAAGTGATTCATGCCGGGGTCGTGTTGACATGACTAGGAAATGGAAGCCCCGACAGCCACCTAAATCGAGTAAACACAAATATACGGGTCACTGTGCGAAACCGCCGTGACCCCGCCGACACCGTTTAGCATCTACTGAATGGTTACAGGAAGTGATGTCACAGTAAAAGACGTTATGTCATTTTTGCTGATGGTGTGCCGGACTCAGTCACTGACAGGCCATGGGGCCGAAGTCGGTCTCAGTGCGACCGACTTAGGCCCGATATAATTTTGCGTACTGGTTTAGTTGGGTGCCGTTAGGATTCTCTCTCTCTCTCTCTCTCTCTCTCTCTCTCTCTCTCTCTCTCTCTCTCTCTCTCTCTCTCTCTCTCTCTCTCTCTCTGTGCCTATCTGTTTCTGTTTGTCTGTCTCACTCACTCACTCTCTCTCTATAGCACAGCACCTAAATAAGCTATGAGCACCTAACGTCATGTTTTACGGTCACAAACTCTCAGTAAACTCTCGCCCTGACTATAAGCCCACGGTACCATTGCCTGTTTTCTTCTCAAAATCTCCGCTGTGAGATGGCCTTAGTTGCCTGCTCGGCGTTAAACCCAACTAACTAACTTCTCAAATCTGGACTCTTGATTTGCCTTTTCAGTAAGAACAGCGGTGTCAGTTTGTGCATACACCCGCGAGCGCATGAGTGTGTGCGTGCGTGCATGCGTGTGCGTATATTATGGGTTGAATGAGTGGATGTGTAGCCTGATTTTTAATTTTTTTAATTTTTCTTCTCATATCATTTTTGTTTGTTTGTTTGTTTGTTTCTAGTACTATTGATTTGATACATATGTACAATATGAATATGTAACTGTAGTCTTATAAATGATCCTGTTCATATGTGTATCTTTTACTGTTAGGCCAATGACCTGTGGGTGTACGTGAGAGAATGAGGTGTGTGTGTGTGTGTGTGTGTGTGTGTGTGTGTGTGTGTGTGTGTGTGTGTGTGTGTGTTTTACTGTTATATTTGTTGTAGTGTGTAGTCGGCAAGGACAAGATTGAAAATAGGTCTGTGACTTATTCTTTTGTCCTTGTAAAATAAAGTTTCATTTCATTTCTCGTTCAATGGTTTCCACTGCATTTAACATCAAAGGAAGGGTCACTTTTACTCTCTCATCGTGGTGTTTGCAAAACACACGAGATCTTCCTAGCACGCAGTTTTTATTCTATTGACACAAGCGGCAGCACTATCGACTATAGCACGCCAGCAGCAGCGCTCCGCCTGTCAGTGCCACTTACAAAACATAATATCAACTAAAGGATGAGACCTGAACAAATGTTTAATGACATTCAGATTTTCAACAACAATAACAACAAAGACGTTTCAAGTCTCTGCAAACAAAAGATAATTATGCCTTGTATCACTAAGGGTGATTGCAGGGAAATACGTTCGAGTGCGGTGCTAGTGGTTCGCGCTTCAGTTTGTTTACTTCAGTGTGCTGTTTGCGCTGTCGTAGGCACGCGCGGTAGTAAAAAGACAACACGCCGACCCCTGCAATGACATAGTGGTACTGATAGGGATACCTTTGGTTACATTGACACCACTAGGGCCACACCCACAGCCCAGCTCTTTTGTAGTCCGCAGTGTGGAATCCAGTACGGTCCCGTGCCCGGTTTGTCATAGTCCAACCAAAGTTTTCAGGGACTTTCAGTCTGATCAGGATGCAGAGTGTAGATACCCGCAAGATGCATACATTCTCACGAGCCCCTGCAATGCGTGGGCTCATGAGAACGTATGCATCCTGCAGACAGAGAGTACTGTGTGGGGGATTGAATTATGAAAAAGTTGCACGAAGATCCGATGTGATTTGAAACCTATCAAATCAATCCTTTTTCGCCCAAAAAACAACACAACACGTTCATAATACTCATTCTTACCAGCAGTTTTGCAAAGGCTCATGAGGATCTATGACTCTTGCTGACGCCACATTGTATCGTAGCTCTCTTTACTGCTGAAGTCTCTTTGGCGTTGAGTTGCCTCATTCTAAACGTACCGCATCTGGATTCAAGGCATACAGACGCGTTTCAAATGCAGCACGTCTCGATTGTGTTAACACAGATTAAAAAAAAAAAACCCAACCAAATCTGCGATCAATGCAGTGAAGAGGTTTATAGGATGTACATACCGAGGTGTCTAGAATGCGTTCGCTCTAACACTACGGATTGACTCTGCCTTTTCAGTGTTATCTCCGTTGGGTTGTGTTCTTTAAACTCCCAACACGTCCGTATCACAGGATTGGCGCCCGCCTGGCCAGATGCCTTGCTCTGGCTTGTGTGATCTGCACAATAGAGGACGACACTGGCGCCTGATAACGGGACAATCGTCAGTCGTAACGCAGAATACTTTGTATACGTGTACAAGTGATGCCTGGGCTATCCGCGGCTGGGGCAAGTTGCAAGAGTGAGATTAGCCCTGCGCCAGGCACTAAGCAAGGTGCTCCGCTATAGCGGAGCACCTTGCTTAGTGGCTGGCGCAGGACTATGCTCCCTAGGTCCACGGAGCCCTAGTTATCTGCGTGTACCCACATATTTGTCCAGACTGACTAGTGTTTTGGCGTCCTTGGATTCATTGGTAGACGCATTGGCAACTTATATATTTTATCACACTCCCGAGAGACAAAAAAAGAAAAGAAAAGCACAATCCAGTTGAAAGCGACATAGATCCTCATGAGCAACTGCGGGGCTAATGAGGATCTATGCCTCGTGCTGACACCACTTCGTGGCCATCAGTGTTGCTTGGACAACTCTTTGGTGTTGAATTAACCCTTATCATTCTGATACACCCATTGCTTGAAATAAATGTGACTGATAGTTCAAGGGTGGTGCCAGAATAGCTTGGCGCCTGAGGCGCCAAGCTGTTCTGGCACCACCCTTGAACTAAAACAGTTGATCTACCTCCTAATCTGTAATGTAGCCTTCGTAGGACAATAAGCAAATGATACAAAATCAGCCTCAGGCTGTAATGGGTTAATAAAGATGTCAGAAAGTGACTGCTAAGGGGTTAAAGACATGAACCCTAGGGTCGACTGAAATCCGAAATTTGCGAGATGCTCTCTGAAGTCTGCTTGACATTTTAGAAAATATACCAACCGACCGTGACAGTTCAAGGCTAGTGTCAGGAAAGCACGGCGCGTCAAGGAGGTGTCGAGCAATTCTAGCACCCATTGGAACCGCTGACGGTCCGCGGGTGGCGCTGTCCTGCGGCAGGGCGCCTGCCCTAGGGGTAGCAACCCAAATTAAATTGTAGAAAAATATTCGCAGCCGACAATGGCGAGGCTAACTCCTAGTCCGCAGCCTCTGGCACGAGCGTTGCTAATTCGTCGAACAAATGATGTAAACGTAACTGCCGTCGCTGTGACCTTTTCCTTGTGTGTATTTGGAAGGTCAGGGGTCACCACGTCAACTGTCCTCAATGCACCCCGTCCCTAGTTAAGTGCGTTCACCCTTGAACGTAACAGCGGGAGAAGGGGAGAGGGGATGTATCGGCCATGCTAGTTGACGGGTAATGCCAGATTAGCTAATCTGGCACTGCCCGTGAACTAGTACGGCCGATTTAGTCCTCATTGTAGTAAGCAGTTTTTTTTTTTTTTATACCGAATCCTCCTATAGAACGTTGGCAAGTGGGAAAGGGGGGGGGGGGAGGAATGTATCGGCCATGCTAGTTCACGGGTAGTGCCAAATTAGTTTGGTGTCTGGAAGGCGCCAAGCTAATTTGACACTGCCCGTGAACTAGCATGGGCGATTTAGTCCCCATTGTAGTACGCAACCGTTACCGAATCCTTCTATAAAACGTTGGCAAGTGTTGTTGTTGTTGTGTGTGTGCGTGAAGCAGTTACAACTTGTGGCTCGAAAGGTCCAAAATCCCATCACCCAGTTATGTGTGTAATGTGACCTCGTTAGTTAATTTCGTGTCTCTGTGTCAGAATTGTCTATCAGCTGAAAAAAATTTCTGTCTATAGGTTTATAGGCCAGTGACCTTCAGGGGTAAAATCATACGTGTATGTATGTGAAATCTTTTCTATCAGCTGTGTGTTCGGGCATGGTGCAATGGATCGTGTGGTTGTGTAGTGGCTTTGAAAATACGTGTGAAAGGGTGGGTGTGGTTACAGCTAAATACAGGGTATCTTATTTTTAAAAGAAATACTGAGGACACCACTTTTTTACAGGTGAATTTTTACCACCTATTGCTGCCAATTCAAGTTTCATTTTTCATTCGGCTACAAGCGGGTATTAAATCCAGTAGAATTTTTTTCTCTCTCTCACGACAGCAGGTTCGACGATTGTTTAGGTCTGTGCCATCCTTTCAATAGCATTTCACAGAGAGTATTGATAGTGGGGAGATTTCAATTCTGTACTCCTTCCATTTCACTGTCGTTGAATAAATTAACGTTCTTCTCGTGACAAGGTATGCAGCCGTATTTTTTTTTTCCGTTCAAAGGGCTAAATACTGAAAATGTTGCCATGGGGAATTACGAATAGTAATACATGCATACATTCCGGTGAAATTGTCCTCTTTACAAACGCACACAGCCAAATAAGCGAGCCAGTCCACCAAATTCAACAACACACCAGTCGGGTTTAGCCACACTGGAAAAACCACTTTGATCAAACAAAAATTCAAAATAACTCGTACAAGGCACCCCGCATGGAGGGTGGGTGGACTTGAATGAGTTAAGACACTTGTCGTCTGCGTAGTAACAAAAATACAAGTAACTTTTCTCGTGTAACCCGCCAGCCATACCACTTGTCTGAACGGGAACCTGCTTGGGTCGACACGGGCCCACAACAAACTACACCAGTGAGTAAAAGGTCCTCGGGCCGACGTCGACTGTCGTCGGCCCGCGCAGAGCTCGGGCCAACGACGGCTGACGTCGGCCCGAGGACCTTTTGCACTGTCAAGTCGGTTGTCGGTGTCTGTGAGCCGACAGGAAGATGGAAGGGGCTTGCCGGCTCAGTCCCTGTTCTACCACCACCGAGTTTACTGCAAAGTCGTTTTTCTCTCTCCAGTGTTCTGTGTTGTTGGTTTACTGTTGTTGTTGTTTTCATTGAGACACCGTTGACGTCAAGTAGTACACTGGTAGGATATAGCACAGACTTACTTTAACCCTCTCAGTTCTAGAGCCAACGACTCGCGTTTAGAATTCCTTGGAAAACACTATACGCTGAACATGTGACTACACATTCATATTGAACTTAGAGTAATATATAAAGTCCCTACCGGACTATGTTGCAGGATAAATCGACCACGAATGTTCAAGCGTGGTTCCTGGTTAGCTTGGCCACCAGGACTATGACACCATTATTGAACTGTCACGGGCGGTCGATCGGCTCACAAACTGTCATGATCAATCCATCTCCAGCAGTTATACAGCGTGTTAGTGTGTGTGTGTATGTGTGTGTGTGTGTGTGTGTGTGTGTGTGTGTGTGTGTGTGTGTGTGTGTGTGTGTGTGCGTGTGTGTTTTCGTGATCGTGACTGAATGTACATGTACACTGACACCAGTGTTTTTGTGGTTGGCTAGTTTTGTTCTTCTATTTTGTTAATACGTATTTTTATATTTATGTTTACACGCTGCGTGTCCATTGTAAAGCGCCTAGTGCTCCGTCAGGAGGTTAGGCACTATACTAATATCCATTATTATTATTATTATTATTATTATTATTATTATTAGCGAAAGAGGTACATCATGGCTGTCCTGTGAAGGCAAAAGACAGTAAGCCCATTTTGGTGAAGAGCAAAATTTTCATTGGATTACAATGAAAATCTCGCTTTTCACATAAAAATGGACTCGCTCTGTTTTGCCTTCAAAGCCCTACTTGAGGAGACGGATTGACCATGCCAAGGGTAGTGCCAGATTAGCTTGGCACCCTTGAATTAGCATGGTCAATTCATCTCCTCCAACTGGCACATGGTTCAGTGTCACTTAGGCCGGCGACGCCTCCAATATTTGGGAAATGCGGCCGTATGGGGTTAACATGTAGTGTGGGGCGGCCGCAGGGCACAGTAATGTATCTTTTGCTTCGGTAGCCCTGACTCGTGGTTATCTGTATGTGGTGTTTGTTTACATAGGGACCTGATGAGTAATGCCAATCCGCTGCGCCACCGAGTGCGCGCGGCCATCGCGTAAATAGATCAAGTCAGAATCAAGGGAGGAAACGAAGCACACCCGCGAAATTCTAGCTGTGGCCGGAAGTATCCCGAACCTCTTTCTCAACATCTAGAGTTGAACGTTAAACCCTTTAGTAGAGTAACGTGAAAGAGGCCACTATGCACTGCAGTGCATCCATTGTTTTCTGCCGTGTTTACTCTAAAGTCGAAGAGAATTACTCCGCGAAAAGATATTGACAAATGAGCAGTGTTTAAACCAAACTCCATTAAAGTAGACCTTTTCGGGCTGGGGGAAATACGTACCTAAAGCGACTGCTGCGTGCAGGTCACAAGTTCATGTCGACATTAAGATGCACTCTTGTTTTAATTTCATTGGATATGCTAATTTACATAAACCAATGAAAAATGAGCATGGGGCGTATTTCCGGCCACACAGTCTAAAACCCCAACAGGCCACGGTACACAGTCGCGTTTCCGTACTGTCCAGTCTCTTAGCCATAGTCAGTCCCAGGCATCCCCTAATATTTCAATCCCCTAAAAAAAAACACTAGCGCCCACCAGCTGCACATTTGCCATGCACAAAATAACAATAAAAACAGCACATTGACAGTCTCATTTCTTGGCTATGAACCTGATTCCTTACCAACCCCACACCCAAGCACAGCTGAAATCAGCGTGCCCCTCAAATCACTACGTCAACGGCAACTCAACATAGGTCCACAATTCTCTACTGAATAAGCTCAGGATGGTATGAATCAAAGCACCAAACATGTCTCCTCTCATCTAACCAGAAATTTCCAGCAAATTTCAACACTCAGCCCTACTACAAATTTTCAAACAAGGCAAAAATTTAACACCGGGCCTCTTACTGCCTGAACTGGCCAAATTTGACTATGTAATGTGACCAACAACTCGACGTCTGCTATGAATGATGCTTGACTGCAAAAAGCCTTGATACTAAACTATCAGTTTTGATCGGAGGACAAGGTTGGTATAGATTTGTGGCAAAATATCTACCGAGTTTGTTCAGTTCGAGGTTTTAGGCGGATGGTTGCTTTGAAGGTTGAAAACTGCTCTGGAATTACAGTGCTTTGCCTCTTTGTGTGCCTTTTGTTTCCTCCCTTGTATTTTGACTTGAGTTTAGCCGGTAGGCGGTGGCGCGCACGCGGTGGCGCAGCGGATTTGCTTTAGTCAACGGAATATCATCAAGCCCATAATGTTTGTTTACTACCTGTGTGGTGGCATATTAGGCGGACAAGAAATGTCAGACAACAACTTCAGAGGATCGCCTGATAATAATAATAATAATAATAATAATAATAATAATAATAATAATAATAATAATATAGCTCTTCTATAGCGCAATATCCCCACAAAGAAAGGCTCAGAGCGCTTTACATATAGATAATCTAACTAACTGAAATTAACTAACTAAAGTACAGACAAGGTACAAAAACACAATCATTCATGGGTACAAATGCACATTGACACAATACTAAAATAATAAACATAACATTTCAACAGCCTGATCAGATATATATACATGTTGATGGGAAAACGTAGAGTTTATCAGTCCCTTTCAAAGGCCAAGTTGAAAAAAATATGTTTTCAATTTAGCCCTGAAAATGGTGCATTGCGAATATCATGGGGAAGACCATTCCACACTTTGGGAGCTTGGAAAGAAAAGGACCGCTGTCCAAAGGTTTTTAAGGACACTCTGGGCGTAGTCAGTATATTCTGTCATCAGTGCTGGAGCGCAATACTCTGCCTTGTGTATAGACAGGGAGACTGGAGGACAAGTATGCCGGGAGTGTTTTATCAAAGGCCTGAAACACGAGGGAAGCAATTTTGTATTCCTGAACTTTACAGGAAGCCAGTGTAACTGCTTAAGCAAGGGAGTGATGTGGTCACGCTTTGATTTTTTTCAGTACAAGTCTTGCTGCGTGGTTTTGAATCTTCTGGAGCCTGTAAAGCAGATCGTTCAACATACCTGACATTACAGAGTTACAGTAGTCAAGCCTTGACAAAATCTGTGAACAAGCGATTTCCTTACAGGCATCGTCAGTAAGGTACTAACAGCTAAGCCTCCTGAGCTCAAGATAGCAGCAGGGGGACAGGTGAGACACATGATCGTTCATGGACAGCGCATTGTCAATGTAAACACCTAGGTTTTTCACACATTCTTTGAGAGGGATGTCCTGTCCACAAACGATCAAGGACGCATCATGGGAGACACTCACCCTGGAGCGAGTGCCTACTACAATGGCATCTGTTTTTCCTTCATTGAGCTTTAGCTTGTTGTCTGTCATCCAGTCCTTTACAGCTTCCATACATTGTTCCATGCCATGCAGAAGAGACGGGAACTGTTTGAGAGGAGCGTCTTTCTTCAGCTGTGTGTCATCGGCAAATCTGTGATGTTCACGTCCTTTGCTGGCGATCACCTCAGACACAGGCTGGGTGTACAAAGAAAACAAGATGACTATATGCAGATGATATATATAAGTTCTAACCGGTCGTCTTTATTCGCCATCATCTCTCGTAGAGTAGCATTATTCTTTCGTTCATTTGACATCTTTGGGGGTGATTTTCTTGGTTTAACTCCTTATCTGCCGAGGCAAGGCGAAGGATACTCATCTGCAAGAGACATAAATCCTCATGAGCCCCCGCAGTCGCCGGCGGCTCATAACGATTTGTTAGTCCTGTGTAATTCTGTGTGCCCACTTCTGGTCAAATTTCATTTGTTGTGTTCTTCACGCGAATGTCGCTCAGTGTGCAGTGGCTTCAGACGCGAAATCCGCGTCCACTGGCAGTCAAGGGCTTAATTAGAAGACCTTCATGGGCAGGAGGCATAGATTCTCATGGGGCTCACGAAAATCCATGCCTCCTGTTAGCATCGATCTCGTCCATTTACCTCTGTTCTTTATACATGGAAGAGGTAATTATGGGCTTGAATCTGTGCCTGTCGACGTTACTGCGACAGCTTACTAGCTTGTGTGTGTAATGGACTCAGTTATCAGGACGCCAAGTTCTGGACGAAAAGTCTCACGCTTACATCAGCGAGGACAGTGACGAAATTTCCATAAGATACAGAAAATTACTATTTCCCTCACCAGTACGAAAATAAAGGTATAAATTCGTCGAACAAGGGTCAATACATTTTCATGAACCTCTGCACTTCGCAGAACTCACGAACTTCTGTGTCATTTGCACCGGGATGGTGTTTAGTCTGACTTACTAGACGCCCAGCAGTCCAAGGAAATGCGGGCAGCCAAATCGTGCTGAAGAGGTTTACTTCACCAGACGACAATTATTTCAAGCCGGGATAATCCGCCAGAACAAGGGCAAAGCACTGTTAGAGAATTGCGCGCCAGGTATTGTCCCTTAGCTGTCGAGCAGGCTCGTAATTTGACATACACCTTTCCGCCTGCAAGAGGCATAGATTCTCATAAGCCCCTGCGTTCGCAGGGGCTCATGAGAATGTACGCCTCTTGCAGAAGGGATTTGGTTCGCTCGTTTTCCAGATGGAGGAATCACTACAGGCTGTCGTTTTGTCAAGACGTCCGTAAGAAGGGCTGAGACGTGTGTTCGATTGACCTGACGTCATGAACCAATCCGACTTACGGACACAGCCAATGAAGTTGTCAGGACAAGGGTCAGGAGAGGATGGGTGTGTCTGTCTGTGTGTGTGAGTGTGTGTGTATGTGTGTGTGTGTGTGTGTGTGTGTGTGTGTGTGTGCCGTGTGTGTGTGTGTGTGTGTGTGCGTGAGAGAGAGAGAGAGAGAGAGAGAGAGAGAGAGAGAGAGAGAGAGAGAGAGAGAGAGAGAGAGAGAGAGAGAGAGAGAGAGAGAGAGAGAGAGAGAGATGTTTATTTCGATATCCTTTCCAAATGTTCGCACCGCGACCAAACCCGTCAATCCTTTATTGTTGTGTGTTTTTTTTTTTTTAATCGGTTAAATGAAAGTATTGAAAAACTCGAAGCGTCCAGACAAATATGTGTTGTGCTTTACGTTAGAGATAGTTGTTAAAGGGTGTTTGTTTGTTTGTAGTGTTTTACGCCAAGACCTCTTGAAAGCTCATCTATAAGGCAGAAAGCGACACTGTAATAAAATCCACTTTGGGTACAATATTTCGTGTAACGTGATCTACAGTCCCTCATTCACCCTGTGTCATCTGCGAGAGACACAGAGCCGCATAGACCCGTCTAGTCACTCGTCTCTTTAATTGCTGACTAAGATCGTCTGTCCATCAACTTGAAGCGGCGTAGAGCTGTGAACGAACGTGAGATGACGTCAAACGGAACAGGTAACAAATTTTGCAAGGACACGCGTAGAGTTCCGACACAAGATCTTATGTGAGTGCTGATCTGTGATTTTGGACCTTACGGCCGAAGGCCGTAAGGTCCAAAATCACAGACCAGCACTCCCGCTATTACAGTCTGGTCTAATCCTGCAGTGCTTTACAAAAAATATCACATGAACACTTTAAAATGGGATAGCCTGTCAATAGTATCCTTAAATAAAGCGTCATGGGTTACAGTCTGTTGTATGCTGAAGATAAAGTAACAGGAAAGTTGTTGGTAATAGAAACGCAATCCACAGAAATTCGTCATCATACCCGAGAACAGCTTTGGGATCTGCTTAAACCATGAGAAATGACAGACAGAAATCGTGATGAGCGATCTTTGAGTCGTGAAATGGTGCCGTACTAAATCCTGCGACGGTGCGGCTGTTCTGTTACTGACTGCGGAGACATACCTCTCCTCCCATCCCCCATCCCTCCTCCCCCTCCCCCCCCCCCCCACACAGGCTAGCACTCTAAAAGTAGAACACGACGTGTCATGTATTATGCATTTTAGGAATCTAATACCCACTTAGCTATATCGTTTAACTGGCAGATGACGTCGGGTACCTCTTTTAGTAAAATGAACAAAGCACAGTCGAGAAACCTGCTGAGTAATCAAACGTAACATATACCAGTGGCCAAAGAACTGGGGGTATCCCGTTCCCCCCCCCCCCGCCCCCCTCCCCCCCCCCGTTTATTTAAAAAAAAAAGTCATATATAGATTTTGATCTTCCAACTAAGTTAACGCACTGAGATGTATAGATCGAAATTTTGGTGTTGTCCTGTTACGACTATATCAGTAATTGTTCAGGAGACACATCAACCATGACTGTTCAATGGTGGTGCCAGAAAAGCTTGTCGCCTATAGGCGCCAAGCTTTTCTGTCAGCCACCCTTGAACAATCGTCGACGACCCATGTCTTGTGATATGGCGTGGAGTTGCCGAGCTGGTCAAGCATTACAGACTTTTAATACAAGGAACATTCACCTGTCGTGAAGGCGTGGGCGTATTGGTCAATCCCTTCCGGAGTACACAATCTACTTATCGCTACTTATTTTAGTAACAAGAGCTGTATCGATTCGCCATTTTGAATAAGAACGGCTAATTCTCTTGTTTCCTATTCTTTTTTGCGTCGTGTTTGTTTGCAGCAGGTCTCATAAATAAATGAGTCCTCGATCGGCTAAGAGGAGTGTACCCTATTCTGTACGCTTGTTTACAGTGTCCCTCATCTATCCTTTTCCGTCCTGCAAGAGGCATGGACTCTCATCAACGCCAGCAGCTACCTCATGATGTTAGGCCTTTCCCTTGTCTACCTCTGTTCAATCCTCAGGCAAATGTAGTCATCGGGGATTAGACTGATGATTGATTTCGGAAATGGGTGCTGGTCTGTTATTTTGGACCTTACGGCTGTCAAGCCGTAAGGTCTAAAATCACAGACCAGCACACGAAGGAGTCTTCAAGCGAGTGGTCTGCATTCAGGAGTTGGTGCCTTGTTCACCCAGCTCACTATATGTAAGTCGCCTTGTTGCTTACAAACTGGCAAAAGACTGGTATAGGGGCATAACCAGGCCCAGCTGCTTGAATGGAAACAGTCGAGTCATTGAGTTCAGTGTGCACGTGTGGCGAGTAATCCCCAACACTTCAAAAGGATTATTTTTGTGAGGTTAGCGAGGGCGACTTTGCGGGCATGAGTTTTGTCGGCGGCCCAGGGTCGGGCGGCCGTAGACGCTTGACTCCATCATGAACTACAGTGAACTGCATAGATAATAGTTTGATAGGTTGAAAGTTGAAGATGCAAGGAATATGCCGTAAAAGTAGTTTTCGTCAGAGCCGCATCTGGTTAAGAGCAAGAGTACGGAAGGAATGTACGCGTTAACCGATTGATTGCCGGGGCAAGGCGAACTCCACCCAGCTGCAAGAGACATAAACCCTCATGAGCCCCCGCAGTCGCGGGGGCTCATGAGGGTTTATGTCTCTTGTTAGCCTCTTGTTAGTCCCATGCCGTTCTAGTCTCTCTAGTCCTATGCCGTTCTTTAAGCCTAATTTTGTCCCATTTGTTTCTGCGTTCTTGACGAAAATGTCGGTCAGTGTGCAGTTGTTTCAGACGCGAAAGTCGTCATCACCGGCAGCGAATGGGTTAAATTGCAAGTAATCCACTCCGCGTGTGCGGCAACATCCGGACAGATAAGTGATCTCAAATGCGCCGTATTATGAGCGCCATCGTTCAAAGTTTCACAACTCAGGTTTTCTCAACTCCCACGTACACAGTTCGCATTAACCGCTTAACTGCCAGTTGACAGCAGATTGCGACTCTGCAATGTTCGTGCATTCCACACCGAAGAGCCTCAGCAGTCCAAGAGAACAAACAAAGTGATTTCAAGCAAGAGGCACAGGTCCTCATGACCACCCCCCCCCCCCTCTCCCCGCGACTGCGGGGTCCTCGTGAGGATCTATGCCTCTTGCAGTCAGATCCTGTTCCGTCTTTTTTATCGACAGCAAAAGTGTTGAAGTACATGTATTGACATCCATCGAAATGTAGGCTGTCACATCCTGCCTACTGCCGATGAGTGTGATGGATGAGCCCTGAGGCAAAATTCCGTCTGTCTTGCGACAGTTCCACCACTTCTACCCACAGGCGGAGGTCGACGACGCAAGAATGATTTCAGAATCACTTTACCTCATTAGTCTGTGAGGCACACGTTCAATTTCTAATCTTTTTTTTTTTTCTTTGTCGACTTCCGCCGGTGCTGCGGTGTCATTTTATTTAATATCTTGTGCATGAGGATGCATTTGTTGAAATTAAGTTGTTGACGCAGGCCGAGAATGTTTAGATGTATAAATTTGTCTGTGGTATGAACAAAGAGGTGTGTGTGTGTGTGGTGTGTGTGTGAGAGAGAGAGAGAGAGAGAGAGAGAGAGAGAGAGAGAGAGAGAGAGAGAGAGAGAGAGAGAGAGAGAGAGAGAGAGAGAGAGAGAGAGAGAGAGAGAGAGAGAGGTGTAGGAATAGTGATCTGGAATTGAGTTTACCTTTGCTTTCGTCTGACTTCCGCCAGAGTGTTTGACATTCTGTTTTGTCCATGCAGCAAATGTTTTCACTACAATTCACTCACGTTCCGTGTTGACAAGACCTGATGGCTTGCCCTTCACCTTGCGTCTCTCAGCCGCTCATTGTCAGGATGCGGTCTGGAGAAGTCACGCACAGACTGACAAGCGTACACGCACTCACGCATGTACGCACGTAGGTACTTATGTATGTACGTGCGAACACGCGTGCGTGCGTTTCTCTGTCTCTCTCTGTGCCTCTTTACAGGACAGTTTGTAAGAGGCGTTTCGCCTGAAACTTTATCCTGAAAATAATAACGTTTCATCATGATCATCATAACCATCTCTCTCTCTCTCTCTCTCTCTCTCTCTCTCTCTCTCTCTCTCTCTCTCTCTCTCTCTCGTCTCTCTCTCTCTCTCTCTCTCTCTCTCACACACACACACACACATACACACCACATACACACACACACACACACACACACACACACACACACACACACACACACACACACACATGAACACACGCATTGAGTAAGTGCGTTGGTAAATACGTATGTATACAAGCACGCCCACACACAGCTAAACAAAACGTTCCGTGGAACGGAAAAGTCAGCTAAAGGGCCCTACGTGAGGCCGGAAATCCGCCGGTGAAACGTGTATATATATATATATTTTTTTTTGCGTTTTATTTTTTTTTATTGGTTTGGATGATTGGGTCGATTTTGGTGTAACCGAAAATGTGAGTACGTGACAAATATGACAATATGAACAGCAACAGATCATCGTTAACTCAATCGAGACGAACGGCATCCGGATACGCGGCTTAAGCCGCGTATCCGGATACCGTTCGCCTCGAATGAGTTGACGCCAGTATAGTTGTGTGGAGGGGCTAACTAAAACCTAAATAATGCCCGGTAGAGGAACAAAACAAACCTTAGTTTTCGGTGTCTATCACAGTGTAACTGACAACGACTATTTCAGAAACATTTACTTTCAAACACGTCTTTATAACAGTTAATATATTTTCTTTCACAATACTTCATAAACATTTTCTCTGTAAGTAAAAAAAAAAAAAAAAAAAAAAAAGTCTGTTTATTGCGTGACGCGGGCATTGACGTTAATATCTGTAACCGGAAGGTGTTCTTCTTCACGTGACATGACGTTGACAAGTATCCGTCTGCGCGCTCACTTTTCAAGGCAGGCATTCACAATGTAGAGACAGTTTCCCAACCAGCCCTTTTCGGTTATGCAAGAGGCATAGATTTTCAATAACCCCTGCGAATGCAGGGGTTCATGAGAATCTATGCCTCCTGCTGATGTTGATCGTCCGGTGTACATCAAGGACGGAGCAGGTTATCTGAGGTTAAGACAAAGACTGTGAACAATGTGGTCTCTCTTCTGCCTGAGGAACATTTTTTTTTTCGTAAACGGTATTTATTTTAATGAAGAAGAGACATGCGTGGTTAGAAGCACCTGCAGCTACATAGTGTGCAAAATCACAGACCAGCACACAATATCGTATAACCTTCCAGAGTTAACCAAAGAGCGTCTTTGCCACTCGCAGATGGGAACAGGTTTATCTGTGATACACTTATGGCGTCATGAACATCTATGCTTTTCGTCGATGCAAATGGGTTTGTTTGTCTGTTGTTCTCAGCGGACATTTATAAAGCCATGTTTATGTATGCCCATTACAGATGTGAATAGGTTTGTGTGTTAGACCTTTTTTTGCGCCATGAGCATCTCTGCTTTTTGCAGATGTCAATAGTTTTTATCTGTTGTCCATTATACTCAGCGAACATTCACGAAGCCATGATCATCTATGGCCCCCTCGCGGATGGAAACAGGTTTGTCTTTTGGACTCGCCAGACATTTATGACGCCATGGCAAAAAGCTGACATGCCGGGGCTGTTTTTAGCGCGCCTTTGTCAAGTTCCGCGGTTTGTCAGTTTTAGAGACGTCTTGGGTAGTAAAACGTCCACGGGGACACGACGGCCGCAGTGGGCCCGCGCACAACCGTGCGCGGGCCCACTGCGGCCGTTGTGGGCCCGCAGACCTTTTCTTACTGGGACCCTTGTCAGCTGTCAAGAAAAAACCCTTGTTGAGGTTTACGGGCTGCCTTACACATTTACGTCGTTTAAAAGAAAAGGTTGTGTCACCCACTAGGCATTGCTTCAAAAATGTATTGCTTCAAAAATGAAATTACTACAAACCTAGTGTTCGCTTATGATTTACTTACGTGTTATTGGACAATCCTGTCCAATTATGTGTTGTTGGCATGCACACTAATTTGATTGTCTGGTGAGATGTGACCCTATTAACTCTTTGGCTGTTGGTATCGGGTTTTTGTCGCGATGATTCCCTGCAGGAATCCTCGCGACAAAAACCGCTACCCACAGCCGAAGGGTTAAGTGTCTGCTGTTTCGTTTTTTAACACGTTCGAGACTTGCAGCGTTCGGATACAATGCTTTTCGCGCATGGCTCGAATGAGTTAAACATGAAGTGCCAAATACATCGATGTTTGGCATTAAATATGTGATTTTAAGAAAATCAACCCTTCTCGCGAATTTTAATCTGTAGGTGTGCGTTGTATGTGGTTTGGCTGATACGTATTGATGTACTGATTAATTCCACAGTTTTTTTCTAGTGCATAAAATATGGACATAGGTAAATCCAGTGACAATGGAAATACATTTATGTCGATTTGTTCGCTTCAATCATGCAGACACACAGACCACGCCTCATATGCCAACACCTGCATGACATATAACTTGAATTTGTGTTAGTGATTGGCTATTGGAATGATAACACACATTATCTGATTGGCTATTGGAATGATAACACACATTATGTGATGGCTATTGGAATGATAACACACATTATGTGATTGGCTATTGGAATGATAACACACTGTGTGTATCCCTCACGAACAAAATATACAACCAAGGGCAAAAGGATTTCCCCACATTCTTTCAGTCGTCATCACTGTCTTCGAGCGCTGTCGAGTTCATGTTTGTGACACCCACCCACGCCGGCAAAACTGTTTTGTTCAGCTCAAGCGTTATCAGGCTGAGATGTCACGACTGTGATAGCTCAAGGGGAGGGACTGAAGAGGCCCTCCCCTTGAGCTATCACGGTCGGTCCGTGCCTTAGTGTGTTAGGAGTATAGAAGACGATTGTGAAAAATGAGCTGCGTGTGGAAAAGTCAATGTTGATACCGACAGTTTTAAAGCTGTCGAGTTCTGTTTGTTTTTGACACCCTCCCACGCACATGTCAACCCAACGCAAAACCTCAGTTATTGTCGAAAGTTCATCAGTTCATTCCTTTTTTGTGTTCTAGCGTTTTCCGTAAGTAGCTTTTCATTGATTTACTGTTGCCTTTCGTAGTTATCATTTTAGAATGTCCATAGTTAGTATTTTAAACAATATAGCTATCAAACGACGATTGGTGTAAGTTATTGTGAACTTTGACACTGCATAATCTCTCTCTCTCTCTCTCTCTCTCTCTCTCTCTCTCTCTCTCTCTCTCTCTCTCTCTCTCTCTCTCTCTCTCTCTCTCTCTCTCTCCGTTGGTTTTGTGTGTGTGTTGTGTGAGTGCGTGTGCAAGGACATGATTGAAAAAAGGTCTGCGTACCTAATCATTTATCCTTGAGAAATAAAGTTTTATTTCATTTCATTTCATTTTTTTTCTCTCTCCAAAGACAACATGTAAGAAAGGTCATCAGACCTAAATCTTCTTATCCTTGGAAAACAAAGATTCTTTGTCTTTGACTCTTTCTCTCTCTCTCTCTCTCTCTCTCTCTCTCTCTCTCTCTCTCTCTCTCTCTCTCTCTCTTTTTGCTGTATCGTCTGATGTATTTTTATATGTGTAGAGTAGCAGGACAGTTTGGAAGATAGGCATTGCTATGCCTAAAACTTTTTATCCTGAATAAAAACGTTTCATCATCATCATCATCATCATCTCTCTCTCTCTCTCTCTCTCTCTCTCTCTCTCTCTCTCTCTCTCTCTCTCTCTCTCTCTCTCTCTCTCTCTCTTTTTGCTGTATCGTCTGATGTATTTTTATATGTGTAGAGTAGCAGGACAGTTTGGAAGATAGGCATTGCTATGCCTAAAACTTTTTATCCTGAATAAAAACGTTTCATCATCATCATCATCATCATCTCTCTCTCTCTCTCTCTCTCTCTCTCTCTCTCTCTCTCTCTCTCTCTCTCTCTCTCTCTCTCTCTCTCTCTCTCTCTCTCTCTCTCTCCCTCTCTCTCTCACGACCTTCAATGTCCTGATCAGAACCTTCTATTCTTGCCCAACACTTTGTTCGCTTAAGGGCGGTTACAGCGGTCAGCGAAGTTGTAGAGGGTTACCCAACATTGTTGTCCCGTCATGCAAGAGAAATGGATAGCCATGACACTCAAGTGTGATTGATGGTTAGTTTATCAAGTGCGTTCTGGATCATTGGTTTTCACGCCTGTTACAGCCAACTGCAAACCGACCATAACAGTTCAAGGGTCGTGCCTGATTAGCTTGGCGCCTGTAGGCGCCAAGCTAATCAGGCACTACCCTTGAATTGTCAAGTGCCAAACTAATCAGCCAGGCATAACCGTTGAACTGTAAAGTGTCGAACTAAATAGGCAACACCCTTGGACGGTCATGTACAAAATGATTCGCAGCTGATCTTTCAGGGTGAGTCAGTTATTGGGATTTCACTCCGGATAAGATCCTAAAGGCCACTTGACTTCGGTTTGATCGTGCGGACTGTGTGTGTAAGGAAAGATGATGGTTACTAAATTCGCTTAGGAGACAAGAGGCGCGCATTTAAGGGTAAAGTTAGTGTAAATATCGTGGTAGCGTGCGTAAGAGGACAACAATAAACGCACTCATCTGTAACAAATTAAGAAACAGGAGTCTCACAATTATGCCATGGGCCACTTTTGATTGCAAACGACATTGCTATAATTGCAGATAATATTTTATCATCAAACTGTTACCTGTCCATTTAAAATCCCATCCTTTCAAGTCATCAAACCTTTTGCCACGCTGTAATGCAAGTTATGTTTTCATCATTGTCTGCTTTTGTGTGAATCTTTATTAACGTGCTTTGCAGCGGTCCATGGCGTCACATTTTAAAATCACTGTCTGAATAACGGCAGTGCCGGAGATAGCAACTTATCACCTAAAAGACAATTTCCAGAAATCAGAAGGACGCCCTAAAATGATATCTTTATTCGCACGTTTTACATCGGTCACCCCTTTGCGTTTCGCGTATTAGTACATCGGTCTGTGGTTCTGCTGTCTCATATACCTCATAGTATCACATCGGCATATCTTGGGTATCATGTTTAAGGTCCTCCTCTTCCAAACGCAAAACCTCTTCACTGCTTGGGGGGGGGGGGGGGAAGGAGGGACTGAGGGGGGGGGGGGGGTAATGCGAATACCACTCAACTGCAAGAAGCCAATGAGTTGAACCTCACACGAGTCCCCGCATATGCGGGGGCTCATGAGGTTCTTTGCTTCTTGCTGGTCCTACTCTTGCCCTTTCTTCTTTGGATTGAGCTCGTCCAGCTTTCAAAGACAATATTCTGCGTCCACTGGCAATGAAGGGGTTAAGATTCCCTCCCTCCAAGTCTATAATCCAAATCCACGCCCCGCCCCTAGGCCCGACGCGTACATAGTGTTTGTTCTTCTGTGTTTGATTGACTCAAGACGATATACCTGTTATCTCCGACTGCGGGGCTCTGTTTGCGAATGGACTATGTATTTTGCTGGTGTGTGATTTTAGTGTGTTTGCCGATGGACTGCGCGTGTGCTGGCCCGCCATTTTGAACCTTACGGCTGGAAGCCGTAAGGTCCAAAATCGCAGCCCAGCACACGCACACACACACTGCAGTCACGCAGGAATGTGGCAAGCCCAACAGAGCGAGTACGTGTGGATGACATAGATATTACGTTGAATGGGAATTTTATTGGTGCTAAAAAAAAGAGAAAAAAAAAGAAAGGGTCGTAAACACCAGTATGCCTTAACCCACTCAACCCTGACGCACTACAGCAGGAGATGGGTCGACCATGATAATTCAAGGGCAGTGCCAGATTAGCTTGGCGCCTGTCGGCACCAAGCTAATCTGGCACTGCCCCTGAATTATCATGGTCGATCCATCTCCTGCATGACTGGTGCATAGTCATTAGATGACGCCTCCAAAATTTGGGAAATACGTGCGTCGGGATGAATGAGTTAAAAATAAAAAATTCCAATGCTTTCGACATGCTCTCAGTACTACTTCAGCAGGAGTTGTACTTGTAGGTTATTAGTGAGGTTTCTTTTTCCTGCGAACGACTACCAACAACAAACGAGCGCAAAGCCACGGCGGGTATCCTGCTCGTTCCATATTAGCACAGACAGCACTCCAAACATCTCCAAGAGGCATAGATCCTCATGATCCCTGCGGGCTCATGAGGATCTATACCTCTTGGAGATGTTTGGAGTGCTGTCTGTTCTTCTGGTACACACTGGTTATCCGCCGTGACTTCGCTGTCCTTCGTCGTGGGCAGTCGCTCGGCGAAAACGTAACCTCGCTATCGTGAGCCCCAATAGATGCAGCCTCAAGCAGATTCACAGATGCACGTGCACACACACACACACACACACACACACACACACACACACACACACACACACCACACACACACACACACACACACACACACACACACACACACACACACAGACTCACACACACACACACACTCACACACACACACACACACACACAGACTCACACACACACAGACTCACACGCACACGCACACGCACACACACACACACACACAGACTCACACGCACACGCACACACATAAATACACACACACCTTCATATGCACGTACACTTTGCTTTATCCTTGTTATGTTTTTATATTGATCGCCGAACTCCAATTCGGTAATCTCTACTGAACACATTTCTTCACCCTGTTAGCTGAGTCATGCGTAAACTTCGCATGCTTGGAAGTCGTTCAAGCGTGTAATTGTTAATGTCCCCTGTCAGAATTTATGACATACTGAGATTTAATGAATAAGAACATCCTTTAGGAACAGTTAATTAACTAACGATATGTTGGGGTACATGAAATCTTAAGAAATTTCTACAAAGAAAGAAAAACTTAGAAAGGACAAGTACAACATTACTGTGATGTAGGCCTACCTGTCCTTTCTAAGTGGTTTTTGTTTCCTTTGCTGGGAATTTTTTCTACTTTTTAAACGCTTGACAGTCAACAATTTAGTCTGGATCTATGAAATTCCCAGTATAACATGATCTGCGCTTTTGTTGTTGTTTTTGTCACGATGTATTTGATCAAGGAAAGAGGTCGCATATTTGTCTACATGGTAAAAAGGACCTTCAAATGATTGCACCTTTTTATGACAGCTTGGTCTAATGAGAAAGCTTATATTTTACTAGCACATAATATTAAAAATCAACCAACCAAACAAAACAAAACCAACACAACAGTTGGAAAACAGCATTTTTTTCCCTTTAAAAAAGTCGCAGACCAGCACAAATGTAGTACGCAAGATACACAAACCAAGGTCGATGACCACGTGTAATTAAGTGCGTTTCTTTATGCTCACACACTCAGTCCATTTCCCAGCCAATCACCGAGCCCGACATGCTCTAAAGCCCAAGCTGATTGGCTGTCCCGTGGCCAGGAAGCAAAAGGCCTTCTGGCCGACGTAGACCGCAATGGGAAAGCGCACGGCCGGCGACGGCCTGATGCACTATTGCGTACTGGATGATCACGACGGAATCGACTAACTGACCGGACTGTAGGAAAGCAAATGCAAAACAGCGATCATGATTATGGTCGGTGACCGTAATCAATGACTTTTGCTCTCCGCTCCTGGATAAGCTAAAGGTGAGTGGGGGAGGTAGGCCTATACTGAACACGCATCACAGCTTCTGGAATTCGGACAAAGGTGGGATAGTTCCTCCCTATAGCTACTTTGGCTGTCGGTAGCGCTTTTGGTCGCGGTGATTCCTGTCGGAATCACCGCGACCAAAAGCGCTACCGATTGCCACTAAGGGCTAGCTGTGCCCCTCATACCCCCTCCTCTTTCTTAGCCCCCCCCCCCCCTCCCTCCTTACCTCCTCATTCTCTCCCCTTATCCACCGCACACAGACACAACCAATAAACACATCCCTCCATCAGCCCCCCTTCTCCCCCCCCCCCACCGGTCCATCCGCCCCTGCATACACCTACACAACACTACAGTTGATAATTATGTCAAGGGCGAAACAGAAAACAATTAGAGTCAATGGGTGGGAGTGGTCGTTAGGCACGACGGTATGTTTGTATTCAGATGTCAGCACCGTGTGAGTAAACAGAAAGACACGCAAGAAATTTCGACAGTGCTGCCAAACATTTTTATGTTAACCCCTTCACTTCCAGAGGAGCAATTAAAGCGACAAAGCCCACCTGCAAGAGGAATAGATCTTCATGAGCCTCCGACTAGGCGCGGGTTTGACAGGATGTATGCCTCTTGTTAATTTATTCACAGTAGTATGCCGTGGAGTTTAGTCGCGTTGAATCTGCAATGGCATGAGTAACGCAATTTCTAGTTAATCGCAGTGACACGGTTGATCCATTCAGCCCTGACGCACTACAGCAGGAGATGGGTCGACCATGATAATTCAAGGGCAGTGCCATATTAGCTTGGCGCCTGTCGGCGCCAAGCTAATATGGCACTGCCCTTGAATTATCATGGTCGATCCATCTCCTGCAACTGGTGCATAGCCATTAGATGACGCCTCCAAAATTTGGGAAATTCGGCCGTCAGGCTGAATGGGTTCATGGTCAGTAGTTAAGGCACAAATGAACCGCTGGCCTTCCAAGAGTGTTTCCTAAGTTTATTATATCACACTGATTTTGCTGATACACTTTAATGAATACATAATTATTAATCCACATCAGCTCAACAACTTGACAAAATCAGTTGTGCAGTGATCGCTTATTCGACTGGTCGCACGTCGGATCATAGCCGTCAATTTTCAAGTCTCATGTTTCGTTCGTTTTTGCTGGCATTTTCCACGCTTCACAATCACTTTTTATTTCGTATTTTACATGCCTGGCAATCATTTTTGCGGGGAGCCTGGATTTCGTAGTTTACTTGCCTGACAGTCACTTTTTTTTGGCCTGCATTTCGTGTGTTTTTTTTTTTTTTTTTTTTTTTTTCGCTTCAAGTCACTTTTTGGGGGGCCTGAATTTCGTATTTTACTTGCCTGACAGTCATTTTATTTTTGGCCCGCATTTTGCATTTTTGTAGCTTTCGGCCTAAATTTCGTATTTCAACCCTTTGGCTGTCAGTAGCGGTTTTAATCATTGGCTGTCGGTAGCCATTGGCCGTCAGTAGCGGTTTTTCTCATTGGCTGTCAGAAGCGTTTTTTTTTCTCATTGGCTGTCGGTAGCGGTTTTTGTGCGCGCGTCATCGCGACAAAAACCGCTACCGACAGCCAAAGGGTTAAACGCTGAGAGTCACTTTTCTTTGGCCCGGATTTCGTAAATTTCAGCAGGAAATTTTATGCCGTAAGTCAACCGAGATCTGCCGTACCGAAATTCATAAAACAAAAACTGCCGACTAAGGGTCCTTGATTTGATGTTCGTGACTGAGCGGTCTGCCCACAGGCACAGGGCAGGGTGTGTACCATTCACCACTGTCATAATATCTCACCACGGGCTTGACTTTGCGTCAGTCTTCTGTCATTCACACCTCCTTAACGTGTACGAAAATCTCTGTTCACTTCTGAACAACAAAAAAAAAAAACCAAAAAAAAAAAAAAACACCAAAAACCAACACCTCAGTTTGAGGGAGAGTGAAAAGCTGATATTTTTCAGCAAGAGGCATAGTCTATGTCTCTTGTAGATGAAAAGAGTCAGTGTGTTTGACTGTGCGTTTACTTGCGTATTGCAGGATTAGGGTTGTCGAAAGAGTGTTTGTTCGTGGAAATTTGTAGCCCATGGAAATCGGCCAAATTTTGAATTTAGTGTGTACATTTCATGCGCTGACCTGCGTTAATCATGTGTCTGCATTTTTCTCCATGTCTAAAAGCTGAGATTGACCCCTGCCCTGCCACTGTACGCGCCTTTAACACTCATTCTGCCCGCGACACACCACAGCAAAATGTGGCTCGTGAACATGATAGTTCAAGGGTGGCGGCGTACGGCTTGGCGCCTATAAGCTCCAAGCTATTCTGCCACCACCTTTGAACTATCATGGTCGATCTGTCTCCTGAATTGTTATGCGGTCCTCAGAGGATAACTCCAAAATGTGGGTATTTCGTGCCTCGGGCACAATGAGTTGATGAATTCAAACAGTTTGAGACAGCGAGAAGCTGGCTTATGTACCCTCAGAATGAACATTGTAAGTCAGGGAAAGCCTACCTTGTCAATGACGAATTTGGCACATCCTTTGTCTGAAAACGAGAACACTTTCATTCAAGTCTCAAGGAGAATTAAGACTGTCAGGAAGCTGGCACTTCAAAAAAAAAAATCTCATTCAAAATGAATGTACGTCAAGAAGAATTTACTCTGTCACGAAACTGGCACATGGTCACTTGGTCTTTCATTCGTATTACGTGAAAGTACTTCCAAAGTTGTCCAATGTTCATGGCACGAAATTGGCCCGTCAAAAGCGTATTCATCTGAACGTTTACGTCAAAGAGACCCTACAATGGACGTCACGAAATTGGCACATGGCCGCTTGTCTTCGTATAAATTGAAAACAGTTCCAGTCCAAGGTCAGCGCACCTGTCACAGAATCAGCATTTCTTTTGCATACTTATTTGGCCATTTTACGTCAGGGCTTCCCTGGCCGTCACGAAATTGGCACGTGACCACTTGAACTTTCGTTCGTATTTATTGAAAATAGCTGCAATCCAAGGTCAGCGCACCTGTCACAGAATTACCATTTTTGTGCATACTGATTCGTACATTTTTCGTCAAGGAGAATCTACCCCGTCACATTGGCACATGATCTCTTGGTCGCTCATTCGCACATGTGTATGCATGACGCGAAAGTTTTAAAAAGCTGGACAACACGTTTTCTAGTCCATTTAATCCGTCCGTTTGCAAAACCGTTTAAGTCACATTACAGAATCCATCCATTAGGCCAAATTAGGGTCATATGTACAAGTCACTGACCGATCGTGTCTGCTCGGGTGTAGTAGCCGTTGGCTTGCTTGGCCATGGGACATTGCAATTTAAGGCGCCGAGCGAACCAGGGTCTGCCCTCGAGCTGTCGTCCTCAGTTAGCATTGGAAGAGAAAGAGATCATGTTTTAAATGGAACTGTTTAAACATCATTAACGTTGGCCTCCTTATGCTTACCTGAACACATCAAAGTGCAGGCTACTGGTGTGTCTATATAACTTGAGCTGTCATATTTCTTGTCAAGTATGCTATGATTTCTTCTGCAGTGTAAGTGTCGCCTCCCTCAATTGGCCGTCTGAGCGTTTTCGTGTCAAACGTGAGCTTTTCGGGAATATGGGTGGCATGACATAGTTCAACAGCGGGTGTGACAATTACAGGGGTGTCCAGTAGACTTCGGCTTGTAGAAATGCCAGCTCGGTCTCTGGATCCACTTGTAGACTGAACCGCCCTGTGACTGCTCCGACAGAGGAAACTAGTTTGAAAGGGTGCCAATTAAAGTTTCGTCTGCAAGAGGCATAGATCCTCATGCGCCATCCTTGTGGGAGCTGATGCGGATCTATGCCTCTTGCATTGGGGTGAATGGGCGTTTGAATTCAGGAATAAGCATGTGCTTGATGAATACTGGTATGAAAGGTAATCCATTTCTGTTGTTGATGGTCGATCTGGCAGAAACATTACGTCGTCGGCGCCACCCGGGTTAGGACACCGCTTTGCTGTGCGTTCATGTTCAGTGCGGGTATGATCTTTCGTGATCATTACTGAGGGTGTTTTGGCCAGGTGGGGAACGGCGGTATTAGTGATGATCGCACGCTAGACCTAGTAACGGCTTCGTACAACCGTGAAGCCAGGCCAGATAACCTTAAAAGACACGCTTGAATTTCCATTACGTAAAGAAATCCTGTAATCTGATGGTCGTCTGTCTTAGATGAAGTATAACGATAAAAAATAAAGAGAACTGAATAAAATAAACTTTATTTTACAAGGATACAGATTTAGGCTTGAGAACCTCTCTGACAATCTGCCCTAGCCGGGGGGGGGGGGGGAGCGGGGGAGAGAAAGAAAGAGACTAAGAGAGAGAGAGAGAGAGAGAGAGAGAGAGAGAGAGAGAGAGAGAGAGAGAGAGAGAGAGAGAGAGAGAGAGAGAGAGAGAGAGAGATGGGTGTGGAGAGAATAAAACTTTACTCATGTTTGCAATAAGATCAATCCTGACTTTATTTTTTTCTGGTCACAATGAAAAGATAGGGGGAGCCATTCCATTCCGAAAGTTGCTTCTTACTGTACACGTTTGAGGAGAGAGAGAGAGAGAGAGAGAGAGAGAGAGAGAGAGAGAGAGAGAGAGAGAGAGAGAGAGAGAGAGAGAGAGAGAGAGAGAGAGAGAGAGAGAGAGAGACTGCACACTATTTTACTGACTCTCTTAACCACAGTTTCAATAATTTAAGGAAAGATTGGGGCGTGCCTTAACTTAAAATCCTTCGATTGCCTTTTTCAGCTGGGGTTTACTTCAAAATTCTTCATACCTGGGTTGTCACTGTTTTAGTACCTCTTTCACCTCCGACGCCAACTGCAGAAAACGAAAGAAGCAACATAATTCAAGGGCAGTGTCTGATCAGCTGAACAGACACTACCCTTGACCTGTCATAGCTGGATCCCGCGCCGTAATATGTAATTCTGTCCTGGGTGGTATTGCTGTGGATTTTAGAGGGGTACGCCGCTGGGGGTAGGGTAGCTGTACCGCAAAACCAGAAAGGTCCTGAGGTTTAACGTCAGACTTTGGCTTCGTCACATCCGTCTTACTGTCAGTCGTGTGCTGATAAGCTTTCAACTTCCTCTTATGAAGAACACTACAAGTAATCACCTTCTTGGCATAGTTGAGGTGTACAGAGATGCTGTGTAGGTCGGAAAAAATCTGAAAGAACGTGGGACGTCTAGCATTGACCAGTCAACTTCTATCGAAATGAACAGCTGGGAACTACGAACAAATGACTTTGATTTCAGAATGGATGAAGTATTACTGGATGGGGATGCCTCTTAGATACGGGAAATCTCTTGAAAACAGAGATACTGTATATTTGTATGTTGGCCTATGACGTTAAATCTTATAGCCAGAGCCGTAAGGTCTAACACCGTTGACTAGGACTGGCGCACACCGGTATACCATCTGAATCCAAACCGACATTACGGTTCTTCAGATTCTGTGCGTTTAGTCATAGCAATTCACTGAAGTACTCTTGCAAGGAGCTGCGCCTTGCGGTTGGAGGCAGCCGATGTTTTTTTTTTTTTTTTCAAAGTGGCATTCCTCTCTCCTTCGAGGTGTAACAATGTTATGGGATTGGGGGGCGCCCCCCCCCCCCCCTTTTGTGGGGGGCAACGTAAGAATCTTAGTCTCAGCTGCATGAGTGAGCTTCGTTCCTGCGCTAGCCAATAAGCAAGGTGCTTCGCTATCGCGGAGCACCATACTTAGTGGCTGGCGCAGGATGTAAGCCTCGCTTATACAACTGGCCGTAAAGGCAGTACTACAACCCGCATTTCGCCCAGAACGGTGTGTGTTTAGGCCTCAACCGTTTTATACTTGCCGTGCGTTTAATTAAACCATGTTACCAGCTTATCTGGCAGGATTTGTGGTAACGTTGTGACTCGCTTGGCTCGGCCGAGAAATATCACGTAATAGCACATCGAGATCAGCTGTTGAGATAGAGATCTTGACTTGTATGTGTCATAAGTCCTTGATTGCTTTCGTGTCGTGATTTGTGTGTGTGTGTGTGTGTGTGTGTGTGTGTGTGTGTGTGTGTGTGTGTGAGATGGTGTATGTGTGTGTGTACCAGTGTGTGTGTGTGTGTGTGTGTGTGTGTGTGTGATGTTGTATATGTGTGTGTGCCAGTGTGTGTGTGTGTGTGTGTGTGTGTGTGTGTGTGTGTGTGTGTGTGTGTGTGTGTGTGTGTGAGTCATTTTATATTTAAAATATAAAAAGTATCTATGAAAGTATCTATGACGTATCTATGAAAATGCAGCTCTCTTGTACCTTGCTGAAATATAGAGAAAAAAACGGTAGTTTAGTTCTGTTGAGTTTTTCGCTTTACGTAGAGGCTCATTATTACCGTATCTAATTATCCGAAGTTTGTTATTTTCCATGTATTTTAGTTTAATGTTTTATCTGGCAGTTAGTGTTTGTTCTGAAATTGTCTTATGTTAGTCTCGTAGACAAAGCTTTTTTTTTCGTTTCTGAATCCCTGACTTTATCAAAACAATGGACCACTAAAATCAGGCATCAGTCAACACACCATGAGCCTCTCTCCTAACCGTTTGGCTGTCGGTAACGTGTTTTCCTGCAGGAACCTTCGCGACAAAAACCGCTACCGACAGCCAGAGGGTTACGGTTTACGATCAAGCACCTCACTATTTCATATCTGGCCATTTATTTCATTGCCTTTTTTACGATAGGCATTTGTCAGGCAAATTCTTTTTTGTTTCTCTGAGCTGCTCCGTGTGGAGCCATCTTCACTCGTTCAACCCCGCTTTTTTACGGCCATAATGTTCAGTGACCCAGCAAAATCCTTCCGTGCAGGGGTTCATTAGGGCCTCTGCCTCATGCGTGACATGTCCAGGGCAATTTACGTGTGCGTTCTTCGAAATTACGCTAGCATGTTTCGATTTTCACAATTCCTTTATATTTACAGCCTTGTGCACTGTTCGACTGGAAAGCAGAAGATGGCCTAGTGGTTATTCTTGCAATAAAAAGGCTCACTGGCCTTGTGCGCTTTGTTTCGTTTGGCTAAATCATTCAGCCCTCCGCCGTGAGATGGCCTTGGTTAAACCCAAATAACTAACTAACGCATTAAAGGGCGTTAAACCCAAATAACTAACTCATTCAGCCACACGCACGTATTTCCCAAATTTTGGAGGCGTCATCTAATGACTTTGCACCTGTTGTAGTAGTTGGATCGATCGTGATAATTCAAGGGCAGTGCCAGATTATAAGCTAATCTGGCACTACCCTTGAATTATCATGGTCGACCCATCTCCTGCTGTAGTGCGTCAGGGCTGAATGGGCTAAGCGATCGAGGTCAGGACACACACTGCTTTTGGACATGCGGTGGCAGTGCGTTCTGCCAAGATCTAACTTTTGGGGGAATGTAATGGTGGTACAGTTGTATAAGCTTGCGGACTTCCTTTTTCATAAAAAAATATTTATTTATTTACTTATTTAATAGTCCTCTTGGTTTTACTTTGAAAGGTGTGCGTGTGTGTGATTTTTAAAAATTGTTTGTTTGTTCGTTTTAGGTTTATTCATTGTTGCATGTTTTGTTGTTTTCGTATACTCTACCTACTTAATTCCGCTTTGTATGAAAACATATCCCAATCTGGTTCTTGTGCAATTTCCTTGTCCCTTGCTTAAACCCTATCCTCAAGCAAAACACAAACAAAACGGTCTGGACTTTTGCGGCTCAACCCAGATATCCTTCTCCTGAAGAGGACCAGAGACGACAGTAAACGGCCAGTAAATGTTGACAGCAAAGAGGCGTAGATTCTCATGAGCCCCTGCGACTGCAAGGGCTCATGAGAATCTATGCCTCTTGCAGATGTCAGTCACTGAAGGCTTAGTTCGCACGTGGGGTCTGAAGTGTTTTCTGTCTACCAGTTACAGACGATGGTATTAGAAGGGGTTTTAGCGGTCTGTGATAACTTCAGTCCTGACAGGCGGAAGGAGCAGTGTTTGTCCCCGTTAGGTACCATTTAGTCACTGTTTGGATGCGGCTGGGGACGGTGCACCCAAACACTTTTTATTAAACGGTTGTAAACTGCCAATACAAATTAGCGTTCACTGTGTGGGTGCCGTGTACCAGCGCGCGTGTGTAGCTTAGTGTGTTTACCTCATAGTGAAAATTTGCAATTACCGTAACAACTACTTTTCAGTGAATTTTTCTTCATTACAATAAGAGATGTAACGAAAGCCGTTAACCCTATGGCAGTCGGTAGTGACTTGGTCGTGGTGATTCCTGCAGGAATAGCCGCGACCAAAGTCGCTACCGGCAAAGGGTTAAAACTGACGATGTTTTGAATATTATCCGCAACGAACAACGACAAAAATGACAACATCAATAACATATTCTAGTAAGTATTCACGCGGCCACCGTCAGTGCCTTTGAAAGATAGTTGTTTGGGTTTAGGCTAAGGCCATCTCGCGAAGGGACTTTGAAAGTTGATCGTGATAGCTCAAGCATAATGACTGATTTGCGTGAACTATATGCATGACTACTTCATATTTTCAGGCATCGGCGGGTTCGTTGTTACAATTATCGAGACATTATAATGACGGGTTCGGTTACATCTTTGAGGGAGCGGATATTGTCTGAATTAAATCGTTGGACTTTCTTCTTCTTATGGGCAGAGACTGGAGGTACACGCAGAAGTCAGACCCACATCAGCAAGAGGCAAAGATTCGCATGAGCCCCTGCCGAAGGCAGGGGCTCATGAGAATCTGTGCCTCTTGCGTCATGAACTGGGTTTGCGTCTTAAATGGGTGGGTACAACTATATAGTACATGTACTATTGTTGTCAGGGTGCTTGCGTTCGAGTGTTTGGCCCAGTATCGTAACTGAGGCTTGAAGAGCTCTCTGACATGGTTATTACCGGTTAGTTTCTTCATAATCTTCTCCGCCAGTTTATTGCGTGTGCTAGTCTGTGATTTTGGACCTTACGGCTCTCAGTTGTATGGTCCAATATTGCATACCAGCGCAACTTTCTTCTTGAAGAACTCGGCCAAGAATATACCTATTTCACGAGGTATTAGGGACGAGTTCCCAACTTGAACTTGTCCATGGTACCCTGGACACTCAAGATACCCGATCTGAAACAGCTGGGCGTCCTCAAGAGGCAAGGACCACGACCTTAGGAAGGCTGCTATGGTCAAGGTCGGCCGCAGTTGCACGCGCACAGTCGTGCGCAGGCCAACTGGTGGCCGACGTGGGTCAAAGACCTGTTGCTCCCTGAGAGCGCTTTCCCCACCAACTCCGCCTCAATCACTATCACCACCACCACAACCATCACTTCCCAAGACCTGCTGGTCCAGTCCGTCAGGGCCGCTATTTCTTGACCGATCAGTGCACTGCGGCCTGTCATTTCGAGCTTGATAGGTGGCTCCAGCGACTCCGCCCTGAGGAGAAGGTGTCTGATCCTCGGACGTGTTTTTCCAAAGACCACTGTAACAGGCAACGTTGCCATCTGCAAAAAGCATAGATGTATATGGGTGGAGGGCCCCTCTTGAAGTGACAGCGCCACTAAGGTGCTGTGTGCCTTCTTACTCCCAAGCTCCTTCTCACCTAATAATGACTTTTTCGCCTCTATGAAGTCTCTGTACCAACTGTGGGAGATGGATTGGCCATGATAGTTCAAAGGTAGTGCCAGATTAGCTTGGCGCCTGACGTCGCCAAGCTAATCTGGCACCCTTGAACTATCATCCCCGATTTATTTTCCGCAAACAGAATTACTCTGCATGCTGGACGCTGGCTACTGTTGAAAACATTAGATAGATAGATAGATAGATCCTGTTTATTGCCATTTTCCTTATAAAACATAAAGCATAGGAATATGTGTTGGTGTCGTTACAATTACAAACATCACAGTCAACAGCAAAAAATAATTAATACTCTATCACACAAACCCAATGCCCTACACACACTATAAAAACTTTAAAACTGGACAACTAATCTCATAAACCAATACGTACTCACTCACACACCCTCACTCATCTACCACACCCACACAACATACACGCATATTAATCTAGGAAGTCTAAATTAATTATTTAAAAGTAAAAGTATATCGTTTAAAATGAAAAAGAATATCTTAGAGTAAGTATGTCATTAATTTAGTGATCACAATCACTCACTAAATCCAAGTCAGTGGCAGGTCAAAGGTCAAGGTCTTTGGTGGCACTATTGTCAAACAGAGATTAAAGGGGAGTTTATCTCCAGCCAGTTTTGTGTTCAACTCGGTCGGGATCCCCTCCCTGTCTGTGACGTCACTGCTCACCTCAGACACCCGGCACCTTCGTGTCTTCAGCTGATAACGATCTGGTGGGATTAGGGTAGAGGCTGGAAGTTTTTTTTGTTTTTTTTTGTTTTGGTGGGGGTGACGGGATGGGGGGGGGGGGATGGGGGGGAGGGGGGCTGGAGGGGGGGAGGCTGGGGGTGGGGGTGGGGTGGGGTTAGTCTGTGGGCGATTTTCAGTGTTACGTATTGTGGCTACATTTGACCATGTCCGAAGATTTCTGAGCTGGAATTAGATTCTGTAGGTGACCGTCTCTTTTCATACGAACTGTCGCCAAGGTTTATTCATTTAATAATAATAATAATAATAATAATAATAATAATAATAATAATAATAATAATGATAAGAGTAATAATAATAATAATAATAATACCGGTTATTATATAGGCGCTTTTGTCCAATTCTGCGAACTGCACCCAACACACACGCTCAAGTGACACACACGCATTAACTCTGAAGACAAACTCAGTACAAGACAAACACATAACATTCACGTGGTGCGAAGGGTCAGCTCAGCTACTGAGGTTTCGGAAATTTTGATCGCCTGTATTTAAAATTTATAAAGTGGCCTGAAACCGGTACCAGAGTGGAGGGGGAAGAGAAGCCGGAGTACCCGGAGAAAGAACCCCCGCCGGCGGCTCGTCCGAATTAACGGTGACACTTACTATAGGAGAAAACCCCGACGCAGGAACCCGGTATCGAAACTCGCACCTTTAGCATTGGTGGCAGGCGCCTTAACCACTGCGCCACGGACCGACTTAGGTAAGAAGCTTATGTAAACGTGCCTATTACACAGATATAAAGTTTAAACGATCTGAAATCGTCAGCTCTGGCTGGACAGACAATTTTATTCAATTGAGGTTTACATAAAAGATTGCTTCACAGTTCGTAGAAATCGGGAATAAAACTTAATAACCGTCTTATTAATTCAACCCTTTTGATATTGTTTACATTTACATGTCCCGTGCGTGCGAGAGTGCACCAAAATGGGAAGTACGCCAACAAGCTTACTTGTTGCGTACTCCCCAAGTGGGTCTATCTGGGGTGTACTCCCGCAAGCGGTAGGACAGTACCAGTGGCTGCATGCAGACTGGATTACGTACACAGGAAACCATTCTGTTTACAGCATAGAAGAGCGGCCTTGAGTCTATTTCTGTACTTTCTGTAAGCTAAAAATCTATATTTCACATCAATTGCTGTGTTTTCTCATTGTCCTTAATGACTCTGTTCTGGTGACCTTGCCAGCCCAGCTGTATGTGCTACGGACGTCAACAGGTGTAGAATTCATGCTGACATCATCTGGCAGATTAGCATCATGAACACGATCTGCGTATTTTTTTTTTATCCGACTGAAAAACACAGTTCTTTACATTAAAGCTTCTAGGATTTCCAGTATACGTCTGAAATTGTAGACATCAACGTTGCCTCAGCAAACGCCATCCATCTGCTGTTTTGTACAGGTCCTCAGAAAGTATACATACATCGCACATTTCTAGGTTTACGGCCCTTCTGTGCGTGCCGTCCGTTCTCAAGAGGCATAGATCCTCAACAGCCCCGGCCACTGTTGGGGCTCATTTGAATACGAGATAGATTCTGGAAGAATGTATTAACCCATTCAGCCCTGACGCGCTACAGCAGGAGATGGGTCGACCATGATAATTCAAGGGCAGTGTCAGATTAGCTTGGCGCCTGTCGGCGCCAAGCTAATCTGGCACTGCCCTTAAATGATCATGGTCGATCCATCTCCTGCAACTGGTGCATAGTCGTTAGATGACGCCTCCAAAATTTGGGAAATACGGCCGTCGGGCTGAATGAGTTAAGAATCAGCGAAACGTCCCATCAAAATCCCGTGGAATTTTGAAGTAGACGTATCAGGTAATGCCAGGTGTATCAGCTGGCGGTGAACGACCATGGGAAGGTACTAGGGGAAGACGATACGTAGGATGTCAAGGATTTTTAAAACATTGTCTTAAGTCACCCTCACCTTAGACACCAGTGGCATAGCTCCACATGAGCCCTGGCAGATGCGAGGGCTCATGCGGATCTGTGCCTCTTGATCTGAGCACTTAGACATTCAACGAAATATTCCTTGGAAAGTTGTCATTTGGGCAATGCGATATTTGACGAATCACAATTGTTCTGTTGCTTGACAATTTAACCCTTTGGCTGTCGGTAGCGGTTTTTGCTTCGATAATTCCTGCAGTAATCATCGCGACAAAAACCGCTACTACAACCGAAGGGTTAATTGCGATAAATCGTGATTCAAGGCAATGAGTGAGAATTAGACATCTATGTCCTCAACACAGATGGCTGTGGAATTTCAGCAGACGACTGAAATGGGAGAGAAGACGTAGTATGTCGGTTGCATAACGCCTCCCCTCTTAAATTTCAGTTATAGTCTCTCTAGTCCACTGACCTCGCGTGTTGGAAGACTCTCTGAAGCACACCAATATAAACTTTTTTTGGGTCAGGTCACTGGCCTCCTTGCAAGACTGAAAATGTACTATTCTGCGACCACTATGCACTCTTCCTTTTTAGTCTGTCGAAGAGTATAAATGGTGGGGGATGAGACGACGATATCGCTCGGCGGAAAAGACGCGTAACTACGTAAAAGACACGGTATCGTCAATAGCAGTAAAGGCGTTAAACTCCCCATCGCAGTTCTTAGCCAAGTACAGAAGGTTTTGGACCTCAGGGCTTTTGGTGGTGGAGAAAGAGTGACGCCGGTTTTTTTCTTCTTTCTATTGTAGATGAAAATTGAGGACGTCAACAAGTTCCTGCCAGAAAGGTTCTTCTCCCGAAAGCAACAATAATTATATAAGATTACTTAAATGGAGGGATTTGAGAAAATTTTGCGATTATCTTGATCCTGTGGTAGCTCAGGCGAGCCTAAAATGGAAGGGGGTGAGGGGACTATTGCCATAATAGGGAAACCCAAAACTCGACGCAGTAATCACACGGTAGACTGAGCGTGCTAGAACTGTGTCCTTACAAAACCAGATCTGGTCGGATCGTATGTGAGCGGGGTTAAAGTATCCCCTTCCTCAGATCGTGTTCTAGGATGGGGTTGAAATATCGAGTTCGCCATTCCCAGCTTACAGTCACTCGGATCAGCTGGCCTCGTCTGCAAGAGGCGCAGATTCTCAAGAGCCCCCGCAGCCGCGGGGGCTCTTGAGAACCTGCGCCTCTTGCTCACGGAGACCGGTTCCAGTTTCTCCCGAAACTAGGGCTAACCGGTATGGCTAAAGAGAGAGTGCCCAGTGTCGACCGGTTCCATTGCCCTTTAGTACGTCTTACTTTTTGCCCAGTGAGCCGAACGTCCTCGGGCCGACGTCGGCCCGAGGACCTTCGGCTCACTGGGTCGGTTTTTTTCTTTTCTTTCGGGATATGGACTGAAACTTCCCTGATTTACTTGGACTGAGACTGAGAGGTTCGCCGTAGATGTACACGGCACGTCTACCGTTTCGGTAATCGTCCGGGCCAGATGAAATCAGCCCCCAAATACTTAAATTAGCTATTCCTTATGTTATTGAAACAATAATCTATATTTATAACTTGTGCATTCAAACGAATATTTTCCCAAAGGAACTTAAAAAAGCCAAGGTTATACCCTTTCCGAAAACAAGAGATGTGACTGATGTTAATAACTATCGCCCCATCTCACTATTGTCCATCCTTAGTAAATCACTTGAACGGCATATCCATAAACATCTCTTGGAATATTTAGAAAATCATACATTAATCCATCCCCTTCAGTCGGGATTCAGACCAAAGCACAGCTGTCACACGGCCGTAGCACGTCTAACTGATGTGTGGCTACGCTCAATAAATCAGGGCGAATTTACTTTCGCTGTATTTATTTACTTACGAAAAGCCTTTGATCTTGTGGACCATAAACTTCTACTTTCCAAGCTAAATGTGTACTTCGGTAGTTCGTTTGGCAATAAATGCATTTCTTCCTCAAATAACTACAGCCAGAAATCTCTTTACCACCATGGCACAACTCCACTTTTCGCCTCATATCTTAGCGACAGACAGCAGCGCGTCATGGTCAATAGATCATACTCCTCAAGCGGATTAGTAGCACGGGGAGTTCCCCAGGGTTCAGTTCTAGGGCCTCTTCTGTTTTGCCTCTTTATAAATGACCTGCCGCTACATTTGACTAGCGACAAAATTTCATGTGATTTATTCGCTGATGACGCCACAATTTACACCCCGGACAAGAGTATCGATTCTTTAAATGGCCGTTTGCAGCAGGGTTTGAGCGAAATTTCCACTTGGTGCGCAAACAATGAAATGATTTTAAATCCTTCCAAAACGGAATGCATGACGATACCAACCCGTCAGAAGCACCAGCTCAAGCCACTTACACTCAGCCTGACTATCCATAACGACATAGTTACTCAGGTCACGGAACACCGATTACTTGGTGTAATTGTTGATGACCAGATGAAGTGGCAATCGCATACCTAAATGTTGTATGTAAAACTGTTGCCAGAAATGTTTTTATGCTTTCAAAGTTGAAGTACTTTATCGATGTTGATGCCCGCAAGTTATTTTACAATGCACATGTCAAATCCCACATCAATTATGCGTCCACGATATGGGATGGCAGCGGTGACATACACTTGAAGAGGCTTAACTCCCTGCATCGGAGAGCAGCGAAACATATCCTGCCTGATTCAGCCCTGACAACTGACGAAAGACTTGAAAAACTGAAAATGCTACCTATTAGCAAGCATCAACTCTTTAACAAGGGTGTGGTTATGTATAAAATCTGGAATGAGATTCACCCAGAATATCTTCGTAAGCTCTTTACCAAGGCAAGTTCAGGTTATTCTACTTCAAGACGAAACTTTATTACACCTCGCCCCAGGATAGATCTATTTAAAATCAGTGTATCTTTCTCAGGCGCATCTTTCTGGAACAAACTGCATACATGTATAACACACGCTAGCTCCCTCTTCTCTTTCAATGAATGCCTCCTCAAGTACTTGCCTGCTGATACATAATCTACCACAAGTATCCGTATCAAACATGTGCTTATCGTATAATCAGTGCATGCTGCCGTATGGTTTGTCCATACTAATAATAATCGCCTAATTGCATAATTCAAGTTTCTGTTATAATCCAAATACGTTTTGCTGTCTGAAGTGAATTTTCACTATGATCCAAATGATTTGCTTCGTATATAGGTCAAGTTATCATTAGCGCGTGTCTGTGTGCGCGCGAGCGTGTATGT
The DNA here is from genome assembly GCA_036245525.1 of Semisulcospira habei. NCBI lineage: Eukaryota > Metazoa > Mollusca > Gastropoda > Semisulcospiridae > Semisulcospira > Semisulcospira habei. The sequence goes on from BTPG01000005.1 coordinate 79,344,111, forward strand.
GTGTGCGCGCGTTGTTTTTCGTTTGTTTTTATATGACCGAATGAATGAATGAATTTCGTTTAATGGCTCTTCATCTTTAATGTCTCCTAATTTTTCTTTGTGTAATTTAGGACTATTAGTATTACAATTATTATCATGCGTTTGTAGAGTAGCAACGGCAAGTATGAAAAATGGCACACGTGCTAATTACTTCATCCGTTGAGAAATAAAGTTTCATTTCATTTCATTTCATTTCTCGCGCATCATGCGTGAACAGCGTGAACATACATCTCTTTTAGTATTTAGACGTTTTGGTTTAAGCCATTCGGCCCTGACGCACTGCAGCAGGAGATGGATCGACCTTGATAATTCAAGGGTAGTGCCAGATTAGCTTGGCGCCTGTCGGCGCCAAGCTAATCTGGCACTGCTCTTGAATTATCATGATCGATCCATCTCCTGCCGCTGGTGCGTAGTCGTTAGATGACGCCTCCAAAATTTGGGAAATATGGCCATAGGGCTGAATGATTTAAGAGTGCGTACCTCTCTTCCTCTCCCCTCTCCTCTCCCCTCCCCTCTCCCCCCCCCCCCCCCCCCATGTGTATGTATGTGTGAGTGTGAGCTTTTGATATGTGTCACTTTAGTTTTTGTAACATTTATTGTAGCGTTTTCCTTCTTGTACTTTTTGTTTTGTGATTTTTGATCTTGTAGAGCGCTTAGAGCACCATTCATTTGGAGGTTAAGCGCTATATAAATGTACATTATTATTATTTATTATCCCTTCCTGTTCGGACGCAACTGGAGTTTTCTTTCAAATGTTCGATGTATAAAGCTAACGTAGATCAATTACACGTTAATTTTATTCAGTATGTCAGTTTTAGGAGGCTTTGAAAGTCGAATGCATTTGTGAAATATTGGAAGAGGTTTGCTTGTTTTATGTTTTGGCTGATGTATAGATTCTCATGCGCCCCTGCGATGCATGAGCGTATGAGAATCTATGCCTCTTGCAGATGGGAGATATTGGCCAAGGGACTGTACCTCTGTCCATTTGTCAGCCCCACATTCATGTCCGTGTCCACCCAGGGGCTTAGTTCCCTTTCCCGTCAGCAGTTGTCTCCCTTGTCATCCGCGCTTACATCCCCTGAGAATTCATTTATCCTTGCTTTTTAAAGGAAACACAGCTTCGCAGGTTAATTTCTTACATGGTGTCAGTTATACTCAGGCCAAGAAAATGATGCACCATCCTTGCGCTGTCATGGTCTATGCCGGCGTCTCCCTGTAGTCTGCACCGATGCCCAACTGACAGGCTTGTACCTATCTCTTATGATATTCACTCTTGTCCTTCTTTGTCAGTCGCAACAAGTGACATGTGTTTCTTCTTGTATGCTCACTCAAGTCGGTTTATTTTCCCAAGGGTGTCCTTAAGTTAGACAGAGGTACTGTCCCGTCAGCTGTCGACCTATAAGGCGTTGGCTGCAGCTGTGGCAGTTTTAAATGGCCGTCTTTGGGTACCATAGCTCCAATTTCACATTTGTTTTTCTGCCTTTTCAGACAAAACACATTAATCTCTACCATTCCATCCGTCGGCTTGCTTCCTGTGAGGAGACGAGACAGGCAACGGTCTGACTTGAATTCTTTTATACGCAATTTGTTTTCAAAAGTCGAGGGGGGAGGAGGGGGGGGGGGGGTCGACTGCATATAAGTCAAGCAGCTCTGACCTACTACGAGATATGGATCGACTATTACAGTTCAAGGGTGGTGCCAGAACAGCTTCGCGTCTCCAGACGCCAAGCTATTCTGGCACCACCCTTCAACAGTAATAATCGTTATGTCTCTGGAACTGTTTTGTAGTCTTTAAACTTCTTCCAAAGACAACTGTCATAACTGGGATTTTGGTCGTCGGGCTTAATATGGCCTGGTAATCTCTCGGTTATAATTCCGAGGAAAGAAATGTGAAATTTCGATTGTTAACGAAGCACACATCCGTGTCCCCGTGATGTCAACCGGCTTAATCCTGCCAGTGCCGTAAGAGGCCTAATGACCACACGGCCAACAACGCATCCTTCCTTCCAGTGCCTAATGACGGACCTCACCGTCTGAAAGAGGCATAGGTTCTCATGTGCCCCTGCTGCCGCAGAGGCACATGAAAATCTGTACCTCTTTCTGCTGTGAATCTGATACGTGTAGTGTGTCATGCTTTTCAGACGAAACATGGAATAACTAATTGCTTTCAGTGAGGACAAGGACATCAGGGTTCAATGGTAGACCGTGTCCACCTTTCTAATTCACATGTATAAAGGTAAGCTGCGTCCCTGTGTTTCAGAGGCTAATGCTTTCGTAAATGTAGCCGAACCCCCCCCCCCCCCCCCCCCCATCCCTTACAAGAAAGAATAAATAAATAAAAGTACGCTTTGGAATTACTTACTTACTTACGCCTGTCACCCCTACCCGGGTATAGGCCGTCGACGAGAGACCTCCAGCAACTCCTGTCCTGTGCTTCTTCTTCGATTCTACTCCAGGTGGTTCCCAGTCTCTTGATGTCTGCTTGGAGGTATCGACGCCAGGAGTTTCTCGGCCTACCTCTTTTCCTCTTTCCCTGGGGGTTCCATGACAATGCCTGCCTAGTGATACTGGAAGCTGGCTTTCTCAGGCTGTGACCGATCCATCCCCATCTTCTTCGCCCAATTTCATTCTCTGCTGTTATCTGCTCTGTTCTCTCCCAGAGTCTGACGTTGCTGATCTTTTCTGGCCAGTGGATTTTCAAAATTCTTCTAAGGCAACTGTTCATGAAGGTCTGTACTCTGTTGACTGTGGTTTTTGTCAATCTCCAAGTCTCTGCTCCATATAGGAGAACTGCTTTTACATTGGAGTTGAAAATCCGGACTTTGGTGTGTTGTGACAGCTCTCTGGAACTCCACACTTTTTTTAACTGGAGAAAGGCTGCTCTGGCTTTACCGATTCGTGCTCTGACATCTGCATCAGTGCCGCCTTTTTTTTGTCTATGATGCTCCCGAGATAGGTGAAGGACTCCACCTCCTCCAACGGGGTGCCAGCAAGCAAGACTGGTTCTTCCCTGGTTGCGTTCAGCCTCATTGTCTTTGTTTTCTGTTTGTGAATGGCGAGGCCCACTTGGGACGAGATGTCAGCAAGCCTCGTGGTCTTGTCCTGCATTTGTTGATGAGTGTGGGACAGTAATGCCAGGTCGTCTGCAAAATCGAGGTCGTCAAGCTGTGTCCACAGTGTCCACTGTATTCCACTTCGTCTGTGCTCCGTGGTCATCTTCATGACCCAGTCTATGGCCAGTAGGAAGAGGAACGGAGACAGCAGACACCCCTGCCTGACACCAGTTCTGACCTGGAGCTCCCTGGTGAACTGCCCTTTGTGGATCACGCGACATGTCGTGCCATCGTAGCTGCTCTTGATCAGGCGGACGAGCTTTGTGGGTACACCGTAGTGTCGTAGGAGTTTCCACAGAGTCTCTCGGTCCACGCTGTCAAATGCTTTCTCATAATCCACAAAGTTGACGTACAGCGGGGAGCTCCACTCCAGAGACTGTTCCACGATGATGCGGAGAGTGGCGATCTGGTCTGTACATGATCGGTTCTTCCTGAATCCTGCTTGCTGGTCTCTCAGCTGGGGGTCAACGGAGCTCTTCATTCTCTCCAGGATGATCCTGTTGAAGACCTTTCCTGGTACTGACAGCAAGGTGATTCCTCTGTAGTTGGAACACTTGCTGAGGTCGCCTTTCTTGGGAAGCTTGATTAGGTACCCTTCCTTCCAGTCAGCCGGCATCACCTCCTCTTCCCAGATCTTTCCAAACAGTGGGTACAGCATCTCCACTGTTGTCTCTAGGTCTGCTTTCAGAGACTCCGCTGGGATGCCATCTGGCCCTGCTGCTTTGCCATTCTTCAAAAATGCCACTGCTCTTCTGATCTCTTCCCGGCTGGGTCTGTCACAGCTGATGGGTAGGTCGGTCTCTGCCGGCTGGATGTCTGGGGGGTCGGGTGGGCTAGGTCTGTTCAGTAACTCATCAAAATACTCGGCCCATCTGTCGAGTTGGTCTGCTCTGTCTGCAATAGGCTTGCCGTCTTTGTCTTTTACTGGTCTTTCTGTATGGCCATACTTGCCTGACAATCTTCTGGTAATGTCGTCGAGCTGTTTTCATGTTGCCGCTGCCTGCTGCCTTTTCTGCCTCTGCTGCCAGGCTGTCTGTGTAGGCCCTCTTGTCTGCCCTGATACTCCTCTTCACCTCGCGGTTGGCTTCCGAGTATTCCTCCTGTGCCCTTACTTTGGCTGCTCTCGTGCGACTGTTGTTGACCGCTGCTTTCTTCTGCTTCCTCACTTCTATCTTCTTCAAGGTCTGTGCCGACAGCCAGTCCTTGTGATGGTGTTTCCTGAACCCTACAGTGTCTTTGCAGGTTGAGTTCAGCGCCTCTCTAACTGCCTTCCACTGCTGCTCTGTGGTGACCGCCTTTTCTTCATTTACTAGCTCCTGTAGTGCTTGAAACCGGTTGGACAGCACCAGTTTGAACTCTTCTCTAACTCCAGTTTCTCTCAGGAGGCCTACATTATAGCGCTGTCTTCTTGTTGTCTCTGTGCGGCTTTTCTTTAGCTTGAGCTTCATTCTTAAGGTAAGCAGATGGTGGTCTGAGGCGACATCTGCTCCCCTCCTCACTCGAACATCTTGAAGGGATCTTCTAAATTTCTTGCTAATGCAGATATGGTCTATTTGGTTCTCTGTTGTATGGTCAGGTGAGACCCAAGTTGCTTTGTGTATTCTTCTGTGTGGGAAGATGCTGCCTCCAATAACAAGTCGGTTTAGAGCACAAAAGTCTACAAACCTCTCCCCGTTCTCACTCATCTCCGAGCCTAGTCCCTGTCTCCCCATCACCTCTTCGTATCCGGTGTTGTCCTCCCCTATTTTGGCATTAAAATCGCCCATGACGATGGTGATGTCTCGCTTCGCACATTTGTCCACGGCACTCTGGAGTCGGTCGTAGAACTCTTGTTTCTCTTCCTCGTCACTGTCATTAGTGGGCGCATAACACTGGATGACGTTCAGCTTGAGCTTTTTCTTGGTTCTAAATAGCTGCTGTGATAATTCTTGGCCCAAGAGGTTCCCAGCCCATCAGCGCTCTCTGTGCCACTGGTGACAGCATGAATGCTACTCCTTCTGTATGGGGGGCATTCTCCTCTTCATGACCTGAATACAGAATCATCTCCCCACTTAACAGCCTTTTTCTGGCCAGACTGCGTCCATCTGGCTTCACTGATACCTAGCAGGGAAAGGTTGTACTTTTGCATTTCCGCTGCTATCTGGGCGGCCTTGCCGCTCTGGTACATGGTCTTGACGTTCCATGTGCCCATGGTTGTATCCCTGGATAGAGAGAGGCGGCTCGGTCCTGTGGCTTCCGAAGACTTCCGGCTTTCACCACAGGACGTCATAAGTCTTCTGGTAGAAGAGCCTTCCTCCTCCAGGAAAGGAATTACTGTTAGTCTTTTCGTCGGCGTTTTTGTAGCTATTTCCTTTTTTGCAGGGTGGGGAAGCTACCCCCACGCCCAACCCCCTTACTAGGAGGACCAGGGGTTTTCTGTCGGGGTCACCTTCCCTTAGACCATGTTGGTTCACGGCACCTTATTTCATTCGGTGCACCCCTCTCACGAGGGACCCCCTATCCACCACCCAGGGGACGCGCCTCAACGCCATATGGTCCCAGCGCGAGGACGCTTTGGAATGGGACAGGCAAAACATTGGTTAAAGAAGGCTAGCAAAGCCGACCTACTCCAATATGGTGTTGGGTGCTTTCTTTCGTCATGTTAATAAAATCTCTTCTTATTAGATATAAGCCTTTTTTGTGCCTAGGTATCTCAGCAAGAGGCGCAGAATCTCATGAGCGCCTGCTATGCAGGGGCTTATGAGAATCTTTGCCTCATGCAGACGGTAGGATCACGCTGAGGGCCTGTCTAGAGATTAAGAGGCCGTCGTAAGATGACCTGACAGTGACCCACGTGTGGGGGCAAGTCAAGCGAGGTGCAACGGTTGGCGTATGTCAGTATACTGAGCGACATATTTATATGTTAATTTCTTATGGCCGTCTTAACTCATTCACTGCCGGGAAAAAGCGAACACGATCTAACTTGTAAGAAGCATAGATCCTCATGAGCCCCCGCAGTCGCGGATCTCTTGCTAGGACCCAGCTCTTTGGACAGGTGGCATTTGGTAGTTCTGTGAACACGGATTTCAGAAACGAAATGTACGTCCGTTTGGCAGGGGAGGGATTAAAAGCGCTATGGCCTCCGACTCTGCAGTTTTGTATTTTCTGGAATTTGCAAGCTGGATGCTGGTCCATGATTCTGGATCTTATGGTTTTTTTTCAGCTGAAAATTGTTTGTTAAAGCAGCCTGTGCACAGGCAAGCACCACCTTCCTCAGCTTGACGATTTTCGGAGTTTTCTCGTTTCGTAAGCCTCTCTTGCAACACACAGCGTACCGAGCAGCCAACCGACTAACCAGTCCAGCAAGTCAGATTCTTAACCCTTTTCATCCTGATACAGTATTGCTTGGAACATAAGTTTGACGATGATAGTTCAATGGTGGCGCCAAGCTATTCGGACATCACCCTTGAACCAATATGGCTGATCTATCTCCTAATCTGTGATGTAGCTTTCATAGGATGATAAGCATTAAGAAAAATCAGCTCAGGGTGTAATGGAATAAAACGTTAAATGTTTAGGGCTTAACGTCTTTTGTCCACCACGAAGGTGATTTCAAGGACGGGGCACCGAAAAGAGGTCTGAACAAATTTTGACCCCAGCTGGGCTCGAACCCACAACCCATCGGACTAGAGTCGAACGCTCTACCAACTTAACTACTCATCCCCCTCAGGATGTAATGGGTTAGTGCATACTGATAAGCAGCCACGTACGCAGTCCGGTCGTCCTGATGGGTGACCCTGCTAGTCTTCAGATCAGGAACGCAAGCAACAGCAACGTGTACACGTGCACGCTGGAATTGCTCAAGAATAGTATTATCGGATTTGCACACAACTAGTTGTCTCGTGTCCTTCAGCTGCTGTCGTGATGCACAAAGTACTGTACACTTATAACGAGGTCTGATGGAGATGGATGGTGTCCTGTGACGGACCCAGAACGAGTAATACCTCTGCAATAAGTGATGTGACGTGTTGATCTAGTTCACCTGTTCGTAAGCCCTGTCTGACAACATAAAGCAAGTTGTTGAAGCTCTTTTAAGCGAAGGCGTATGTAAATTATCCCTTTGCATCCCGATACGTTACTGCTTGAAATGTATTTAACTTTGATAGTTCAAGGGAGGTGACAGAATAGCTTGGCGCTTGAGGCGCCAAGCTATTCTGACACCACTCGAACTAAAATGGTTGATTTATCGGCATAATCTGTAATGTAGCCTTCTTAAAACAATAAGCAAATTAAAAAAAAATCAGCCTCAGGATGTAATGGGTTAAGATCCAAGTGGTACAGATCATTCTGACCCCCCCCCCCCCCCTCGCTCCTGTGAATGCAATGGACCATGAGAATCTATGTTTCATGAGACAGAACAGATGTTAATCTGGGTCATGGGTCGGTCAGCCCTATCCGACCACTTGGAACAAGTTGTAGAAGTTTCGTGACGCAGTAACGTAAATGAAGATCTGCAACAGGCACAGATCCTCATGAGCCCCCGAGAATGCAGGAGCTTGTGAGGATATATGCTTCTTACAGACAGAACAAGTGATGAGACATATTACTCTAGGTCACCCACCGGTACTCCTTGTCCGACAACTAAGAATCAGTGGTTACAGTTTTGGTGGAAATAATAATATAAATTTGGAATAGCAAGAGGCATTGATCCTCATGAGCCCCTGCATTTGCAGGGGCTCATGAGGATCTGTGCCTCTTGCAGACGGTGTGCGCTGTTGATGGACAGATGTTGTCGAAGTTTTAGGTTAATCTATTTTCCTTGTCTCACTCGGCTGTGATCCCTGTATCTTGTGATCTCGCAGTGACGGGTTGACACCATGTAAGGAAGAGCGATGCAGCTCTGTGATATATTTAGTTCCTCGTATCTCAGCAGTGATGACACAGAGTTTAAAAAATAAAAAACCTGGAAGGAAACAGACTAAGCTGTCTGTAGACTCATCTTTTACTTCGGGCCAGTTGCAGGAGATGGCTTGATCACAAAACCTTAGGTTGGAACCTGCCTGGCACTACCTTACTACCTTCGAGTGAACACGCTCAAGCCGTCAGCCACCTTATGCTGCGATTCTCACAGTAATTTGTCAATGTTTATTTCGAAAAAAAGAAACAGAAATTTTGTGTCGTCAGGCAGAATACATGGTGTTGGCACGACTACATATCTAGTTGTCTGAAGGTACAAGATTCACATTTCTGAGATTCTTTAACGCCACCTATTGTTTGTAAAAAGCGCACGATTAGTTTCTGTGGATATTTACGGTCCAGTTACATTATGCATGTCAGCTACTGATTTCAGTCATGGTTTAATTTATTTTATTTATTGAATAGCTGCGTAATTATACTGAGAATCAAACAAGCAAACAAACAAACAAAATAAAACAACAAGAAAACAAAACAAAACAAAATAAAAACCCAAATCCAACCTAACTACAACAAATGCAACATTTGTTTTGGGACAAGTAGACGCCAGAAAATCAACAAACATATATTGAGGAGCAAAAGAAATGCGACTTGTCTTGTCTCATTCTCGTCAAATTTGTGACATGTTGCGTTGTTTAAATTTATGCATTTAGGTTATCTACTGTGAATGGGCTGCTGTCATGTTCACGACGTTTTACACTGGTTAGCTTTCAGCACGGTTGTTGTCTTCCGGTCGTTAAATATCCCCATTCTTCATTCTGCGTTTACTGTGTTTGTCATAGTGTCTGCGCTGTCTTTTAATTTCCTGCTATTTACAAGCTTTCCTCCATGGTTTTTCCGCATTGTAAAACACACGCATACAAAAGTGTGGGTAGTCGAATGCTCATAAACAATTTAAATCGTTTCATGAGCGTTAGACTACCTACATTTTTGTGCAAAAAGATGTGGGTAGCCTAATGCTCATGAAACGATTTATATCGCTTCATAAGCATTCGCCTCCCCACATCAGTTTTGGCATACGTGCGTTTTAGCATATTTTTGTTTGTTTTCGTGATCATGTGTTCTGCTTTGAATATGTGTGTATGTTTGGGTGTGTGTGTAGGGGTGGTAGAAGGTGGTGTGGGGGTGGCGAGGAGGGGGGTAGGGGTGGGGTGGGGGGCGCAGTGGGCAAAGGTAATTTTTCACAGGTAATTTTTCACCCGAAAGCAAGTACAGTGTACTATGATGTGTCTAAGGATGATTATGGAAGGCAGTAATTACCTATCCATTTTCCTGTCCGCTTTGTGTCAAATTTATGTTTTTCTGTTTTTCTTCCGTCATACTATTTTGTTCCTTAATTGTAAGTGTATGGCTCCCTTCTCTCGTTTCCTCTACTCTAGCCTCCCATTTTTTTCGTAATTCTTATATTTTATTTACCCGTCTTATAAATCATCAATCAACCAGTACATGTGTACGTTATAATGTCACTGCTACCTCCAACCTATTTTTTCCCCCGACTATATGCGATGAATGAATGAATGAATGAATGAATGAATGAATGAATGAATGAATGAATGAATTTTATTTAATGTCTTTGCACATCTTGGAGATTTAAGACAATCGAGTACATGCACATATATTATGCGCACGTACATAATAATTAAATGGTGAATGCCACAGTTGCTTAATTGTCTTGAATTGTGCGTGTTCCAGGGCCCATGCACGTGGTGCAGTGTCAGTGGCAGAAAGGTGATACTGAAGCCGGTCAGCATTCTGCACCTATCGGAAGCAGAACGCCTGGCACTGCAGAAGATTGCCTTGTCCAAGCTGCAGTCTATGGAACTTGCCTGTCCCATCGTCATTCCAAAAGGTCAGGCATGACAGATTTTGCTTTCCGTCCCTGTCGTCTCTTACAGACGGACGGGGATGGATGGAATATATTAATAATAGCTCAAGTGTAGTGCCTGATTGGCATGGCGCCTAAAGGCACTACTCTTGCACTATCATGTTTCATCCACGTTCTGGTGCACGCACAGCTTCGTATCGTCTTTTTGCGGATTCGTTCTATTACGTACGTCAAACTGATCAAAGACTATTCTTGAGCTGCTATATTCGATTCATCTTCCGATAAAGCAAAATTAACTTTGCGTGTCCCTAGCATATCTCAGATTTATTTAGCATATATATAAGACCGGCTAACGACATAAATTATAATTCTTTTTCTTTTTTTCACAAGCAGCGCAGGCACGTCCTGAGAAAGTCTTGTTGCTGTCGGGACGTTAAACAATGTACAACCAACCAACTTTGCGTGTAGCTTAAAAAAAAACTTAAACCGTGCGCTTCAAATGTATTGTCAAGAAGGACTTTACATTGGCTTTGTTCTGTAAGAACATACACACATAAACACTAAAACCATGATAATTAATTTTGTAACAGGTTAATAACTTCTGTGCCCCTGCATCCTTTTCCCACAACACGTAAATCATCAGGGGGAAAAAAAAAAGCAATGCAAGAAAACAAAATGTGACTAATTGTTTCTTTCACTACAGCTAGAAATAACCCCCGGCACACCCAGTACGCAGAAGTCCATGGGCCCACGACGGCCGCAGTGGGCCCGCGCACGGCCGTGCGCGGGCCCACTGCGGCCGTTGTGGGCCGAAGACGTTTTGTTACAGGGGCAAGTGCGGAAACGGGAACGCTGCGGTCCGTGTGCAGGAAATTTATGTAGGGTTCTATTTTTCTTTTTTGTCGGAGTGATGAATGGCGTGAGAACGTCAGTCATGACGCTTCCTGTCAGCTGTGAAATACTTCCTTTCCGGCGCAGCACGACTAAATTAATATTCGTGCGCGGTGTTACACGCCTGCTCAGTCTGGCGTGTGTATTCGCTTCTTCTCAGTTTAAATTTGTAGAGCAAATAGTGACATTGACGCATACCCAGCAAGCAAAGGTCCTCGGGCCCACGCCGACCGCAGTGGGCCCGCGCACGGCTATGCGCGGGCCCACTCCGGTCGTCGTGGGTCCGAAGACGTTTTGCCACTGGGATATCTATAAGGGGGAAAAAAAAGGAAAAAAAATAATTTTCTAAAGGCGATTATGTATTTTAGCATAATACATAACTTTTTGAAAGTCAAAACTTTGCTTTCAACCTGTTCGTTGTCGATAAGAATTTAATACGTGACTTTAAAACTGTATTGTGTGCTACTGCAGCAAATGGTAATCTCGTTTTATTTGTGAAAACTAGATTCGCTAACCCCCTCCCCCCCCCCCCTCCCACCAAGATGGCCTTAGTCGGCTGCTCGGCGGTTAACCCAAATAACTCTCTCTCTCTCTCTCTCTCTCTCTCTCTCTCTCTCTCTCTCTCTCTCTCATTCTCTCTCTCTCTCTCTCTCTCTCTCTCTCTCTCTCTCTCTCTCTCTCTCATCTCTCTCTCTCTCTCTCTCTCATCTCTCTCTCTCTCTCACACTCTCTCTCTCTCCTTGGCCGTAATGCTCTCTCCCCCTGCACTCTACACTGAGTTTTCAGGCCTTAACTTAGTGCGATGCATTTCTCATCCTTGTTTCCTCATTCTACTTCTGCCCATATATGGGCGTAAATAAGAGCTGTGGGCTGTCAGGCTGTCAGGCTGAGAGGAGCCACACCAGTAAGCAGTAGATCCGCGGGCTGACATCTGCCCGAGCACCCTTAGCGTACAGCCGGTAACCCCCTGAGGCCAAATGCGTGGCTGAGTGACTTAACGGAGCACCTTGCTTAGTGGCTTGCGCAGGACTAAGCTCGCTCACGCAACCGACCCCTCCTCCTGCATTCCTTCCATTCACCCTGCGCGACCTCGAAGACCCTCTGCGTTATTCGTCAGTCAGAGAAAAAGCACGAGGAAACGAAGGGACGAAACTTGTCATCACAACTCTAAAATGGTATCTCTTTATTTAGCGGCCGAGTGCGACAGCTCCTGGCACTAAATGTACAGTGGAAATTACAGCGTCCGGTGTTACGGTCACAAGAAATTAACTTTTGTGGTGGCATTTTCGGGGGTCGAAGGAGTCAGGGAATCATTTCTGCAGTCAAGAAAATGTGCTGGCATAAAATGCACTGCGTATGAATGCGGTACATTGTCCTGACTTCCGATGTTCACGTCTGGGTTACTAGAGTAAAACAATTTACTGATTTGTTTCTGGTACCCTTGGTTTTGACGGCGTCCGCACGAATGAAGATACCAGGTCCTGGCACCTCCATTCGCGGTGACGCCGCCAAAACTTCAAGTTCTCTTGCAACGCCTAGAAACGCACTATGACTTGCCCTCCCGGGCCCACCTCACATTTCTCCGAGCGCACACTGACGAAGACCTTTTTGCGCGCCTTCTTTCGCTAAAACAGCACCTTCTACATATTCCCTCTTCTGAATGGGTCAACAACAACGACAACACGTTCATATACTGACCAGCAAAAGAAATGCGACATTATTTTCTGGAATCACCGGAATCCCCACTCAGAAGTAAGTGTTTCCGATGATTCCAGAAATATCGCATTTTCTTTTGCTCGCCAGTATAGATATACTATCCTGTCGTAAAGTCACCAATTTCCTGATGTTAACCATTTCACTGCCAGTGGATGCAGTTTGTAGTAAATGCAACGACAAAGATCCATAGCCGTGAAAGCAGCATGGACACAACGTGGTTACAGCAAGAGGTATAGATCCTTACGAGCCCCCGCGACCGCGGGGGCTCGTAAGGATCTATACCTCTTGCTGCTGGGTGTGGTTCAATTTTGCTCGGCAGTGAATGGCTTAAATTACTGATTTTTCTTTTTGTTACTTATGATTTTACGGGCATGTGTGTTACAGACGGCAGTGAAATGAGGAGGAAGAAGAGAGCACTGTCGCTCAAACGTCGCTCAAAATCGGCCAACATCTCATCGCTGCTCGATACGCTTTCGCCAGAAAAGGGAAAGGACAAAGAGAATAAAGGTAAGTTTTTCGAAATTGAAAATAAAAAATATTGAATAAAAAGAAAAACAACAAAAACAAAACAGAACAAGAAACAAACAAACAAAACTTCAAAAACAAACATCAACCCACAAGCAAAAGTGAAACAACAACAACAATGACAACAACACAAACAATAAGAATGACAAACCCTTACACACACTAACCCTTTGTCTGTCGGTAGCGTTTTTGGTCCTTCCCTACCGACAGTCAGAGGGCCCAAGTAATGGCGTCACTGTGTAATGCACGTCACTATGCAAATACATGTATTCTTGAATTTCTGTGAAATCAGTTTTGCACAAAAACAGTTCTTCCTAATGATTTTAATTTGAAGTATGTTTAGAAGTCAATGTTATAGAACGATATTTTAAACTTTTGCTTTGCAGATTAGATAATGTTTTATTTTTACCTCGTTTTCCGCTTTTTAGTAACTGACGGTGGATAATAACTGATATATAATTATTATTCCGAATGTCCTGGGAGGGAGCTCTTATTGTCACTCAGATGAAGATAATTTTAGCAGGACATATTCTATTTTAATTCCCGGAAAGAGTCGACACAGATGCAAATCTTTTGTCAAGCAGACATACAGACCTATATACAGAATTGCGTCATGGAAAGGCACAGAGCTGGTATTGTGTGTGTGGTGTGTGTGTGTGTGTGTGTGTGTGTGTGTGTGTGTGTGTGTGTGTGTGTGTGTGTGTGTGTGTGTGTGTGTGTGTGTGCGTGCGTATGGGGAATAAATGGAGAGTGAGTAGCCAAGTGATCAAAAGAGCTCGGGCCCATGACGGCCGCAGTGGGCCCGCGCACAGCTGTGCGCGGGCCCAATGCGGCCGTCGTGGGTCCGAAGACGTTTTGCTGCTGGAGAGAGGAGACTGACGTGTGTGCGTGCGCCGTTTCGTCTTTTGTATCCGCAAAGATAAGTACAGTGTTTCCTGGTCGTTAACACCTCGTGCCCCACCTTGTTACTATTATTACCATAGCTGGTTAGTTGGTTAGTTCGGGGTTTAACGTCCACGGCACGGAAGATGGCTGTTTATCATTTCCATACTGATTTATCTTACTGCGTATGAACACGGAAAATCCCCAGACTCAGCACGCAAGTAACAGATCCTCACGCACGTAATCCGAACACGACTCGGTTCGCCTCACACGTAAAACAGACTTGACCCTCTCTCTCTCTCACAAACACAATGGACGATAGTCAAAGCTGTTAAGTCTCCTTTAACCCTTTTAACCATAAGTCCGTAGTTCCGAAATGTTAGAGGTGTCACCTAACGATTGTATACCAGTTGCAAGAGCTGGATCGACCATGATAATTCAAGGGTAGTGCCAGATTAGCTTGGCGTCATCGTCGGATATGATAATTCAAAGGTAGTGCCAGATTACCGTGGCGCCGCTAATCTCGCACTACCCTTGAATTGTCATGGTCGATCCATCTCCTGCTGTTATACGTCGGGGATTAAATGGGTTAAATTTTAATAACAGTGAAATTTTTGGGATCATTGTCATCGCTGTCCCCGTCATCGTCAGAACTCCTTCGGGAGGTGTATTGACAACATAGCTCATCGATAATGCTTGAATTGTTTAGCGGCTATATAGGCACCAGGCCAATCAGGGACTACCTTTGAATTTTCGCAGTCCCTTATCCTTCCTCGGATTGCACCGTTGTATTTTTAAAGACAGCACCGAAATCCTTAAATTTTGCCGTTGTCCTCTGAAGACTGCATTGCAGTGCAGGACACAGATCGGCCATGATAGTTCAAGGGTGATGCCAGAATAGCTTGGCGCCCATAGGCGCCAAGCTGTTCTGGCATCACCCTTGAACTATCATGGTCGATCCTATCTTCCTGTGGTTTGGTGTGTCTGGGGTAGAATAAGTCAAAGTTTTGTTGTTGTTGCAGAATTAATATTTAAGTGTTAGGAGAAGTGTCACACTATCTTTTTTTACATGGCTTTCACCGGGATATCACGAATTACCGAATTCTCCGTGTTTAGTCTGTGACATTTGGCGTCATTTATATGAGCACTGAGCGTCGGTTACCTTTAAACCATTTAGCCCCGAATCCCCACAGCAGGAGATTGATTGACCATGATAATTCAAGGGTAGTGGCCAGATTTGCTTTGCGCCTTCAGGCGCCAAGATAATCTGGCACTACCCTTGAATTATCATAGTCAATTCATCTCCTGCAACTGGTACATAGTCATTAGGTAACACCTCCAAAATTTGAGAAATGGGACCTTGGGGGTAAAAGGGTTAATCATCCCATTCACCTACAGTGAGATGTCTTTAAACGCAAAGCTCGGCGTCAAACCCAAATAACTAACCCATCCCCTTCAGTAGCATTTGCGATTTCATTATAATGAATTTACATCTAAACATCCAGTACCATTTGCGGGAGTATACATAGACCCACTCCGGGAGTGCGCCACAAGCAGACTTCTATTCAAATGAGATGCTAAGCATCTCATTTGAATAGAAGTGTAGGGATGGCGTACTCCCCGAATCAGTGGCAGTCTGTCCAGGAACTACTCCCGCAAAAGCTACACTGCACGCCAGCCGCCATTTCCGTAAAACTGTTACGGTCTAACCGACTGTTTCTGACCCCTGCGACCTAAACGTGTCCCACTCTCACAACCTTATTATGCATAATGTAAGCCAACCTGTTCCCATCTAGCATAGACTCTCGTGAGCACCAGCAGACGCAGGATTCATAGGAACTGTGCCTCTTGCTTCTAAAGACCCCCCTCCCCCCCCCCCCGCCCCCCATTTTCATCATCCCTTTTGTGTTTTTCGGTTTCTGACATCATTGTTCATTCAATGCCAAACGGCTCCAGGTGTCTCAGAAACATGAATATAAAATTGTAGCAGCAAGAGGCATAGATCCTCATGAGCTCCCGCAACTGCTGGGCTCATGAGGATCTATGTCTCTTGCAGTTCAATTATTGGGTTCAGTTTTTTCTCGAAAGTGGAGGCGCTAGGTCTAAAATCTCAGTAGGTTACAACCCTTTGCCGGAAACTTCAAACAGGGCGGCTATTTTTTTTTAATCTGGACAGAGCATGTCAGATGACGGGACCTTATTTCTTTCCACTTTTGTCTTGACAGGAAGGAAGGGATGTATGTGGAGGAGGGGGGTGGGGTGGGGGGGGTGGGTACCCATCATTCATACCCAGACGTTAAATGTATATATTAATTAACTCATTCAGCCCGACGGCCGTATTTCCCAAATTTTGGAGGCGTCATCTAATGACTATGCACCAGTTGCAGGAGATGAATCGACCATGATAATTCAAGGGCAGTGCCAGATTAATCTGGTAATCTGGCACTACCCTTGAATTATCATGGTCGACCCATCTCCTGCTATAGTGCGTCAGGGCTGAATGGGTTAAATAAATAATATTTAACAAACAAAACTTTTTTTTGTAAATGCACAGTAGTGATAAGCATTGTATTCAACAACTGAATGAAGCAGTGAAATTATTTACAGCCGGAGTAAAAGCTGTATATTTGAGTTTTCAAGCCAACAGAGGCGCAGTTCGTTTGAATTCTTTTACAAAGAAATACGTCCCGGCCCCGGTAGCTGGTCTCGCAATCCAGGGGGAAATGACGGGCTTGTTCAATAGCATGTCTGTTGAAAGGTCCTGGTAAATCAAAGTGGCACAGTTGGAGTGCGCCTGAATTGATCAGTGTTCAGGTCGTACTCCATAGGCAATAGATTTCCCTGTCCCCCATAACCCGCCCATCAGGGCCGTCCATGATCACCTCGGTGCTGTGGGCGTTAAATTCCGAACTAACCAACCAATCACCACCAGGACACATACACGTACCACAATAATGTCTGAGTCATATTTAAACCGTCATGAATGTAACAAACGTGAAAGAAAAGCCATCATTGCTAACTTGGTCGAGAGATCGTAAGTCATGACTATGACATCATTTAACCAGCCGCTCATTCTTTGATGACTGCATTATAGCCCAAAAAGATCCGCTGTAAAAATATACAAATCTGTGTGTGCGTAGTATGTTTAATCAGACAAAAATGTAGGTTTCCCCTCGCTGGTAGAACATAAAGGGCCGCACACGAATGCAGGAGTCATAGATCCTCATGAGCCCCCGCAACTGCGGGGGTTCATGAGGATCTATGCCTCTTGCAGCCATCATTCAGATCGGCGTACATTTAAAGCACATAAGCAGTAAATCTGCGATAGTTGCACGGGAGGGGGGGGGGGGGGGGAGGAAAACAATGAGCTATGTGCCCCTGACCG
The DNA here is from genome assembly GCA_036245525.1 of Semisulcospira habei. NCBI lineage: Eukaryota > Metazoa > Mollusca > Gastropoda > Semisulcospiridae > Semisulcospira > Semisulcospira habei. Next base: position 79,361,440 of record BTPG01000005.1, read on the forward strand.
GCTCTATATACCGTATGTTCTATTGACGGTAAAGGAACACAACGTGGATTTTTTCCCCCTGTGATGGTTCCAGGAACATCATTTATAGAGGCTGGCATGAAAGGACTGAAAACACCGCACGTGATGTGCCTTAAAATGCTAAGCACGAAGATCAAAGTAAATGTATTGTTTTTCGATAATAAGTCGATCATACCTCGTGATGACCGTAACATTCCATCGACCACTCACCTCGAGTTTAGTGACTACACTAAGTACGTGGACAAACAGGTGTAAAACAGACATATTATGGTATTATTCGCGTGGTTTGTTTGACCACTTATAATTCACGTATGTACGTTTACGACACTGAGAACGATATAATTATATTTCCCTTCCCGCGCATTGTCGTAATACGAACGTATACAGATTAATGTAGTAGTGTCTGCGCAGTTTGTTTAACTCATTCGAGACGTGCCGCCTCCGGATACGCGGCTTATGCCGCGTATCCGGAGGCGGCACGTCTCGAATGAGTTAAGCTCTTTAAGATACACGTATAATCATCTCGTTTTCACATTCTCTTGCTAGCAGTCGCATTAAAGAGGAAAGAGAACGTGTTATGGCTCTACGGTTGGTCAGTTAGGATGATAAGTGATCTTATGTAAGTGAACGATCAGTGATTGCTGACGGACCATAAAGTATATTGTAAATCATAGAGTGACAGTGTCTGCGCAGTTTGTTTATATATATATATATATATATATATATATATATATATATATATTATATATATATATATATATATATATATATATATATATATAAAAAATTTTTCAATAAATTCTGAGAATGCCATGGAATTCCAGGCTGGTAAGCTTGCATTGTGTCATCAGGACATCAGCTGTCCTTTTGTGACTGCATCGCTTATTAGATCTTTTAAGCCTTCCACTGAACACCTACTACATAAGGTAATAGGGACTACCCCCAGGCGCCCCGCAACCCGCTGGAGAATATCCAGTCCTTCCCCCCCCTCCCCCCCCCCCCCCCGAGAGGGGAGGCTAGTGCATGAATATTCCCAAACAGATCTTGGACCTGCTGGATAGATTTAAGCTTTTGCCGCCTACGACCGGTTTCGACCCAAGGTGGGTCTCATCAGGTAGGCATACGGGCGCGGCGTAACCTGAAATTGCAAACACAACGCATGTACTAGAAGCCGCCTCCAGAATTTACCGGTAGCACCACTAGTACAAAGTGGATTGCATCCCTAAAACTTTATGAGGTGTTACAGTGGAAGAAGACAGACTAATTTTGAAAAGGCAATACCTAGGCAATTTTGTGGTAAATTATTCTTTACTTTTAACAAAGGCGTCGCCCAAAGCCAAAAAATGCACTTAATCAGAGTAGCTCCAAGGGACATAATTTTTCAATAAATTCTGAGAATGCTGTGCTAATGCCATGGAATTCCAGGCTGGTAAGCCAGTAAAATATGACTGGAATTCCATGGCATTAGCACAGCATTCTCAGAATTTATTGAAAAATTATGTCCCTTGGAGCTACTCTGAGTGCATTTCTTGGCTTTGGGCGACGCCTTTGTTAAAAGTAAAGAATATATATATATATATATATATATATATATATATATATATATATATATATATATATATATATATATATATATATATATATATATATATATATATATATATATATATATATATATATATATATGAAAAAAGAAAAGAAAGAAAGAAACACACACACACACAAAACAACAACAACGATTTGCTTTTAGCTTTGTGTTTTTGTTCAGTTGCGACCAAAGCGAACTTATGAATGACGCAAACAGCTCACAAGAAACGCATATAAACGTTTAAGAAGTGCGACTTAACAAGAAATCCAATAAATACAATGCAATCGGGCCAATCTCGGCCTCTAACAGTTGTGCGCGGGCCTGCATCAGCCGATGTCAGCCCGATGACCTTTTCCTTACTGGAAATCCGAACATTTGTCACGGCAGTTTTATGTTCAGCGCGTGCACACTTTATTTGACTGGGAAGAAAAACACAAAAAACAAAACAAAATAAAAACGGTGAACGGTGAAACTGCGGGTCTGTTATGCCGTAGACAACCAGATCAGCAGTTGACCAAGGACCCTACTGTTGTCGTCTGGGTGTGCTGGTCTGTGATTCTGGGCCTTACGGCCCAAGGGCCGTAAGGTCCAGAATCACAAGTCAGCACACATCTAATTATACATGCTCGTGCAGAACAGGATGCCGGACAGTAAACTGACAGCTGTGACATATCTTACGCACGATACAAGTCATCTATCACCGCTTTTAGAGAAATTTGTTAATATTCATGAGACGAGATAGTGTAATTTAATTATATGCTGATGAACTGCCTGCATGTGTGTGATGGTCTGCGATCTTGGGCCGTAAGGCCCAAACTCACAGACCAGCACGCAATTTGTTTCACAGCAGCTGTTTAAAGTATTGCGTATCGTTTTGTTCTTACTTTTCATAAAACTAGACTTATTGTCTTTTGAGATCTTGAAACATGTGAGATTCTGTGTGCAGATTCAAATGCGGCAGGTTTAGCATTCAGAATTCCTTTGTCTACACCTTGCTGTATTTTTCAATTATCTCTTTGTTTGCAGACTCGAAGCCTGCAGGCTTGGTATTTGGTATCCCGCTAGCCCGATGTATCGCCAATGACAGGGAGCTGGCCAAACGGCGACAGAAGGCTCAAACCTCCACCCTTCAGGCGCGAAGCGACAGCTCCGACCACCTCTTGGCTCCACGCGCCAGCAGGTATAGTCCGTCGTTTTGTCTCTCTAGGTTCAGTAAGGGTTTGATTCCACTGAATATGGTCGAGAGACACGTGTACAGTAGACGACTGGTCTCTTCTTTACAAGGTAATAATTATACAGACGAGCAAAAGAAATTGCGACAGTTTTTGGAATCATCGGAAACACTAAAGTGTTTCCGATGATTCCAAAAATGTCGCATTTCATTTGCTCGTCAATATACATAAAATAGTACCATGCAAAGAAGACACCCGATGCTGTACACGCGTCTCTCGACCCCAGACTGTGTTTAACTCCTGATAAAAGGGTTACTGCCGTGCAAATTTTATTCATATAATTTTGTGTAAATCGTCTGTGATTTGGACCTGGTGGCTGTAGTATGTCAATTAACCCCTTGAGTGCTACGGACGATACAGCTTGGCGGAAATGACGCTTAACTACGTCTTTCCCTCCGAGCGGTATTGTCATTAGAAGTCAAGGGGTTCAGTAAAGCGTAATGTACGTGCTAACATCTTTATCTATAGTCGTGTGCCGGTCTTTTATTTGTTACCTCAGGGCGACCTCAGATCTCACTCTTTATTTGTATTTCATATTTATTTTTTTAACCCGTATTTTCTCTGCATGTATAGTTTACTTGAATTCAAGGATGTGTTCACCAAGTCTTATCCAAGTTGTCTATCCTTACAGGAAGTCGAGCAGTTCGTCGCAAGGGTCGATGGACAGCAGCGCACAGAACGGCACCATGACAGCTGCCAATCCCTGCCTGCTGTACGAGTCAGCCCGGGTCAGTCATTAACCCACTCAAATCTGAGGCTGATTTAAAAAAAATTGCTTATTGTCCTATGAAGGCTACATTACAGATCAGAAGATAGATCAACCATTTTAGTTCAAGGGCGGTGCCGGCCAATAGCTTGGCGCCTCAGGCGCCAAGCTAATCTGGCACCACCCTTGAACTATCATAGCCAATATTATTTTATTTCAAGCAACAGTCTATCAGGATGAAAAGGCCTATAGGAAAAAAGTGCGAATTATGTTTGATTCATCATCTTAACTGCAATGGTCAGCAGCTGAGTACGTTAACCCTCTGGCTGTCGGTAGCAGGAATCACCCTCAACAAAAAAGCGCTACCCACAGCCAAAGGATCAACGCATTTATTGTCTTCGTTTTCAGAGAGCGGCCAGTTCCGATTCTTTGTCGGAGTCTGAAAACAGCAGTCGGAACACGAGTTCCAGCCTGATAGAAGCTCTGTCCCTGCCTCCCTCGTGTGGATCGAGAGGCGGGTCACAGGCAGTTGGTTCCACCCTCCAGGTTCCGCACGTCGTGGACGCCTGCTTTAAACACTTGGAAACGCATGGTGAGTAAGGGACGACGCACACATACACGCACGCACGCATTCCCAACGTACACACGCTGTGACACACACTCAGCTACACTGCGTTTTGCCGCCTGTCATTGATATCGTTATCTGAAGCATTTCTTGTCGGACGTTTAGTCCGCTTTTGTTTTAAAGACCACGAGATACGACTTTTGCTTGTAAAGACGCCTTAATCATTGATTGATTGACTGGCTGATTGATTGATTGATATATTGATTGACTAACCCCTACCCTGCCGCAGGACGCATATTTTGTTTTGTTCATTCAACGACCAAACGCCAACAGCCGTCTGCGGAACATGGATGCAAATTGGCCTCAGCAAGGCATAGATCCTCATGAGCTCGCGCATTGCGGTGGCTCATGAGAATCTATGTCTCTTGCAGATGGGTCGTGTTCACGTTTTCTCTGCAGTGCAGTGAAGGGGATTTTATTCAACGAATGAATGAATGAATGAATGAATGAATGAATCAATCAATCAATCAATCCATCAATCAATCAATCGTATTGCTTTCAGGTCTCCAAACGTTGGGCATATTTCGAGTGGGGTCGTCCAAGAAACGTGTGAAGCAGCTGCGTGAGGAGTTTGACAGCGGGCGGGAGGTGCAGCTGAACGAGGAGCACAACCCGCACGATGTCGGAGCGCTGCTGAAGGAGTTCTTCAGGGACCTTCCGGAGCCGCTCCTCACGAGAGACCTCTACCAGGCCTTCGTCGCCACGCGCAGTAAGTGTGCATGCAGTGTTGTAGCGGGCTGCTTGTGGTCTATGAAATCCACAGGCGTAGTGGACACTCTTTTTGATGTACATTTTTGATACATATTTGTGAAATTTTAGAAAATTACGATATGTCGTCTAGGTACAGCATATTTAAAATAAAGTACCTCCCCCCCATCCACCCACCCACAAACACACACACATACACAAATTAAAAATAATAAATAAATAAATAAATAATGATAATAATAATAAATAAAAATTAAATGATTAATTAAACAAATAAACAAACAATTAAACCCGCAACCACTATCACCACCTATGACATGTCACTGATCCCTCCCTGTTGAGAGTGTAACAGACACTTAGCTTTTTTTTTCTCTTTTTTTTTTTTTAAGAAAAGAAGTCTCGTCTTAAATCTCACACCCTATCATCCGAAAGGTCATCTGGCCGACGTCAACCGAAGTCGGCCCGCGCACATCTGTGCGCGGGCCGACTGCAGCTGACGTGAGCCCGACGGTCTTTGCTTACTGGAACACGTTTGCAGCCCGATGGAAATGATGGGAACATTTAGGTCAATACTGTATTAGAGACCATTCGCAAAATTTTGGGCGGCGCCGCTTAGAATCACGCTTCTCTTTATCTTCGCAACAGAAATCAAGGACCGTGAGCGTCAAGCGGAAGCCATTAGGTTACTGCTGACGTTACTTCCGCCCCCGAACAGAGACACCTTGTGGGCGCTGCTCCGCTTCCTGGCTACAGTGCATCGGCACTCGGTTGATTCCACGGCTAACAGCGGGAAAGAGGTAAGGCTGAAACAAGGTTGAAACTGATGGTTGTACTGCTGTGATTGATAATCGAACTTCATTGCCAGCTAAAACAAAAATGTACCGTGGATCATTTTTTCTAGTATCCCCATCGCTGTTGAAAAGAAAAGCGAAGAGTCAGAGAACAACGTTCATGAATGCAAAGTGGTCACGGTCGGCAAGAGGCATAAATCCTCATGAGCCCCCGCAATTGCGAGGGCTCATGAGGATCTATGCCTCTTGCAGTCGAAACATGTTCACTTTCTCTCAGAGGTTAAGGGGTTAAAGTGTCTGACATCAAGTGTTGCTCATTTCGTCCAGTTTATCTGATGCAAGAAAAGCACGACGCTTTACTAGTTACTCATACCTTATTTTACCAGAGTCGTCAGTGTGATTCACATGACAATGGCTGGAAGGGATGAAGGAATCGACCTCAAGTTCCACCAACATGTCTGGTGTTTTTATTTTTGCCTACAACCGGTTACTTGTTCAATGTCCAGGTTGCCGGTAACAAGATGGACTCTCACAACCTGGCAACGCTGTTTGGCCCGAACGTTTTGCACCGCGCGCGCGCCACCACGGAGAAACAGTTCATGGCGGAGTGCGCCCAGCAGGCCGAGCAGAGTTCAGAGGTCATCGGGGTCACCAAGGACATGATTGACAACCACTATGAACTTTTTGAGGTCAGTGTCTATATTGAAGTTTCAACGCGCTGAGGTCGAAATTGTGAAATTTATGAGGTGTCCTCTGAAGACAGTTTAGGAAACAGAGCATGTTTGTTTAAGGGTCGTGCTAAAGTACATATGGGTCGACTGTGATAGTTGAAAGGTGGTGCCAGAATAGATGGGCGCCTTTAGGCGCCTAGCTATTCTGGCACCACTTTTCAACGATCATGGTCGATGCGTGGCAGCTGCAACTCTCTCTCGCTTATTTCTATTTCCGCAATTTCCTTGTATGGTATGTTTGTATTCCTTTCACGTTTTGTGATGTACACTTTTCTTAAGACAAGTATCGTATTGCCGAATAGCTTATTCTGCCCTAAAAGATTTACAATCATCATCTCTCATGTTGCCTGGCCATCCCCTGCGCTAACGCCATCTGTATTGTGCACGTGTCCACACAGATCTCTGCCAGCCAGCGGGACGAGGTGTTGCGGCTGATGATGGAGGCGGACCAGGAGAATCTGGACAGGGTGCTTCGCCGTCTGGCTAACGAGAACCAGTAAGCGGAGTTTGTTCAACTCTTCCGTACCTTCTGCTCGTTCGTGACGTGACGTGCCATTCGCACCACGGATAGACAGGGGCCCTGAAAGGGATGTACTGTACATTATTGTGTGCTGATCTGTGATTATTTGTGCGCTGATCTGTGATTTTGGACCTTACGGCTCTGAGAGCCGTAAGGTCCAAAATCACAGAACAACACAAATAAAGCGACGTCCCTTTGACATCTTTTGCTGCCACGAGATGGCCATTGTCACTTTCTCGTCGTTTCACTACCAGCTGACGCAGACTGTGTTTCTGCAATCTTCGTTATTTCAACACCAAAACACCCTATATGTCGCAGGAACATGGATTCAAATTGGTTTCAGCAAGAGGCATAGATCCTTATGAGCCCCCGCAACTGCGGGGGCTCATGAGGATCTATACCTCTTGCAGTTTGGTGGTGTTCAGTTTTTCTCGGCCCTGAACACCATACACGATGCGATACCGTAATAGCTAATCCACTCTGATGTTCCAGGATCGAACCGGACCCGGAATCGATGTGCAGCGTGTTTGAGGACAGTGATCAATACTGCCAGTCGCTTCCCCACAGCGCCAACAGTGACGCTGACCTGCTCAGCCTGGCCAGTCGCAAGGGAGTCTCGCACCAGCCCCTCAGAGTTAGCAGGAGTGCTGACCCCTGGACGGACCCCCCTCAGAGGTCTGCCGCTGCGTCAGCGTCCAATCCTTTCGTGGAGGGAAGGAGAGTGTCGAGTTTAGACAACACTGGGGAGAGGCTGACGGATTCACCCAGTCCGCAGGACTCGCCGCCCAGTAATCCCATGTCCCCGCGTGGCGGTGTGGGCAGTGTTAAGCCCCTTGCCACCGGTACTGTAAACGCCCGCCCTCCCCTATTGACAGTGTCGACGGACAGTGCGAGTCCTGAAGTGGTGATGAGAGCGACTTCAGGGCGGCGGCGCGTGCAGGAGGCCCCAGTGTCTGTGTCCGTTTTGGCCTCAGGCCGCCCGGGCGTCGTGGTGCGTGAGCGGCCGTACTCGGAGAGCTTCACGGGCCTGGCCATCCCACAGCCGACCTACATGCGTGAAAACAGCGCCACGTCCAGCGCCTCCAGTTCTTACCTCTCGTCCTCGGGCGGCGGCCATTCCAGCCAGATGGGCTCCGACAGCTCCGGCCACTGGGTCCTGCCTACCCCCTCTTCCACCCCGTCCCCCACCACCCCCGTCCCTCCCTTGTCCCTGGAACGTTCTCCTCAGATAACCAGGAGCACGGTGATTCCCGGTCTGTCCGGGCCCAGGCGGCGCAATACACAGACCAGTTCTTCGCGTAGTGACGATGATGACGGGTCAGGGCCGCCGGAAGTGGGTTCCCCGGAGTGGCAGCGGGAGAGGTGGCGCCACTGGGAGCTCATCACGGCCGGCAGGAACGGGGGCGGAGATAGTAAGGAACAGGAGACCTTGGTGTGACCTTTACTCCGAAACTTTTGATATGACTGTTTCGTGATCTTTATGTTATTGTCCTGCGTCTCTGTCCAGGGCATCCGGCACAGTTGAGGACATCGTTGTCCGTAAGTGAAGCCTGAAGGGGACGTGCTTCTCCTCTCTTGGAATCTCAAGGACAATAAAAATTCGTCCATCTTGCCAATAGAAACATAAATCTGGTGCCTTTAGTGTTCGGGGATGTATAGTCACTTTCCCCAGCAATATTGGTCATGCTTAGCGTCGAGATGCCCAGGCATGAAGACAGCGACTTATTTGAGTGGGTCTGCATTAGGTCATCCACGTTCACTGAAAGCGATAGCTACGGGGAGTAACCACAAGAAGGATAAGCGCATACAGTACCACTCGAATCGCTTGCTCAGTCGAGATGGTGGAGAACATATGATTGCGTCTGATGTACATGTTTTCGTTCGTGCGAAGCCACTGTGGCAAACATAAATATGTGCTTCTCTGTAATTTTGGACCTTACGGCTTTAAAGCTTTAAAGCCGTAAGGTCCAAAATCACAGACAAGCGGACATGTATGTGCCTTGTGGCTTCAATCCCGAAGTCCATAATTACAAGCACGCATTGTGAATGGCTGATCGTCTGGTGTTTTGAGACGGCCATGTCACTATGAACTGGAAGGGAAACATTTTGCTACAAGTCTGCCGAGACATGGACTTCGCCTAGTCCTCCATAATAACATCAAGATAGATCACTTGTGATCAGACTGTCGGCAACACTGTTTGACTAGTCGCTTTTGAAGCACACTGATCATTTCAGGAGAATCAAATTCTACAGCGTGCCTACGAGTCTGGATTCACGACCACGACTAACTTTGAAATCAGCTGCGAAGCTCGGAGAATAAAACTGGATTTTGCATCATTGGCTGTGTGGAGGGTGCAATATGTGTGTGTTATTTACTATTTTCAAATCACGGAATTCAAGGTACATGTCTGATGAACAAGTGCATTTTATGTTTACTTACTATATAAAGGAAGCTCATATGCGCCAGTGATTGTGCACTGCACGGTCAAAGCAGAATGTACCTGTGAAGTTCGTGTTGCAAGTACACGTGTACCATTTGGCTGTCGGTATCTGTTGTTTTTTTGTCGAGGTACAAACACTACCGGCACCCCAGACAAATAAACTGTCGTATTGTCGACCCAGAAGTGGGTGGTGGTAGTTTTGTTTTGGTTTTTGTTTGTTTGTTTGTTTTTTTCCCCCCTGACACTGAAAAAAATAAGTTCCATGCGAAAAGGTCTAAGAAGACGTGACGTTCTTCCAAGACCGAAGGTGCATGCCGATTTATGCATGCCGATTTATGAACGCTTGTTGAAGATGGTGTAAAATGAACTGTAAGATCAGATGATGAACATTTGAAGTCAACCCTTGTGTGCTGGTCTGTGATTCTGGACCTTACGGCTGGAAGCCATAAGGTCTAAAATCACAGCCCAGCACAAACTTTGATAACGTTTTTAATGAGACTGATTGTGTTTGATGGCTTCGAGTACACAATTTCACGGAGGAAAAAAAAAAAAGCAGAAAAAAAGCAAAAGCACAGAGTATTTTGTTACAACGTAGCGTAGTGGTGAAGATCACGATTTGTGTGTATTTATTGTAAATAATTGTGAGTGAGAGCGGTATGACAATGACTTGTAAATGTGTTATTTTTCCTATTATCTTCTATCTGCGAACGACATTGGTAGTGTCCGTTTTATAACTGTGCCGAGTATTTTCTGTTGTTATAGCTACCCCTGCTCCCCACTCGTCTGACCTGAACGCTTCGTCGGAATTCGCCCCCCCCCCCCCCAACCCCGCATCCCGCTCAACCCCCATGTGCATGCAGCCGCCGGTACTGTAAACAGTACCGGTGGCTACATGCACACAGGGGTTAAAATTAGGGTTAGGGTACTGCACATTCGGATGCAAGGTAACACACCGTTTTTGTAACACAACGCTTTTGTAACGTCGACTGTAATATACTCACAGACATGTACATTCAAAGAAACTTTAACCTTTTAGTTATTTGAATATGAATTGTATAGCGTACCACTTAATCCTATGTCTGTCGGTAGCGCTTTTTGGGAGGAATCGCCTCGACAAAGAGTGCTACCGACAGCTTCAGGTTTTTTAATGTGTTATTAGTACTCGAACTTCGTCGAGGAAACGTGAAAGCGACATAATGTTATACAAGATGCGTTGGACGAAAAGAGCTTGTAGTGACGTCATCGGATTGTGCGTACTTCTGTGCGCACTGCCGTACACGTTTTTCTTGTTCGGGCAATCAAATCTTTTTGTATGGTGTATCTCATTACTCGCTAAAATTCAGCTGAGATTACTTTTGAAATTTGCTGGATTGATGGTATGACAGGTTGCGGACTTTTGCCATTTTTTTTTTATAAGTATTCTCTGATCACGATGATCTGAAAAAAAGACAAATTACATAAACGGATTTTCACATATGGTATCGATGATCATTTTAACTCATTCGAAACGTGCCGCATCCGTATACACGATTTATGGCGCGTATCCGGAGGCGGCACGTCTCGAATGACGTAAGTGTAGATCTTGTAAAAAAAAAAAATGCTTCAAGGTGCTTGCTGTACAAATGAGCTCGATGTTTTACCTCTCGCGACAGCACGTGCACCACAACGAATCTCGTAAATGAAATATCTCTACACTTTCCTTATGTTGACAGCGTATCTTAAATTAAATAGGATTAATTTCTCTCAGTCCTCTTCAAATGTGCTGCTCCGTAAGGTTCAAAATAACAGAACAGCACGCAACTGTATTTCTTTCCAAATACACTCCGATTTGACGCACTTGATAAAAACAATTTCGTGTCGACAACGATGACAAATGCTCATAACATTTCTTTCTCAGAGACAGAGAAGAAGAAATTATTTTTGCTCAATCAGTTGTTGTTTTTTTCTTCTCCATTGCTTGTCTTTTTTCCCGTTGTATTCAGCAAGAACAGAAATCACAGAGGATTTATAATACATATATATATATATGCAAGTTCCTTTAACAACATACATTAATAACAGCTGTCAATTAGGCATCTTTCTGTGACATTAGTCTACACCATTAAAGCATCCTAAGTTGACATCATACTACAACAACAAGGCGTCATAAGTTGAAATCATTCTATGCAATAATGCGTCATAATGTGACATCATTCTAAGGCAATAAATAATCATAATGTGACGTAAGCATCTTGCTATTCAAGCGGGTGTGTTGTATTTTTCCGTCACTCTTTTTTCAAATAATGTTTGAAAGGCTGTACATTTTTTACACATTGTTTTCATGCCATCTCCCTCTCTCTGTATTTTTTCTCTATATAGTATACAGTAAAGCAAATAAAACTAGCTTTAATGTAACCATTTCAGCATAATGTTCAGACATTTTGTGTCCAAATTAACACTACCTCGATCAAAAATGATGTACTTACACTTTTCACAAAGAAGGATATTTGCCCGTCTTCGTTATGTTTTGTTTAACCCCTTCACTCTCGGGGGAAATCTGAACGCGACCCAATTGCAAGAGGCATAGATCCACATGAGCCCCCCTGCAACTGCGGGGGGCTCATGAGGATCTATTTCTCTTGCTGGCACCACTTCCAATCCGTGTTCCGTAGACGTCCGGGGCAGTGTGGTGCTGAACCGACGCAGATTTCAGAAATACACTCTGCGACCATTGACAGTGAAGGGGTTACTATAACACAGTTCTAAGTATAGAAACCCAAAATGGCATGCACCTACAAATAAATAGGGCTTAGGCATTTGTATTAGCACTGTCAGCTACTGTCGGTGTTATCGATTCTAATTTATCTAGTCTGCAATGTGTTCAACATGGCCAAGCGGGTATTTTCCAGGCTGAAAAAAAAAAGTAAATACATTGTTATTGCTATGAACCGGAAATGTATAGATCACTTAGACTCTTCGGCACTAAGTTAACCCTTTGCGTGTCGGTAGCGGTTTTTGTCCTTCAATGGTAGTGTCAGCCTTCCGGCGCCAAGCTCCTCTGACACTACCCTTGAAGGAATCATCGCGACAAAAACCTCTACCCACATGCAAAGGGGTAACCCCCCTTGTGTATGCAGCCACCAGTACTGTTCACAGTACCGGTGGCTGCGTGAACAAAGGCCTTGATCACTGAATGAAGATGTACAATAACGCACTGTATTTTTGCACAGTTAAACTGGTCAGTTTATAAGCAAAATGATAACTTGCAAATTGTTGACTCATTCAGCCCTGACGCACTACAGCAGGAGATGGGTCGACCATGATAATTCAAGGGTAGTGTCAGATTAGCTTGGCGCCTGTCGGCGCCAAGCTAATCTGGCACTGCCCTTTAATTTTCATGGTCGATCCATCTGCTGCAACTGGTGCATAGTCGTTAGATGACGCCTCCACAATTTGGGAAATACGGCCGTCGGGCTGAATGAGTTAATCGGAATAGACGTTGTTCAGATGTCACAAATAGGTCAACATTGCACGTTTTTTTTCAACGAAAACAAAGGATTAAAAGCCCGGACAGACATGCGATACCGCATGTTTGTCCGGGTTTTTAATCCACTGTTTGCGTCAAAATGCACTCAGTTTGATGAACCATTTATGGATTTGAAATCGTCTATTCTAACCACTGCCTTCGAAACGTGTTAGTCGTTATCACTGATTTCTGATTTTAAAGCTAGACGTTAAAGCGGCTGTGTAACGATAAAAATAAGTCGCAGTCTTTGTATGCATACATTGTATTTTCATGTTTAATAACAATTATTCTTAATCGTTTTCCATGAAACATCACGCTTTCTTCAACGTTACCATACTTTGTGTGCTGGTCTGTGATATAAGAACTTACGTCTGGAAGCCGTACGGTTCAAAATCACAGACTAGTACCCATATGTACCATACCTCACCCTCTGTATATACAGGCCATATTACATCGAGATACGCAGGATTTTTGCTGTGCTAAGTAATTATGTACACAGAGAAAATGTTAATGTTTTATGTATTATTATAACAAAGAGGAGAAAAAAACTGCCAAACTTTGTGTATATATTCCGCAAAATGTGCAAATATTCAAATTTTATATTCATTTTGGTGTTTGACATTGGTTTCTTGTCCCCACCCTTGCCCCTCATATGCCCTTTGATCTTTGTACTCTCCTTCCGGTCTGGTTATAATTATGTGATGTAACATACTTCCATTTTGTATGAAATGTTTTCACAAGGTATTCTTATTTTTATAACGTTCGCTAAAAGGACTTAAAAAAAACAAACAGGTAGGGAAGTATTTTACAGTGCAATTAACCCATTCAACCCCAAGTCCGCATTTCCAAACTTTGGCAGGTGTCACCTAACGACTATGTGCCAGTTGCAGGAGTTAGATTGACCATGATAATTCAAAGGGTAGTGCCAGATTAGCTTGGCGCCGTCAGGCGCCAAGCTAATCTGTCACTACCCTTGAATTATCATGGTTGAACCATCCCCTGCTGTAGTGCGTTGGCGCTAAGTGGGTTAAAAGAAACGAAGTACATGCATGCAATAAGGAACTGAATGCAAATACATGTACTGCTTTTCATAACGAATCTTTAACGAAGAAAACTCATTCGTAATTTCGTTTTTGTTTTGTTTTAGTATATTTTTCGGATGCAAATTTTTTTTTAAAAAAGGTGCTAGTCTTTGATTTTGAACATTGCGGAAAGGTCTAAAATCATAGAGCAGCACAAAGATATGAAGGGACTAACACGAACGACTAAGCTTAAAGAAAATTATAACAAAAGTAAGAATTAACTGAATAAGTCATTAATACTGTAATAACGCGTCTGTTTTGTTGGCCTTACTGTTACGTCATCCCCACAGGAACACTTTCACTTTCAGTGCCAGCTGCTGTGAATCGATCGACCGTGAGAGCTCAAGGGAAGTGCCTGATTAGCTTGGCGCCTCCAGGTTCCAAGCTAATCGGGCACTTCCCTTGAGCTGTCATGCTCGAGACATCTTTATGGCAAGAGCGCAGACTAAAAAATGTGTCGGTTGGCCGTGGAAGCGAAAGAGTTATGTATTCACGTTCACTTGCTTACGGACAATGTGTGTAATACTGTTCAAAGTCAGAACGAGTATCAAATTAAAAAACAGTACTTTTTCTTTCATTGTTCTTGTTTTGTGTGCCAACCTCTGTGTGTGTGTGTGTGTGTGTGTGTGTGAGCGTGCGTGCGTGCGTGCACGTGAGCATGCATGCGTAACGTGCGTGCCAGTGTGTGTGAATCTGCTAGAGACGTACTTCCCCCCCCCCCCCCCCCCCCCCCAGGAACATGCAGATATTCTCTCTGTTTCACGCTTACTCGAAACCAGACCACATTTTCTTTTTTTTCTTTTTTTAACATGGACTGTTTTACTGTTTTGAAGAACTCAAAAGGAAAAGGTGCTGTTTCACCTTTTCTTGTTTTGAAATTGTCACAAAACGGAAATGTGTTGCTTTACCACTTTTGAGGAAGCGTCAAAATAAAGGTATGTCCTTTGATAGTCTTCATACTGACTTTATGTTTTATTTTCCTTTGGGATGGGGGGGGGGGGGGGGGGGGGGAGAGAGGGGGGGGGGGCGACCAATGAAAGTTGTGAGAATAAAATCCACCACACCTATTATAGAAAATACAAAATATTCAAATACAAATGTGAACAGGAAGTACGGTAAAATTAGTAATAAAATGTGTAAAGCGCATAAATATTAAAAGGTTTCAGTAAAATCTTATAGCATTCGAAAATGTCGTCATCATAATATGAACATGAAGTCATTAAAACTGTCATCATTTATGAAATAAAATTGGACATTATTGTACAAATGGATGATAAAATGTCTGGCACAGACAACGTCTGAAAGTCAGCAAAAAACACCATGTAGACGTAATGCAACTATCCTGGTCTCACATCAGTGCGGGCGATACATCAACTGCCGTGAATTGATCGACCCACATAGTTCAAGAGTAGTGCCTGATTAGCTTGGCGCCTATGGGTGCCAAGCTAATCATGAACTACTCTTGAACTATCACGGTCGATCGGCAATCATCTGCGACTTCAGCTTACAACGTGCCTCAAGAGGACTGTTAAATAACATCACTGTGGAGTCTGGATATTCTGTAGCCTTCTAGACATACTACTGGATCGTAAACCGGGAAACCTATAGGATTTCCTTGCTTCTTGAAATTCAAATTAGAAAGGTAAGCTAAGACTTGATGTTCACCGACTCCAGTGATCTGACGTAGGCTGGGTTGGTGTAGTCTTTGACGTGTTCTTTGACGTGACTCGGGAGATTTGCATAACGGCCAGTCCGGTTGGCAGGGTCCGCGGGCCCCCAGTCCTCTGTAGGCTTGAAGCAGCCCGGCTGAAATAGGAAAGAAAGAAATCAGTTTCGGATTACGTTTATAAACGGCTATTTAAAAGTAAAAATTACAGTTTATTGCAAACGTGTTTATTACTTTCTGCATGCTGACCAGTTGGCACCAGTATGTTCGTTAGAGGAGTTCATGAAAGAAAAAAAAACAAAAAACAATTATACAGACGAGCAAAAGAAATGCGACATTTTCGGAATCATCGGAAACACTTTAGTGTTTCCGATGATTCCAGAAATGTCGCATTTGTTTTGCTCGTCGGCATATGTAGACACACGCCGGTCAGAGCGTTAGATAGATACGTTCAAATAATGTGTAGGCCTATATTTGAATGAAGTAGTCAGCTACTTCAGCCAAACGCCTAACCATGCTGCCATCCTACTAATATAATCTATTTAGCCCTGACACACAAGACACGATATGGACCGATCACGGGTGCTGCATGCCAGAATAGCGTAGCGCATCTAAGATATTCTGGAACCAGGCTTGAACTCTCATCGCCCACCTGTTTCTTGAACCTATTTATGAAATCTTTAGAGGACGTTTCCCGACAACTCCCAAATTGGGGGATTTCGAACTTATGGATCAGTGTTTTAACCCTTTTCATCCTGATACACTACTACTTGAAATTAGTTAGACTATGATAGTTTAAGGGTGGTGCCAAGCTACTCTGGCACCACCTTTGAACTAAAATGGTTGATCTATCTCCTAATCTGTAATGTAGCCTTCATTGGACAATAAGCAATTTAAAACAGACTCAGGATGTAATGGGTTAACTCTTTCCAGACGTTCAGCACCCGGATACCAGTTGTACAGCAAGTTTATTCTTCATGAAAACCAAATGCAAGCCTAGTAGTGCAGAAACGAAATGTGAACGCACCACGCCGTATCTGAACATCTGAACAATGGCCACGACAACAATGGCCAGCAGTGGAAGAGTCACCATCACCCAGCCGACGCCTTGCACCCAGTCCTCAAATACGTAGTCCCCATAGTTTGCCTTCTTGTATTGAACCGCGCCGATGACGATGATAAACTGCAACGACAATTTTGCATAAAAAAGATGGATTGACGATCATAGAAATTACATGTGTTGCTTACATCAGATTACAGCGAAAACATTGAAGAGTTCTAGTGAAAGTCAGTCCAGGGGCCATTATTTTTTGTCGGCAGTATTTAAATAATACGGTAGACTTTGAAATGGGGCTCGTCTGAGCGTATTCCGGAGCATGCACATGACGTTTTTGGCGTGCGGGGCAGAAATTCTGGCAAAGAAGTAACAAAATAAAATGACGTCACGTCTAGCTAAGCAAACCTTGCCAGAGAACGTCTTTTTGGCGCCAAAGTGCCGTGTGTGTGTGTGTGTTTGTCAGTGTGTGTATGTGTGTGTGTGTGTGTGTGTGTGTGTGTGTGTGTGTGTGTGTGTGTGTGTGTGTGTGTGTGTGTGTGTGTCTGACAGCGACTAGAGCTCGCGTTTGAGGACGGACGAGCATGAACATTTTTGGATATTGTCCGTAAAAGAACTATCTCCGGACCTTTTTTTCGATGTTTTGATTAAGATGCTCATTGGCGAGAAAATGGCTGTTTCACAAAAACCGGTTGATCCACACTGGAGTGGGTAATATTTCTTATTTTTACTAGATATTTTGCATATAGCTAGATAAAAGAGACATATTGAATGAGTCGTTAACCAGCATTGTACCTCTAGAACTTTTTGAGTGACAATTAAATATTTTTTTAAACATTTTAATTATTTTTTTGGGATTAATCTCACAAATAATATGGGTTATTCTTAAAACAAATGAATCTTTTTTATGAACCCCCCCCCCCCACCACCACCACCACCAATCTTCTCATTAATAATCGTATGATTTTTGGTCTACGGTATTTACATAAGCCAGTTTGTCTCGGCTGTCGGGTACGAGTAGATCAATTGTGACCTGTATGCCCTAGGTGTGAAAATCAGTTTTCTACACCACTTTATGGGAGTCATTTGTAAAACAGCTAACATAACTTTAATTTTTCTTTTTCGAAAAAAACAACAACTATCTTCTCATTAGATACCCGCATGACTTTTCATAAACAGTGTTTGCATAAGCCTGCTGTTTGTCCCGACCCTAGGGTAGGATTAGGTCAAATTGTGATCTGTAAGCTCTAGGCGTAAAAATCAGCAAGAAAATTGCAAAGTTGATTCTCTGATACGTCAAATGTTAGTACTGCGATGAGTGACGTATAACATCGAGTCGTCAATATGAACACGGCGTCGTGGGACTAATGATGCCATGACGTGAAGCTTGAAGTGACGTCATTTCGCTGCTCGCGCTATCATTCGACTTCGTCAGAATAGCTATGCTACGCCAGACCACAGAGCTTACGAATGGCGGGAATCGCCGTATGTTCGTCTTTATTTTTGTGTGCCAGTGTGTGTGAATCAGAGGGTTGGTTAGAGTAGAAGGAGATGGATTCCTGTCGCTACACGAGCCTGTCGCTACACGTGTCCGTCTTTATTTGTGTGCGCCGACGTGTGTGTTGATCAGAGGTTGGCTTAGAGAGGAGGGAAATGGATCAGCATTATAAGCCTAAAAATAGGAACAACTCTGAATGTTCCTAAAAGATAAACGCATTTGAGCTCCAAACAACACGGTAGACTTTGGGATAAAATCCTCATCTTATTTTAAACACAATCACCAGCACCCCTCATTACAGTCACTGAACCAAAACAACCGATCCACTGGCCCCCACCACAGAACGTATGTCTTTGTAGACACTCCTCAAAGCTCAAAGGGGGCGAAATTCGTTAACCCTTTGGCTGTCGGCAGCATATTTGGAGTGGGTGTCAACGCTCTCCTTGTCAAGTTACATTCGTTAATTTCGCTCTCTCGGTCGTCTGTGGTGAGAGCTTCATAGCCAATGACTATTTAAAAAAAAAAATCATTGGCGATTTACTAGAGTTTTCAGGTTGGGCAACGTTGGTCCCCTTCGCTGCGAGAGATCACGAATGCGAGTCCGAAACCACTGCACACTGTCCGACATTCGCTTCAAGAGCAAGAGACATAAATCCTCATGAGCCCCTGCGAATGCGGGGGCTCATGCGGGTTTATGTCTCTTGCAGAAGGGTAACGTTCGCCTTGCCCCGGCAGTATTTGTAAGCAGTACCGACGGCTGCATGCACCAAAGAAAAATTCAAAAGACCCCACCGCCCCCCCCCCCCCACCACCCAAAAAAAAACAAAAAAAAAAAAAAAAAAAACAAAAAAAACAACAACAAAAAAACTTACTCCAATGGCCAAAGGAGTGATTGCCAGCCATGTGATAAGCCAGTAGAGCGCGGGTTTGGACCCCGTCATCATTTCGATGTCGCTACAGAAATTCTTGTAGCCTGCAGGGGGACAAAAATGTGTATGAAATCAACAGCCATCGACCTTTTGCATGCATAAGCAAACAGAGGTTAAATCCCTAAATCAAAAGTCGGTCAAACATTGGCACGGACTTCAAGCAATCCAGGGATTCGTCAGGCCTGCCCGCTCCGTATGCGAGGGGTGTGTATTCTCATGAGCCCTGGAGCTCATGAGAATATACGCCTCTTGCTCGCAAGGAGTTGCCTCATGGACATCCACTGCTTGAGGTACTGAAACAACTGCAGGGGCGAATTGGGGGGGGGGCGGGGGGGGGGGCGGGGGTGGTGGTTCCAGGGGTTTCCCTCAGCAACCCCCACCCACCGACCCCAAAATTCTTTAAAATGCTATAACAAAGTCCCTGTTTTGGGAAGTTTGGAACCCCAACCCCCCCCCCCTTCCCGTTGTTTGATATTTTGGCGAATGGTGCGTCTTAAAACGCACGCGCATTCTCTCTCCCCCCTCCCACCCCCCCCCCTCCCCCCAGATTTTCGATTTTTCGGCCCCTGGAAGCAAGGTCTAGCGTCGGGGAAGCCTTTTGTATCAGGTTGAAGGTCCCCCCCAAAAGTTGGAAACCCCCCACCCCATCTCGAGGTAACTGATACGCCATTGGACTGTGATGAGGATGTATGCCGCAGTGATTTGTCGGGGCGATCCGGCAAAAGTTTCTTTAGTCCTTATTATAAAGAGACAAGACCTACTGTCCTTTTCTTGCTATACATGGGGCTGAACCTACTGCCTTTGACCCGATTATCCTATTCCTCGGTCGGAAAAACCAGAGTTCATGTAAGTGGACTGGGCCGTTTCTAATGCACGGTTTCACGACGCCATCATTTTAACCCTTTCACTGCCAGTGCACGCAAAAATGCCTTTGAAAGTTCAATGCCGAAATATCCTGTCAGTCCAAGCAACACGGATGTGAACGGCAGGGTCAGCGAGAGGCTAAAAACCCTCTTAAGCTCATGAGGTTCTTTGCAGCCTCGTGCAGTTGGTTAATGGTCGCATTTTACCGGCAGTGATGAGGGTAACCCATTCAGCCTGAGGCACACATTTCCCGAATTTTGGAGGCGTCATCTAACGACTACGCACCTGTTGCAGAAGATGGACCGACCATGATAATTCAAGGGTAGTGCCAGATTAGCTTGGCGCCGACAGGCGCCAAGCTAATCTGGCACTACCCTTGAATTATCATGGTTGACCCATCTCCTGCTGTAGTGCGTCAGGGCTGAACGGGTTAATAAACACTAACAGGTCGGGAAGTGTGTGGCTACAATTTGGTTTAATTGTCAAAATGACGTGACTGCATGCCTATTGCTAAAAGGCTGGGCTAGCAGTGTGACTGTCGAGGCACAGGTAGATAACCTAGTTAACTATTACATTTCTGTGACAAAATGAAGAAGTTGTGTCCCCTCGTATTATACACATAAATTATACTGACGAGCAAAAGAAATGCGACATTTTTGGAATCATCGTAAACACATTAGTGCTTCCGATGATTCCAAAATGTCGCATTTCATTTGCTCGTCAGTATATATACTTTCTATGGTGTTAAGTCGGGGAAGTGGCGCAGTGGTTAAGGCGTCTGCCTCCAATGCCAAAGGTGCGAGGTTCGATACCGGGTTCCAGCGTTGGATTTTTCTCCTCTGGTAAGTGTCACCGTCTGGGCAGTGGGCAGATGTTCACATCTGCACGGGACATAGACGACCCCGGCCCCCACGAGTCCCCTGCTGCCTTGCAGGCCTGGCCGCTTGGCTGCGGAAAGGCTAAGGGAGGAAACCCCTGACATCAAAGCCCCCGTGTCTCCGGGGAAGGCTTTTAAGCCAGAGACTAAGACAAGGACAGTCTGATATAAAACCGAGGACCTCGATGCCACCGTCCCAGCTTGCTAGGCCATGGCAAACGAACCAAGGGTTTAAAGGGTGGGGCCAGTACTGCGCACACTGCGCTCCACCAAAAAGTTCCACCGCGCAGGCTTTAGGAAACGCCCACGGACTATGACACTGAACTTTCCAAGTCCTGTAGCGATGGGCAAGGGGCAAAACGGCAGGTGAAAGATGTCACTGGAAGCCGCAGTCTCAAACCTGCATGCAGGCGGTTCAGGATATTGGTCGCCTGATGTTGACCTGGGGATGACAACGTCACTCGGCACACCCTGAACGACCAAGCAGCCTTCTCTAGGGACAGCACTGCTTGCTCCACACGGAGAGGGGCCTAGAAAAGGTGGCCTAACCAAAGCTCATCCCCTCGTAACCCCAGTTGGCTAGCCGCGGTCAACGGGCATCTTCTCATGCGGTCAGAAAACAAGGAAAAACAATGGATCCACTCTCATGACGACCACGACCGGACTCAACGTAGCATGCTGGAACATCCGAACCATGCTCGACACAGCAGACAGCGAACGCCCTGAACGTCGCTCCGCCCTCATTGCCCATGAATTGCGGAGGTTAAACATCGACATCGCCGCGCTCAGCGAAGTACGCCATCCGGAGGAAGGCAGCCTCCAAGAACTTGGCGCTGGCTACACCCTCTACTGGTCAGGCAGGCCTGCATCAGAAAGACTGCTCTCAGGCGTGGGCTTCATGGTGAAGACCCCCATTGCGACTAAGTTGGAAAACCTACCAACGGGTCACTCCGACCGCATCATGTCCATGCGCCTCCCACTGAGACACCAGCAATACGTCACCCTTCTCAGTGTGTACTCCCAAACCCTCCTGGCAGAGCCTGCAGAAAAAGACAAGTTCTACTCTGACCGGCGCAGCCTCCTGCAGAGCACCCCTGCAGACGACAAAGTCATCATCCTTGGCGACTTCAACGCCAGAGTGGGCCAAGACTCTGAAGCCTGGAAAGGAGTCCTCGGCAAGCATGGCGTTGGGAACTGCAATGACAATGGTCGCCTACTGTTGGAGCTCTGTGCAGAGCAGCAACTTGTCATCACCAACACTACTTTCCAGCAAAAGGACAGTCGAAAGACCACCTGGATGCATCCTCGCTCCAAGCACTGGCACCCTATCGACTATGTCCTAGTGCGTCAGAGGGGCCGCAGTGACGTCCTCCTCACCAGAGTGATGCCCAGCGCAGAGTGCCACACTGACCACCGCCTTGTTCGCTGCAAACTCAGGCTCCGCCTCAAGCTGAAACCCAAGAAAGGACCCCCCCCCCCCCCAAGAAAAAGCTTGATGTTGCCAGCCTTCAGCGTGACGACAAGAAAGCTGCCCTTCAGGCCGATTTACAGCGCATGCTCAAAGACACAGTTGATCCAGCAGACTCCTCCCCTGAAACTCTCTGGGAACAACTGAAAACTGCTATTGTAAAATCCTCTGTGGAAGTCTTGGGCTTTGCTAGAAAGAGGAACAAAGACTGGTTCGACGAAAACGACGTAGAGATCCAGGAACATCTAGCAAAACAAAGAGCCGCCCACCAGGCCCACCTAGCCCAGCCTTCCTGCCCTGTGAAGACGTCTGCCTTCCGCCTCATTTGCAGCAGTCTCCAGCTCAAGCTTAGAGAGCTCCAGAACGAGTGGTGGTCCAGACTCGTACAGAGGACCCAGCTCTGCGCTGACAACGGTGACTACAGGGGCTTCTACGAAGCACTGAAAGCAGTGTATGGCCCTAGACACCTGGTACAAAGTCCCCTGCGAAGGCACTCCTCACAGATAATACCTCCATCTTGAACCGCTGGTCGGAATACTTTCAGGACCTCTTCGGCGCTGAGCGCACTGTTCAAGAAACAGTCATCCTCCAAATCCCACACCTTCCACTAAAGGTTGAATTGGACGAACCGCCCACCGCCGAAGAGACCCTCACAGCCATCCACCAGCTCAAGAGTGGCAAAGCAGCAGGCATTGACGGAATCCCGCCAGAGATCTGGAAACATGGAGGCCCAGCACTGCACAACAAGCTCCACGACCTCTTTCTCTGCTGCTGGGAAAAAGGAACACTACCAAAGGATCTCCGTGATGCAGTCATCATCACCCTGTACAAGAACAAAGGAGAGAAGTCTGCCTGCTCTAATTATCGTGGAATTACCCTGCTGTCCATTGCCGGGAAAATTCTCGCAAGGTTGCTCCTGAATCGGCTGGTACCTGCCATCGCTGAAGACCACCTCCCAGAGGGCCAGTGTGGCTTCAGAGCCAACAGGAGTACCACCGACATGGTCTTTGTGCTGAGACAGTTTCAGGAGAAGTGCCGCGAGCAGAACAAAGGGCTGTACTTAACGTTTGTCGACCTAACAAAAGCGTTTGACACTGTAAGCAGGCAAGGTATGTGGCAGATCCTGGAGCGACTAGGTTGTCCCCCAAAGTTCCTCAACATGTTCGTCCAGCTCCACGAGGACCAGCAAGGCCAGGTCAGACTAAACAGTGACCTCTCAGAACCATTCCCCATTCGCAACGGCGTGAAGCAAGGCTGCGTGCTGGCACCGACCCTCTTCACCATCTTCTTCAGCATGATGTTGAAGCAGGCCACAGTGGACCTCGACGATGACGACGCAGTGTACATCAGGTATCGTCTCGATGGCAGCCTGTTCAACCTCAGACAGGCCCACACGAAAACCCTAGACCAACTGATTCGTGAGCTGCTCTTTGCTGATGACGCTGCCCTCGTTGCACACACAGAGTGAGCTTTGCAGCGCATTACGTCCTGCTTCGCAGATGCCGCCCAGCTCTTTGGACTTGAGGTCAGTCTGAAAAAGACAGAGGTCCTTCATCAGCCGGCACCCAAGGAAGAGCATCGCCCTCCCCACATCACCATCGGCGAGTCCGAACTGAAGTCTGCACACCAGTTTACCTACCTTGGCTGCATCATCACGTCAGACGTCAAGCTGGACAATGAGCTGGACAACAGGCTGGCAAAAGCGAACAGTGCTTTCGGGCGACTATTCAAGCGGGTGTGGCACAATCAACAGCTGAAAAAAGGCACCAAGATCAGCGTGTACAGAGCTGTCGTCCTCACCACCCTGCTGTACGGTTCCGAGTCCTGGGCCCTCTACCGCAGCCAACTACGACTTCTCTAACGCTTTCACCAGCGCTGCCTGCGTACCATCCTCAGCATTCACTGGAGTGACTATGTCACCAACGTCGAGGTCCTTGAACAGGCGGAAACTGTGAGCATCGAGGCTTTGCTGCGGACACAGCTTCGCTAGGCGGGGCACGTCTCCAGGATGGAGGATCATCGCCTACCCAAGATCACTCTGTTCGGCGAGCTCGCCACTGGACACCGAGACAGAGGGGCACCAAAAAAGAGATACAAAGACTGTCTCAAGAAGTCACTTAGTGCCTGCCAAATCGACCACCGCCAGTGGTCTTCGCTTGCTGCGGACCGTGACACCTGGCGCTCCACCATTCACAAGGCAGCCGTCTCCTTTGAGGACTCTCGCAGAGCTAACCTTAAGGACAAGCGGCTCAGAAGAAAAAACAGAGTTGTCGTAACTCAGAACCCTGACCAGACCTTCCCCTGCAGCCACTGCGGTCGAACCTGCCTGTCCCGGATTGGCCTCCGCAGCCACGAAAATGCCTGCAGACGACGTGAGCAAGCCCTATAGAATCTTCGTTCGCGAAGTCAAGCCAAGATGGTGTTAAGTATCTGTCGTTTGTTGTTGTTGTCATTTTCACTTGTCTGACACACATAAAATACGCATTATTTTCTGCAGTTGGTAATGACTTCCCCCCCCCCCCCCCACTCTAGACAATTTTCACATTGGTTTTGCTATATGTATTGAAAGGAATGTTACATACATTACAGTTTTCAAACCGTCGCAGTACTCACCATAGACGTACATTAGGCAGATGAGCTCAGCCAGGGCGATAAACATCAGGTTGTAACTCCCGCTGTACCAGTCAAACAACGTCAGCACCCAGATGCCCCCCTGAAAACAACAGTCACTCCTGTTTCATAACCATCATAGCTCACTCAGCCCCGACACACCAGAGCAAGACATGACTCGAGCATGATAGTTCACGTGTGGTGCCAGAATAACTTGGCGCCTATAGGCGCCAAGCTATTCTGTCACCACCCTTGAACTATCATGCTCGATCTGTCTCTAGAATTGTAAATCAGTCCTTCAGAGGGCAACTTCAAAATCTGGGGATTTCGGTCCTGGGGCAGAATGTGTTAAACCAAACGTCACCATGCCTTGTTCGCTTATCCTATCCAACCCATCTGCAAGAGGCAAAGATTCTCATGAGCCCCTGCAGATACTATGAATCTATGCCTCTTGCAATGGCCTTTACTGAAGATGCGATTGAACTGAATACTGCCTCTCATCATGTACAACTAGACCAGTCTGGCAAGAGACGTTGATCTTCATGAACACCAGCGATCTGCGTGCGTTCATCGAGATCTATGCCTCATGCAGACGGGTGAGTTTTGCTGTAAGAGTGTAAACCCTGCGTAACTATTTAACAAGATGGGATGAACCATAACCCACAAAGTCCCTTCTATATGAGAGCTGTCTTCGCTGTCAAGGGTCTCTACCATTTGTCTTTGACTTGATTCTGATACTGAAATACTCCTTTTGAAAAAGCCTCGCAGATGTGCCAATGCGCTATAGTGAACTTTATAAAAGGCGCGCGCAGTGCATACGCGTCATTGGTTTGTCAAACGTAATTTGTCAAGACGTGTTTTTTTTGTTTTGTTTATACGTAATTTTATATTTAACGTGATATGAATTTCGCTTCGCTTCAAGACTTGGGAAAATGGTGACAAAACCATAATTTCACGGTACAATTCCAGTCTTGCTTTGTGTGAAATCAGGTTGACTTTACCTAGCTACATGCTATACTCAGTACACCTGCATCCTCTTCTGAAAGCACGTCGATGTGTATGTATGTGTGTGCGTGTGCGTGCGTGCGTACGTGCATGCGCGCGCTCCAACATCCTCAAGAGGCATTGATGTTTATGCACCCTCCGGGCACATGAAGATCTATGCCTCTTAGAGATGCACGCATATGTGAGAGAGAAAGCGAGCAAGCGAAAGACGTATATTTAGAATATGACGGAGTTGCTTCTTTTACGTCACCGCCACTGTCTGACTTTCTCTAGAAATCAATTTTTTAAATTAAAAAAAACAAAACTGTTTTAATTCTTTTCTGAAACGGATTATTTTTTACTAAAGAGGTTGAAAGGATACAAAGCTGGCTAACGAACTCATCCAATGTCTTTCTCCAAACTAGCTATATCGGGTCACATGAATGCTCTTCTGAAAGCGCGACGATGTGTGTGTGTGTGTGTGTGTGTGTGTGTGTGTGTGTGTGTGTGTGTGTGTGTGTGTGTGTGTGTGTGTGTGTGTGCGTGCGTCTTAGTGCGAGCATGCGCGCGCGCTCCAAACATATCCAAGAGAGAGAGAGAGAGAGAGAGAGAGAGAGCACGGCGCGCTAGAGGGAATTACGTCCTATTTAGAGTATTATGTCAATGTCTGCGTGGTGACGGAGTTGCCTCTTTTACGTCACCGCCACTGTCTGACTTTCTCTTGAAGTCAAGTTCTTTTTTTACTGTCTAAATTCTTTTCTGAATAGAATTAATTTTTACTAAAGAAGTTGAAAGGCTACAAAGCTGGCTAACGAACTCATACAATGTCTTATCCAAACTAGCTATAGCCAAAATTTCAAGTAAATATGACAAAAATTACGGACTCTAATCTGGGTCAACCGACTTCCTATAAACGGTTGTTTATGTCTTAAATGAGACATTCAATTACAATATGTTCGGAGGCTCTCTTAGCCACCCACTTAAGAAAGTATTTCGCCAAGTTTCAAGCTAGTGTGTACAGAAATATCGGAGATTCTCTTGTTTAAATACACACACACACACACACACACACACACACACACACACACACACACACACACACACACACACACACACACACACACACACACACACACACACACGCATGCACGCACGCACACATACAAAGACGCCGGGGGCACGGAATAGCGTCTGACCTTTGTAACTTGCGGTACACCCAGTAGGAATCCCACCACACAGCAGAAAAGTGTGAACGCTGTCTTGCGCTTGCGGAGTGTGCCAGGGAACACATCAGAAATGGCGCTGATAATTGTCTCTACCATGGCGAACTGAAAGCAACAACAACATCATCGACGTTGGCGTCATCGTGTAGAAGTTATCGTCATCATCATTGTATTCGCCATTGTCTTCGTCAACACCTATAATCGTTCTTAACGACGTCCTGAGACTGACGGTCTTTCTCGTCGTTAACACCATCATGGCTGTCGTCAATGCCACGTGTATCTTCCCCATAATCTAAACTATTTCGACACTGCTAACAAAAAACAACAACAACAACAACAACAACAACACTGAAAGCGAAACTGAAGGTTCTTGGGCAGGGGTCAGCTTTAGTTGGCCTGCGATCATCTAAACAACTTTCGACTCTGGCAACAACATCAACAGCAAAAACAACAGCAGCAACTACAATAGTAACAACAACGCTGTGAGCAAAAGGTTCTTGGGCCGGGGTCGGTTTTAGTTGGCCCGCGCACAGCTGTGCGCAGGCCAGCTAAAACTGACCCCTCCCCAAGAAACTTTTGTTCATTTGGAAAGTATCAGAGGCGGTTGTACGGGCCAGCTTAGGCTGACACCGGCTCCACAACCTTTTGTTTTGCACGAATCTGAACACGTACCTGACTGTCCAGCCCCAGGGTGAGAATCATGAAGAAGAAGAGAAAGGCAAACAGCGACGAGGCGGGCAGCTTGGTGATACCATCAGGGTACGCGACAAATGCTAAGCCGGGACCTGAAATTTAAATCCAGTAAGCAAAGGTCCCCCTGGCCCACGACGGCCGCAGTGGGCCCGCGCACGGCTGTGCGCGGGCCCATTGCGGCCCTCGTGGGTCAGGAAGACGTTTTTGCTACTGGGAAAGGTATGACTGTGTTGCGCAGTTACTGAAGGAGCTGTTCTGTTGGAAGAAAAACGCCACTGAAAACATAACACCCAGCAGCAACCAGCAGATGCACAAGTATAACAAGAACTGTTGCCCTGTGAAGATAGTAAGTCACTTTGCGTGAAAAGCCAAGATTTTAAAATCGTTATGGTGATGACTACCCTTTCCTCTTATTATTAAAAAAAAACTACTTCTAATTACGCGTGTATTAACGTGTTTCAGTAATTATGAATAAATATATAAATAAATAACTAAATAAATAACAAAAACCAGACTGATGACATCATATACCCGAGGCGGCCACTTGGTCGACTGGTTGGTTGGTCACGTAAGCCATGTGACCAAGAAGCGAGAAGATGGCGAAGCCGGCAAAGATGGATGTTCCGCTGTTGATTAGTGCCACCGTGATGGCGTCCCTGGGAGACAAATTAAGAGACCGTGAAGATCACTTTGGCCAGACCACTTTGAACGTAAAGTCATATAATTTATTATGGTCTAGCCAAAATGAAGAAACGATACTAAACACTATAGCCAAATTTTGACATGACGGTGTCTAATTCAGTATTCACCATTAACATACCACAGTAGACAAAAATGAGGAGACGAATCGGCCCTTGATAGTTCAAGGTAATGCCAGATTAGCTTGGCGCCTGGGGAGGCGCCAAGAGAATCTGGCACTACCCTTAAACTATCCAACTCTCGCATATGCTACAGTCTTTCTCGTCTTTACAGAAACCTCCCGAAGCTGAGAAAGTCATTACTATGTGATCCTAGGTGTGAAAAAAAATTAAAGGGAACCAAAGTCACAACTCGGCACTGGGTCTCAGTTTGGAGTCTAAAACAACAGAAAATCAGCGGGCATAACGAATTTTTTTCAGATAGGTGCAGTAGTTCGACCGTAATAAGGTATTGTATTAAAACAAAACTACGCCATTTCTACCATTCTGTGGTATAGCTTAAGTATGTGCTGTGTTGACCTCGAATCCACTTTAAGTTCGTGTAAGCCTACCAATACACTATACCAGTACTGCGGAATAATAATAATAATAATAATAATTACGGTATTTATAATGCGCTTATCTTATAATAATTATAACTCTAAGCGCGCACTCACAACTCGCGCACGCATGCGCACGCTTTAGACAATGACTTGCGTACCACAAACAGTGGAATACATTACGACGGTCAGCTTGGGGTGGGGAGTGTGGTGATATAGTGCTAAAACTGTTGAAAGAGGTGAGTTTTGAGGGCAGACTGGAAGGAGGAGAGAGAGTGTTTCTGACGGAGAGAGAGAGTGGGAGAGTGTTCCAGGTGGATGGACCGTAGACGGAGAAGGAACGGGGGCCGAAAGTGTTAAGTTTGGTGCGAGGGATGTGGAGGCGGAGAGGGTCAGAGGCAGAGCGGAGGGAGCGGGAAGGTGTGTAGGGGTGAAGTAAGTTGGAGAGATAGGCAGGAGCGCAGTTGTTCAGGGATTTGTAGCAGAGAGACAGAATTTTGTATTGGATGCGTTGGGGGATGGGGAGCCAGTGAAGGAGTTTGAGCAGGGGTGTGACGTGGTCGGATTTTTTCTTTCTGAGGACGAGGCGGGCAGCATTGTTCTGAACGCGTTGGAGAGTGAAAATGGTGGAGTGAGGGAGGCCGGAAAGGAGAGAGTTGCAGTAGTCGATGCGAGATAAGATGAGAGAGACAGCAAGTTTGGTGGCAGCTTCGGTAGTGAGGTATTTTCTGATCTGACTGATGCGGCGGAGGTGGAAATAACATGCCTGGGCCGTGGCGGAGACGAAGCTGGTCATGGACAGAGAGGAATCGAGGATAACGCCGAGGTTCTTGGCCGAGTCAGAGAGGGAGATGGGGGTGCTATCGAGTTGAAGGTGGAGGGAGGGAGGGAGCTGGGAGAGTTTCTGGCGAGTGCCTACCAGCATGGCTTCCGTTTTGTCGTCGTTCAGTTTTAGCTTGTTTGCTGTCATCCAGTTTTTCACGTCTTCATAGCAGTCAGCCATGCGAGTCAGTAGTGACTGAGTGTTGTCGAGTTTGTCTTTGTCTAGCAGTTGTGAGTCGTCAGCGTAGAGGTGGTGGTGTATGCGGTGAGACTGGATGATGTTGGACAGAGGAGAGGTGTAGAGTGTGAAAAGGACCGGGCCCAGGACGGACCCCTGTGGAACTCCGCAGGAGAGCGTGACTGGGTTGGAAGAGACGCCGTTGATGGTGACGGACTGCTGTCTGTTGGAGAGGTAGGAGAGAAACCAGGAGTGAGCAGAGTCAGTGATGCCGAAGGAGTGGTGGAGTCGGTGGAGGAGGATAGAGTGGTCTATAGTGTCAAAGGCGGCAGAGAGATCGAGTAGTGTAAGAAGAGAGATGTTGCCCGAGTCGGTGGAGAGAAGCAGAGAGTAAGTGCCAACGTGCGTAAAACGAGAGAATAAAAATGGTCAGCTTACCTGAAGCAGTTGTTCTTGAACTTGTTGTAGCTGGCCATGGTGAGCAAACCTCCGAAACCCACGCCTAAAGAGTAGAAGATCTGCGTGGCGGCATCTCCCCACACCTGTTGTTATTTTCATGATGTTAGGCATTTTACTATTGAGCACTGAGCTCGTCAGGGGCCTATGCATTGGACAGATCTTGCGTATATTTCTATTAGGTTATCATATTTGCATGCATACATGTATATACTTATCATGACATGCCTCAATCGCTTTTATGACTTGATGTGAACATTAAAATAGGCAATAAATTAAAACAAAAAGATCTACAGACCCACTACAATCAGTAAAGAAGGCAACTAAACAACACAATAAAGTAAATAACAACAAAACAGCAAATGAAAAACAACGGGAAGCAAACCAAAACTAAAACAAACCATACACAAAGAAAGCCATGCAACAAATTTATAGAACTTGCGCATTTGTTTTAAAAATAGAAATAGAAAACTAAATTTATTTTGTTAACCTTTTGTCGGTAGTAGTTTTTGTCGCTCCGGAATCACTGCGAAATAAACCGATACCGACAGCCAAAGGGTTAACAAGACTTCCTAGTTGTAGGAATTACCTTTGCGTCTAACAGTTTGTCCCACTTGGGCACGACATAGAACTTGATGCCCTCCAAATAACCTTCCAGCGTCACGCCCCGCACCAGCAGCACGAGCAGGATGACGTAGGGGAACGTGGCGGTGAAGTACACCACCTGGACATACACACACACAAACTGATTTCGTCATCATTCTCGTCATTTCTATCAGTGCGGCAATGTACTAGTGCATACATAGAAAGTTTTACATCGGTTTTTAAAACCTTATCCTAAGAGCGAAAGCGAGTAGGATAAGGTTTTAAGACAACGAGAGTGAGATTCTCAGTGACGCCTTAACTCCGATGCCGGTAAGAATCTATTTCTTACTCACCTTTTTCTTGGCATAAATCAGACGTGAGTTGGTTTTCGGCACACGTTTAACCACAACACAGCCGCCATTGGGTCTTTGGCAAAGAACATGACGTTATTTACTTTGTAATGTGACGTGGGCATTTTGGATGTCGGATAAATGTTCCTACATGATGACGCAATAGCGCAATATATGACGCTAGAGTGCCTGTCCTCACTATGGAGTGGCGTCATTGCACGTGAGCTGAAAGTAGGTCAAATTTCAATATCGTGTGTGACCATACCTTTTTGTTGACCAGATTTTGTACAAAACAAATATTGTGCACACGTGTCCGTTCACGCACCAGGGCGGCTGTATCACACACGTGTGATACAGCGAAGCTGAACCACACGTGTGTGATACAGCTAGAAGGTGTGTAAGAAAAGTTTCATCTTCATGTTACTGTGACAATCTTGTCGTGGATCTTGATTCGACATCACCCTTCAACTACCATGCAAGGTGTTTCAGGAAAAATTCACTGCTCTATGACGTCTCTTAATGGCAGATCACCAATCTCTCTTGGCTGGACTTCGCGAACGAAGATTTTATAGGAGTTGCCCACGACGTCTGCAGGCTTGTTCGTGGCTGCGGAGGCCAATCCGGGACAGGCAGGTTCGACAGCAGTGGCTGCAGGGGAAGGTATGGCCAGAGTTCTGAGTTGCGGCATCTCTGTTCTTTCTCCTGAGCCGCTTGTCCTTAAGGCTAGCTCTGCGAGAGTCCTCAAAGGAGACAGCTGCCTTGTAAATAGTGGAGCGCCAGGTGTCACGGTCCACAGCAAGCGAAGACCACTGGTGGTGGTCGATTTGGCAGGCACTAAGTGACTTCTTGAGACAGTCTTTGTATCTCTTCTTTGGTGCCCCTCTGTCACGGTGTCCAGTAGCAAGCTCGCCGAACAGGGTGATCTTTGGTAGGCGATGATCCTCCATCCTGGAGACATGCCCCGCCCAGCGGAGCTGTGTCCGCAGCAGCAAAGCCTCGATGCTCACGGTTTCAGCCTGTTCAAGGACCTCGACATTGGTGACATAGTCACTCCAGTGAATGCCCAGGATGGTACGCAGGCAGCGCTGGTGGAAGCGTTCGAGGAGTCGTAGTTGGCTGCGGTAGAGGGCCCAGGACTCGGAACCATACAGCAGGGTGGTGAGGACCACAGCTCTGTACACGCTGATCTTGGTGCCTGTTTTCAGCTGTTGATTGTGCCACACCCGCTTGAAAAGTCGCCCGAAAGCGCTGTTCGCTTTTGCCAGCCTGCTGTCAAGCTCCTTGTCCAGCTTGGCGTCCGACGTGATAATGCAGCCAAGGTAAGTAAACTGGTGCACTGACTTTAGTTCAGACTCGCCGATGGTGATGTGAGGAGGGCGATACACTGTCTTGGGTGCCGGCTGATGGAGGACCTCTGTCTTTTTCAGACTGACCTCGAGTCCAAAGAGCTGGGCAGCGTCTGCGAAGCAGGACGTGATGCGCTGCAGGGCTCTCTCTGCTAGCCGCGGTCAACGGGCATCTTCTCATGCGGTCAAAAAACAAGAAAGAATAACGGATCCACTCTGATGACGACCACGACCGGACTCAACGTAGCATGCTGGAACATCCGAACCATGCTCGACAAAGCAGACAGCGGACGCCCCGAACGTCGCTCCGCCCTCATTGCCCATGAATTGCGGAGGTTAAACATTGACATCGCCGCGCTCAGCGAAGTACGCCTTCCGGACGAAGGCAGCCTCCAAGAACTTGGCGCTGGGTACACCCTCTACTGGTCAGGCAGGCCTGCATCAGAAAGACGGCTCTCAGGCGTGGGTTTCATGGTCAAGACCTCCATTGCGACTAAGCTGGAAAACCTACCAACGGGTCATTCAGACCGCATCATGTCCATGCGCCTCCCACTGAGACACCAGCAACACGTCACCCTTCTCAGTGTGTACTCCCCAACCCTCTTGGCAGAGCCTGCTGAAAAGGACAAGTTTTACACTGACCTGCGCAGCCTCATACAGAGCACCCCTGCAGACGACAAAGTCATCATCCTTGGCGACTTCAACGCCAGAGTGGGCCAGGATTCTGAAGCCTGGAAAGGAGTCCTCGGCAAGCATGGCGTGGGGAACTGCAATGACAATGGCCGCCTACTGTTGGAGTTCTGTGCAGAGCAGCAACTGGTCATCACCAACACTACTTTTCAGCAAAAGGACAGTCGAAAGACCACCTGGATGCATCCTCGCTCCAAGCACTGGCACCTTATCGACTATGTCCTAGTGCGTCAGAGGGACCGCAGTGACGTCCTCCTCACCAGAGTGATGCCCAGCGCAGAGTGCCACACTGACCACCGCCTTGTCCGCTGCAAACTCAGGCTCCACTTCAAGCCAAAACCCAAGAAATGGGGGCCCCCCAAGAAAAAGCTTGATGTTGCGAGCCTTCAGCGTGACGACGTGAAAGCTGCCTTTCAGACAGATTTACAGCGCAGGCTCAAAGACACAGCGGACCCAGCAGACTCCTCCCCTGAAACACTTTGGGAAGAACTGAAAACTGCTATTGCAAAATCCTCTGCAGAAGTCTTGGGTTTCGCTAGAAAGAAGAATAAAGACTGGTTTGACGAAAACGATGTAGAGATCCAGGAACACCTAGCAAAAAAAAGAGCCGCCCATCAGGCCCACCTAGCCCAGCCTTCCTGCCCTGTGAAGAAGTCTGCCTTCCGCCTCGTCTGCAGCAGTCTCCAGCGCAAGCTCAGAGATCTCCAGAATGAGTGGTGGACCAGACTTGCACAGAGGACCCAGCTTTGCGCAGACAATGGTGACTACAGGGGCTTCTACGAAGCATTGAAAGCAGTGTATGGCCCCAGGCACCTGGTACAAAGTCCCCTGCGAAGCGCGAATGGCCAGGCACTCCTCACAGATAATACCTCCATCTTGAACCGCTGGTCGGAATACTTTCAGAGCCTCTTCAGCGCTG
>BTPG01000005.1:79395855-79472951 GCA_036245525.1 Semisulcospira habei
AGCGCACTGTTCAAGAAGCAGTCGTCCTACAAATCCCACAGCTCCCAGTAAAAGTTGAATTGGACGAACCGCCCACCGCTGAAGAGACCCTCACAGCCATCCACCAGCTCAAGAGTGGCAAAGCAGCAGGCATTGATGGAATACCGCCAGAGATCTGGAAACATGGAGGCACAGCACTGCACAACAAGCTCCATGACCTCTTTCTCTGCTGCTGGGAGGAAGGAACACTACCAAAGGATCTCCGTGATGCAGTCGTTATCACCCTGTACAAGAACAAAGGTGAGAAGTCTGACTGTTCCAACTATCGGGGAATTACACTGCTGTCCATTGCTGGAAAAATCCTTGCAAGGCTGCTCCTGAATCGGCTGGTACCTGCCATCGCTGAAGACCAACTCCCAGAGGGCCAGTGTGGCTTCAGAGCAAACAGGAGCACCACCGATATGGTCTTTGTGCTGAGACAGCTACAGGAGAAGTGCCGCGAGCAGAACAAAGGGCTGTACGTAACGTTTGTCGACCTAACAAAAGCGTTCGACACTGTGAGCAGGCAAGGCATGTGGCAGATCCTGGAGCGACTTGGCTGTCCCCCAAAGTTCCTCAACATGATTGTCCAGCTACACGAGGACCAGCAAGGTCAGGTCAGACTCAACAATGACCTCTCAGAACCATTCCCCATTCTCAACGGCGTAAAGCAGGGCTGCGTGCTGGCACCGACCCTCTTCACCATCTTTTTTAGCATGATGTTGAAGCAGGCCACAGTGGACCTCGATGATGACGATGCAGTGTACATCAGGTATCGTCTCGATGGCAGCCTGTTCAACCTCAGACGACTGCAGGCCCACACGAAAACCCTAGACCAACTGATCCGTGAGCTGCTTTTTGCTGATGATGCTGCCCTCGTTGCACACACAGAGAGAAAAGATCACACAGATCACCAATAAGTTGTACATTAACCCGTTCAGCCCTGACGCACTAGAGCAGGAGATGGGTCGACCATGATAATTCAAGGGTAGTGCCAGATTAGCTTGGCGCCTGTCGGCGCCAAGCTAATCTGGCACTGCCTTGAATTATCATGGTCGACTCATCTCCTGCAACTGGTGCATAGTCGTTAGATGACGCCTCCAAAATTTGGGCTAAATGAGTTAAAGGGATGACCTTGCCAGATGACTTGATGCCCTTCATGAGGCAGGCAAAGATGAGGATCCAGGCCAAAGCCAGCGTGAGGATGTTCTTCAGGCTGATGCCGCCCAGATGACTAAAGTCTTCGGCTTCGTTCAGTCGCAACACATAGTTCCTGCAACATGAAAAAAACGTTTGTCATTATTATGATTTAAAAAAAAAAATTTGTCTCTGCCCATTAAAACGGAACATCACAGAAATGCAAGAGGTACAGATCCTCGTGAGCCCCCGCTGTTGCGGGGGCTCATGAGGATCTTTGCCTCTTGCTCACACCATAAGTTGTACCAGTCAGCCTACGGCTGGGACTCTTCGGCGATGAATTAACAAATATGTCTACGTCCACTGGCAGCGAATGAATGTACACACGCACGCACACACACACACACACACACACACACACACACACACACACACACACACACACACACGCACGCACGCACGCACGCACGCGCGCACGCACGCACGCACGCGCGCGCGCGCGCACGCACGCACGCACGCACGCGCACGCACGCACGCACGCACGCACGCACACACACACACACACACACACACACACACACACACACGCACACACACACACACACACACACACACACACACACACACGCACACACACACACACACACACACACACAGCCTCCACCTCTGACGGGAGGCGGGTGGGTGGGAGGGTGAGTGAACGTGAGGGTGAACGTTTTGTTTGGGACAATGTATTATAAACATGTAGAAATAATTTGTTTACTTTCTTCATTTTTTGCGACGTAAATTTTGTTCATTACTTATAATTCGTTACTTAAATGTTTTTGTTGTCCCAACTTTTGTAAAGCGTAGAGCTGTTCGGCGGTTAATTAAGCCCCATAGTAAATTCACATTATAATAATAATAATAATAATTACGGTATTTATAATGCGCTTATATTATAATAATTATAACTCTAAGCGCGCACTCACAACTCGCGCACGCATGCGCACGCTTTAGACGACTCACGTACAACAAATGGTAAAATATATGGCGACAGTCATCTTTTGTGGGGAGTGTGGTGATATAGTGCTAGAACTGTTGAAAGAGGTGAGTTTTGAGGGCGGACTGAAAGGAGGAGAGAGAGTCTTTCTGACGGAGAGAGAGTGGGAGAGTGTTCCAGGTGGATGGACCATAAACTGAGATGGCGCGGGGGCCGAAAGTGCTGAGTTTGGTGCGGGGGATGTGGAGACGGAGAGGGTCGGAGGCGGAGCGGAGGGAGCGGGAAGGAGTGTAGGGGTGAAGTAAGTTGGAAAGATAGGCAGGAGCGCAGTTGTTCAGGGATTTGTAGCAGAGAGACAGAATCTTGTATTGGATACGCTGTGGGATGGGAAGCCAGTGAAGAAGTTTGAGCAGGGGTGTGATGTGGTCGGATTTTTTCTTTCTGATGACGAGGCGGGCAGCATTGTTCTCACACTGGACGCGCTGGAGAGTGGAAGTGGTAGAGTGAGGGAGGCCGGAAAGGAGAGAGTTGCAGTAGTCAATGCGAGATAGAATGAGAGAGACAGCAAGTTTGGTGGCAGCTTCGGTGGTGAGGTATTTTCTGATCTGACTGATGCGGCGGAGGTGAAAGTAGCATGCCTGGGCAGTGGCGGAGACGAAGCTGGTCATGGTAAGAGAGGAATCAAGAATAACGCCAAGGTTTTTGGCCGAGTCACTGAGGGAGATGGGGGTGCTGTCGAGTTGAAGGTGGAGAGAGGGAGGGAGCTGGGAAAGTTTCTGGCGAGTGCTTACCAACATGGTTTCCGTTTTGTCGTCGTTCAGTTTAAGCTTGTTTGCTGTCATCCAGTTTTTCACGTCTTCATAGCAGTCAGCCGTGCGAGTCAGTAGTGACTGAGTGTTGTCGAGTTTGTCTTTGTCTAGTAGTTGTGAGTCGTCAGCGTAGAGGTGGTGGCGTATGTGGTGAGACTGTATGATGTTGGTTTTGAGTGATTGTACATTGCTTAACGTCCCGACAGCAACAAGGCTTTCTCAGGACGTGCCTGCACTGCTTGTGAAAAAAAAAAAAAAAAAAAACCAAAAAAAAAAAACAAAAAAAAAAAACAGAACATTGAATGTATGTCGCCAGCCGGTCAAATACGTTAAATAAACCTAACACATGGGGCTAAATAAAGCTAAGACCATTTAGCAACACACATCCAATATCAAGAACTACAGGCAGTGCAGACAGTAGGGAGAGTTTTTAAAAGGCAAATACAGGTGAATGGGCAAAGGGTAGACAGAAACACATGCCCCAGAATAGAGAGAAAAACCCACCCTGTGGGGCTGACCAGGGTGACCCTGGGAACTAAAAAATACCTAACCCCACCCAAGTCCCCCAGGGCAGACCCGGGTGGGAGGTATGATGTTGGACAGGGGTTAGGTGTAGAGTGTGAAAAGGACCGGGCCCAGGACGGACCCCTGTGGTACTCCGCAGGAGAGCGTGACTGGGTTGGAGGAGACGCCGTCAATGGTGACGGACTGCTGTCTGTCGGAGAGGTATGAGAGAAACCAGGAGTGAGCAGAGTCAGTGATGCCAAAGGAGTGACGAAGGCGGTGGAGGAGGACAGAGTGGTCT
Source organism: Semisulcospira habei (assembly GCA_036245525.1). NCBI lineage: Eukaryota > Metazoa > Mollusca > Gastropoda > Semisulcospiridae > Semisulcospira > Semisulcospira habei. The sequence continues at coordinate 79,399,607 of BTPG01000005.1, forward strand.
ATTGTGTCGAAGGCGGCAGAAAGGTCGAGTAGCGTAAGAAGGGAGATGTTGCCTGAGTCGGTGGAGAGAAGCAGGTCGTTTAAGATGTGTAGAAGGGCTGTTTCAGTGCTGTGGTGTTTGCGATAGGCAGACTGGAATGGACTGAGGAGGTTGTTGTCGGCAAGGTGGAGGCTGAGCTGGTTGAGAACAACCTTCTCAAGAAGCTTGGACAGGAAAGAGAGATTGGAGACTGGGCGATAGTTTTTTAGTTCGTTTGGGTCGAGGTTGTGTTTTTTGAGGAGAGGACGGACGATGGCGGACTTGAAGATATCAGGGACTGAACCGTTCTCAAGAGATGTGTTGATGATGTCGGTAATGAAGGGCAGAAGTTTTGGAAGGCCGTCCCGGTAGAGAGAAGCTGGGAGGGGGTCTAGTTCGCAGGTTTTGAGAGGCATGGACTTTATGGTTTTGTTTATTTATTTAAATGTAAATTGATATTAAACACGATCCGAGAAAAAAAAAGTAAACAGTGGTGACGATACCACCGCAAGAGACATCGATCCTCATGAGCCCCCGCATATGTGGGGGCTAATAAGGATCTATGACTCTTTACACCTACTTGTGTCCATGTCCTTCGCACTGTTGGGAATCTTTGCGTTAACTTAAGGCATTTAGCTCCGAGTCCCTACAGCAGGAGATTGCCGGATTGACCATGATAATTCAATGGTAGTGCCAGATTAGCTTGGCTCTGAGGTAAGAGATCGCAGAAAATAAGGGGGGAGGGGGGAGGGGGGGGGAGTGGTTGCGGGGGGGGGGGGGGGGGGGGGGGGGGGGAGAGCAAGAAAAAAAAAGGAAGAAAAGAGGTAAATTTCTTACGTCCAGAAGTCATCAGCCGGACTGACGAAGGTTTTGGCGCACTGTTTAAAGAGGCCACTGCGTATGATGGTGGAGTTGAGCTGGGTGTAGTTGCTGGCGCCCCACGCCTCGTGCACTTTGCCGGCAAAAGTGCTGTTCTGCATCAGATCTTGCACGCAGTCCTTCTTGAACACGTCGCCTGCGAAAATTGAAATAAATAATTTAAAAAAGAAGACATCTCTTAACCTGCTCGTGGTCGCAGATGGTGCTTCTGAAATCTTTGTTAATTCAACGCCAGAGATCACCAGACATCCAAGAAACATAGATGCAAAGTGGTGTGAGCAAGAAGCATAGATCCTCATGAGCCCCCACAATTGCGGCTGCTCATGAAGATCTATGTCTCTTGCATTTGGATCGGGTTTAGATTTTCTCGGCAGGAAAGGGTTTACGAACACGTAATAAAATAAATTAAGATAATTGAACTTACTCCTGAGCAGCTGTGATATAGATAAACGGTGGTCGATTCTCAGCAGTAAGAGGCACTGATTTTCATGTGCCCTTGCGACTACAGAGGCTCATGAGAATCTGTGCCTCAGTCCTGCAGGTGGTCAGTCATAGGCAATGGTTCGGGAGAATCTGTCATAAGAGATAAGCAGGGGAAAATGACTAGTAAGGGAAAGAACTGCGCACAGTTACTTACAGCTTTTATCCACTCACTGCCTCTCACAGTTTTCTCCCTTACAAATGGCTTACCCTACTGACCTACCTCTTATGGCCACGGTACACAGTCGCGTTTCCGTACTGTCCAGTCTCTTAGCCATAGTCAGTCCCAGGCATCCCCTAATATTTCAATCCCCTAAAAAACGACACTACCGCCCACCAGCTGCACATTTGCCATGCACAAAATAACAATAAAAACAACACATTGACAGTCTCATTTCTTGGCTATGAACCTGATTCCTTACCAACCCCACACCCAAGCACAGCTGAAATCAGCGTGCCCCTCAAATCACTACGTCAACGGCAACTCAACATAGGTCCACAATTCTCTACTGAATAAGCTCAGGATGGTATGAATCAAAGCACCAAACATGTCTCCTCTCATCTAACCAGAAATTTCCAGCAAATTTTAACATTTAGCCCTACTACAAATTTTCAAACAAGGCAAAAATTATTTTTAAAAACACCGGTCCTTGCACTGCCTGAACTGGCCAAATTTGACTATGTAATGTGACCTTATGCGCTGTGAGCAGTTTTTTCCCTTACGAGTGTGTCCCCCTATCTATGTCATATGCCGGCCAAAGTACACAGTGGGCATCCCCTGCAGTCCCATCTGTTGAAATGCCCTAGCCTTAGTCTGTCCCAGTCATCCCCTAATTTTTCAGTCCCCTAAACAACACTACCCCCATTTTGCTGCATATTTGCCATGCACAAAATACCAACAAAAACAACAACAACTTCAGCACATTGACAGTCTCATTTATTGGCTACCAACCTGATTCCTTACTAACCCCACACTCAAGCACAGCTGAAATCAGCGTGCCCCTCAAATCACCATGGCAACGGCAACTCAACATAGGCCCACAATTGTCCACTAGATAAGTCCAGGATGGTATGAATCAAAGCACCAAACATGTCTCTTCTCATCGATCAAGAGATTTTAAGCAAAACCCAGCATACTGCCTCTGTATAAAATGCCAAAGAAGAGAGAAGATTTTTTTTTAAAAAATGGTCCGGTCCTTGCAATGCCTCACCTACCTCATTTGAATATATAACGTGACCTGTCAGACTGAGAAACTCTCCCACCTAAACACCATTCAATCTGCCATAAGTGCAATCCTTAGACACTAGCTAAGTCAAACCCAAAGTGACACCATTGAATGTTGCTGCATCTGTATGTTATGGCCCTTTATGTGTAGAGCGTCCTTGTGGAGTTCACTATGCTGTTTATGTTTTGGATCATGCATATTTGATGATATGAAAAACAGACTAGATATGGTCAGAATTGGCATGTACATCAAGTAATATATATGATTCTCAGAAATGTTGCATTTGAGGCACAGGCATATGAAAGTATTTTTTCATATTTTTTCATTACACACCGTACCCCCTTACTTTTTTCTGTTTTCCCAAGTTTACATACACATGCAATACAGTGAAACTGACTCCCGGTGGGCTGAACAACTGCAAACGGTTACATAACACTGACATTGATGAAAAATGAGCTTTCAGACCCAAGGCCATTTCCTTGTGTATCTCAGGGCAGCCAAAAAGACAACAGCCAGGCATCTTCATTGACCCTGCTGTCTGGTGACAGCAAGTAGGAAGAGGCCTGTAACCAGCTGCCATGCCCTATATGCTGCTTGCAATCTTTTCCTCAGGTAAAAGGAGTCATGAAACAGCTGTGCAATTTAAACATTAAGTCTACTGAGCTATCCAACAGCCAAAAGACTACACAAAACAAGCAAAACTATGTTACGCAGGACACACCCCATACCCAAACAAGTGTCTGGAGTGCTTATGTAGCAGTCGGCAACAAAAAAAAAAAAATGGTTATGTACAGTTTATTTTTTTATATAGAACACACTTGTCAGTCTCAAAACACCTCAACTCATGTTGCAAATGCAGCAAGCATGTGTGTGTCAAACCTGTGAACACTCCTGTAAAAGCCTGTACCAGTGGCCGCAGCTGCTGTTCCCATAACAACGCACTCAAATGAGCTTTACGCAGTGTAAAAGTGCTTGTGTTCGGCTCAGAATGGACACCAGAGACATCCCTCATGACAGTTACAGCAGAATGACACCTCAGATGTGGCCTATGTTGTATACAAATGTAGCTGGATCATGCAAAATAACTTCTGCATGTCACATTCTTTTGGCGGATGATCTCACTCTGAGGTCAGCTGTCTGATGAAATGAACCTGCTGACACCGTTTCATTTTAGTTTTGATCTTAACCTTTGACCTCCCCTCCCCCCCCCCACACCCCACCACACCACACCCCACCCCACCCCACAATCTCAATAACTGAATGAGTGCATTTTTTCCATGCATTTAGCAAACTGAATGCCCCAAACGACATCCCTTTCACAATCAAGGTCAAAGGGCACAGCTCAAGGTCGAAGGTCAGGCTCATGACTACCCGTAAGACACAAAATAAATGAACAAACACACTAAACATGGCCCACAGTGCAGGTAAACAGGGTGTTGCGATGCAAAACATGCAAAAATACCTATAAAACTGCAAGCAAAGCAATTTTTTGGGGGCTAAATTTCAAATATTTCACGATTTTCTTAGTTTTTCAACTGCAAAAGTCCAAACTCAACGATATGGTTACATTAAACCAGATTCTGATCTGTCACATATGGCATGTGGTGCCTCTGACAGATCAAAGTACACAGTGGGCATCCCCTGCAGTCCCATCTGTTAAAATGCCCTAGCCTTAGTCTGTCCCAGAGTCCGAAATAGCTCAAGGCGGTTAAGCGTTGGAGCAGGAGAGCGAAAGGAATCGCCGGTTCGTGTGTTCGAATCCCCGTCCCGTCCCCTGTAGCTGGAGTCGCAATTCAGGGGAAAAAGACGGGCTTGTTCAATAGCATGTCCGTTGAAAGGTCCTGATAATCAAAATGGCACAGTTGGAGTGCACCTGAGTTGATCAGTGTTCAGGTCGTACTCCATAGGCAAAACATTTCCCTGTACCCCATAACCCGCCCGTCAGGGCCGTCCATTATCACTTCGGCGCCGTGGACGTTAAACCCGGAACTAACCAACCTAGTCTGTCCCAGTCATCCCTAATTTTTCAATCCCCTATACAACACTATCGCCCACTTGCTGCACATTTGCCATGCACGAAATCCCCCCCCCCCCCCCCCGCCCCCCGCAAAAAAAAAAAAAAAAACCCAAAAGAAAAACCAGTACATTGACAGTCTCATTTCTTGGCTATGAATCTGATTCCTTACCAACCCCACACCCAAGCACTGCTGAAATCAGCGTGCCCCTCAAATCACCATGGCAATGGCAACTCAACATAGGCCCACAATTGTCCACTGGATAAGCTCAGGATGGTATGAATCAAAGCACCAAACATGTCTCTTCTCATCTATCAAGAGATTTTAAGCAAAATCCAGCATACTGCCTCTGTACAAAATGCCAAAGAAGGGAGAAGATTTTTTTAAAAAAAATTCGTCCGGTCCTTGCACTGCCTCACCTACCTCATTTGAATATATAACGTGACCTGCACTGTGCACAGTTTTCTTAATCACTAGTGCTTTTTCCTACCTACCAGTATGTACACTTCTCTTAGCTTGTGCATGCGTGTGTGTGTGTGTGTGTGTGTGTGTGTGTGTGTGTGTGTGTGTGTGTGTGTGTGTGTGTGTGTGTGTGTGCGTGCGTGTGTTTACCCACCTCTCACCTACACTGGTAAGGGCTTTGACTGGCGGAGATAGATAAGCTCAGCGAATTGAAGGAGACAAACAGTGTGTCCCTCGTAAATCTATGGCTCTGGCACTCAGTCAGTCAGGTCACGTTATATATTTAAATTTGGCAGTTGAGGCAGTGCAAGGACCGGTGTTTTTAAAAATAATTTTGCCTTGTTTGAAAATTTGTAGTAGGCGGGGCTGAATGTTGGAATTTGCTGGAAATGTTTGGTTAGCTGAGAGGAGACATGTTTGGTGCTTTGATTCATACCATCCTGAGCTTATACATTGGACAATTGTGGGCCTATGTTGAGTTGCCATTGACGTAGGTGATTTGACGGGCACGCTGATTTCAGCTGTGCTTGGGTGTGGGGTTGGTAAGGAATCAGGTTCATAGCCAAGAAATGAGACCGTCAATGTGCTGGTTTTTTTGGTTATTTTGTGAATGGCAAATGTGCAGCTGGTGGGCGCTATTGTTGTTTAGGGGATTGAAATATTAGGGGATGCCTGGGACTGACTATGGCTAAGAGACTGGACAGTACGGAAACGGCACTGTGTTCCGTGGCCTGTCTATCACTCAGCCTTACCGGTGATGGCCTCCATCGCCGCGGACTCGTTCATGCTGGCGAAGTCCGGGTAAGGTTTGTCCCTGCACTGCTCGCTCCGCCACCAGTTCTGGCAGCTGGCCCACGGCAGATCGTCGTCCAGGTTGACGAAGGACACCCACATGTAGTAGATAGCGTAGGCGATGATCACGTTATAGTAAACGGACACCACGGCGCTTACGATGACCATGGCGAAGCCGATGCCTGCACAGATAGATCAAGACGTACTGACGAGCAAAATAAATGCGACATTTTCGGAACCATCGGAAACACTTTTGTGTTTCCGATGGCTCCGAAAATGTCGCATTAGTCTTTTGCTGGTCAGTATAGGAATAATCCAATCAAAGTCCGAATACGTTGAGGAGACGGGTGGGCAAGCTATTACAGACTTCAACATCGCAGTATTGCAGTATTGTATACATTATAAGTTATCAAAGAGTAGTATACACACATTCAGAAAACATCGCATATTCATCAACACACACACACATAAGCTCGCACACACATACGCGCGCGTGCGCGCGCGCGCACACACACACACTCACACACACACACACGCACACACACAAACGCACGCACGCAAGCAAGCACTCTCTCTCTCTCTCTCTCTCTCTCTCTCTCTCTCTCTCTCTCTCTCTCTCTCTCTCTCTCTCTCTCTCTCTCTCGCAAAACACGCATGAACAATCGATCTCAAAAACCATCCACACTATCAACGGTTGAACGCTTCATTAAAACTAACACTAAAACAAAATTAAACAGGAACGATGCGAATCAGCCTTGTAGTTGCGGCGTGTAACAAGTTTACTCACAGCAGGGCAGAGTTGTGAGCAGACTCATTTCGCGCCGCTTTCGGGCTAAATATCGATATTTCCACTACAGTGTACTAACTCCTTCACTACCGAGAAAAAGTGAACGCAACTGATCTAACTGCAAGAGGCATAGACCCTCATGAGCCCCCGCGACTGCTGGGGTTCATGAGGTTCTATGCCTCTTGCTGAATCCACGTTGTGTTCATGTTCGTTGGACAGGCTTTTGTGGCTTTTGGTCGTTCAGTGAACCCAGATTTCAGAAACGAAATATGTCAGCTGGTTGGGAATGGGGTAGCTTCTCCATCGCTTTTCAACTGCGGATAAAAACTGTTTGTTCATTCTGATTTTGCCTATGTTGCAACAGTAAAGAGCAGAGGGAAAGAAAAGAAAAGAGAAAAAAAAAAAAAAAAAAAAGAAGAAGAAAAGTATCGTCTGCCACGCCAATGACCTGCAAAAAAAGGGCTCATCCCCCAGACGGTGAGAGGTCCCTGTGAGGCGAACTGTCCAAGCGCCAGTTCAATGAAGAAGAGAGGCAGGCCCGCGATGAACAGCATGATGATGTACGGGAACAGAAACGTCGCTGTAAAATAATACAGGTGTACAAGACCATTACAGCTTTTACAAACGTTGAATGCACTCACTCTAACTCTTTAACCCCTTGACTGCTTACAATATTGCTCGGCGGAACATTACTGCTTTAAAATGGTAAATGCACTCATTCTAACGCTTTAACCCCTTGACTACTACTGACAGTACCGATAGGCGGAAAAGTAACTACTGTACGTAAGCGCTTTTTTTTTTTTATCAGTCCACGTCGAGTCGTATCATCAGTAGCAGTCAACGGGTTAAACAAGATGGTTGGCCCCTTTAAAATATAAAAACCATTAAAGCAACTCTTGAACGGAAGCTTTGGGGGCGGTGGAAAGAGGGAGGAGGGGGGGGGGGGTACGGCATCGTATCTAGTAAAACATTGGTAACCCAAAGAGCTAGAAGAAGGCTGCTGCTTTGGTTTTACATTTAGACGAGGTCCCGCGGCAATCCGACTTAATCTTAACCCATTTCGCCACAACGCACTGCAGCAGGAGATGGATCGAGCCCTATGGCGCCAAGCTAATCTGGCACTATCCTTGAATTATCATCCTCGATCCATCTCCTGCAACTGGTACATAGTCGTCGAGGGACACCTCCACAATTTTGGAAATGCTGCCTTGGTTTTAAATGGGTTAAGTCATCACAAGGGGAGGCCACAACAGTTTACGGGTAGTGCCTGTATTTAGCGTGGCGCCCTGGAAGGCGACAGGACAAACTGGCATTATCTTTGAACTAACATGGACCATCTACCTCACACAAACCTTATGCACGAAATCAACACCCACAAAGGTGACTGCCAAGCATGTAAAATGCAAATAAATGACAAAGAAAGAAAGAAACACGTTCTGAAAGAAAGAGCACAAAACAGTTACAATGTACAAAATCACATAAAATATACTGATGAGCAAACGAAATGCGACATTTTTGCCATTGAAATCAGCGGAAACATTTCCGATGATTCCAAAATTGTCGCATTTCTTTTGCTCGTCAGTATATGATATCTTTCAGTTGCCATCTTGCTCCTTCTCACTCAAACGATAAGTAGCGACTGATTTGTATACTTGTTTATTTGTCTATTTTGAAAAAGTTTTTTTCTTATACCCGAAATATTAATAAATTGTGATATAACTGTCTTTTCTACGCGTGTTTGTTTCTCCGATGGGATCATCTCAATTACAATATATACGTCTCCTGAAGTTGTACAAGGTCATTATATGAGCTGTGTGGGAGTCAGTCACGCTGACAACATGGTGGTCTCCTTGACTTTTATATTTTCCAATGTCCAATAAAATTAACCACTTCACTGCCGAGAAAATGTGAACACGATCCAACTGCAAGAGACATAGATCCTCATGAGCCCCCGCGATTGCGGTGGCTCATGAGGATCTATGCCTCTTGCAGCGCCGGATCAATCAATTGTCAAGGGGGAGTGGTTGGTTGGTTAGTTCAGGTTTAACGTCCACAGCACCGAGGTGACGGGCGGGTTATGGGGGACAGGGAAATCTATTGCCTATGGAGTACGACCTAAACACTAATCAACTCAGGCGCACTCCAACTGTGACACTTTGATTTACCAGGACCTTTCAACGGACATGCTATTGAACAAATCCGTTTCTTCCCCCCCCCCCACCCCCCACCCCCTGGATTGTGAGTCCAGGTACCGGGGCCGGGACGGGATTCGAACCCACGACCCGGCGATTCCCTTTGCTCTCTTGCTCCGACGTTTAACCGCCTGAGCTATTTCGGACTCTTCAAGGGCGAGTGCTCAACGGCAATGTAATAACTGTACACTGTTGTAATTGTGACGGTGCAGTGGAAAGAGGGAAGCGGGGGCGGGGGGATGGGGGGTGGGGGGGGGGGGAGGGGGAGGGGGTCGTGGGTGCTGCAATAACATCCTTCTCGGACCATGTTGTGGACTGGCAGTGAATATTTTTTTTTAACTCATTCTACCCCAGACACACCACAGCAAAATAAGGATCGACCATGATAGTTCAAGGGTGATGCCAGAATAGCTTGGCGCCTATGGGCGCCAAGCTATTCTGGCATCACCCTTGAACTATCATGGCCGATCTGTGTCCTGCACTAGAGTGCAGTCTTCAGAAAACAATGGCAAAATTTGGGGATTTCGGTGTTGGGGTAGAATGAGTTAAGCGGGGGGGGGGGGGGGGGGGGGGGGGGGAGGGGTGCTGTAGTACCAAAGCATCCCCCCCTTAGATCCGGCCCTGTCTTGAGGAGACCAATTTGTATTCATGTTTCTTGGAAGGTGTTGGCTTTCGGTCGTTGAATGAACCAAGATTTCAGAAACAGAAATGCACGCACACTGCCAAGAAAGGGGGTTAAATAAACCGCAATCATGGCCTACCTCCACCATTTCTGTAGGCGAGATAGGGAAACCTCCACACGTTGCCCAGGCCGACAGCGTATCCAACGCAGGACAACAAAAAGTCCAACTTCCGGCCCCAGCTGCCTCTCTCCACGGGCTGCACGCGAAAATGCAAGAAACGAGTTAACCCCTTCACTACCGACAAAAAATTGAACACTATCCAACTCCAATAGGTATAGATCTTCATGAACCCCTGCGACTGCGGGGGCTCATAAGGATCTATGCCTCTTGTTGAAACTACCGTGTGTACATGATCATTTGACGGCTGGGGATCTTTAAAGTTGAATTTACAATTAAATGGTTTTAAGGGTACAGTCTGCGTCCAGTGGCAGTGGAGGGGTTAATGAAACACTGGTTATCTCTCTCGATCTGCTCCGGTTAGCTCAAAGGTCGTGCTTGATTAGCATGACGCCTCTCCAGGCGCCAAGCTAATCTGGTCGGAGGCTGGGTCATCAATGGTGCGTGATGGTTTTATAGGTCGGATGATCATGCTGATTGGATCGAGGGAGATAACCATTGTGAAATAACTAAAGAGAGATTACAACGACTGTTTTAACTGAAGGGAGATAACGATTGTGGTGTAAATGAAGGGACATAACAATTATTGTGATGTAACGGAAGGGAGATAACGACTGTGATGTAAATGAATAGAGATAACGATTGTGATGTAACTGAAGGGATGAAAGAGACGGGAAAAGCTTTGGATTAGCCTATTTTCATTTTGTTTTGTACTGACTGACTGACTGATTGATTAATTGATTGATTGATTGATTGATTGATTGATTTGCAATGAGCTTTGGATTACACTATTTTATTCTGTTAAACCCTTTACTGTCGGGAAAAATGAACACGATCCAGCTGCGAGAGACATGATCCACGAGAGCTCATGGGGACCTTTGAAGCCATGTTCTTTGTACGACTGAGGCTCTTTCGTTTTATCGACGAGGACTAACGACCTTGGATACGTTGCAAGAAAGAGCTTAGTCCTAAACCAGCCACTAAGCAGGTGCTCCGCTACGGCGGAGCTCCTTGCTTGGTTAGTTCGGGTTTAACGTCCACAGCACCGAGGTGATCATGGACGGCCCTGACGGGCGGGTTATGGGGGACAGGCAGATCTATTGCCTATGGAGTACGACCTGAACACTGATCAACTCAGGCGCACTCCAACTGTGCCACTTTGATTTACCAGGACCTTTCAACGGACATGCTATTGAACAAATCCGTTTTTTCCCCTGGATTGTGAGTCCAGGTACCGGGGCCGGGACGGGATTCGAACCCACGACCCGGCGATTCCCTTCGCTCTCCTGCTCCGACGTTTAACCGCCTGAGCTATTTGGGACTCAAACTCCTTGCTTATTGGCTGGCGCAGGACTAAGTTCACTCATACAACTGGCCCCTTACCACTCTAGAAAACAGAATTGTTGCGGAGTGAAGAATGAAGGCAGGAAAGAAATACGAAAAAGATTAGTTCTTCGCTGCAACGAAGCCTTCCATCTGCGTGAGGCTCATGAGCTCCTCACGACTCATAAGGATCAAGAGTGCACGTGCTTATTTATCGTTGCACATAAATAGAAGATAAACCATAAAGAACCATAAATTATCAGTTCTGAAGAATACTTGCAGGCTACAATTTACGAGTTCTCACTCTCTCTTTTTATTTTAACGAGATATTCTCGAGTGTGTACGTCTTTATCGCGTACAATAACTCATTCAGCCCGACGGCCGTATTTCCCAGATTTTGGAGGCGTCATCTAATGATTATGCACCAGTTGCAGGAGATCGATCGACCATGATAATTTAAGGGTAGTGCCAGATTAGCTTGGCGCCAAGCTAATCTGGCACTACCCTTGAATTATCAGGTCGACCCATCTCTTGCTGTAGTGCGTCAGGGCTGAATGGGTTAAGTTCATGGGTATGTGTGGTGTGTGTGTGTGTGTGTGTGTGTGGGGTAGGGGTGGGGGTGAGGGGGGTGGGTGGGGGTGGGGGGTGTGGGGGTGGGGGGTAGTAAGTGAAGTGAGTCAAAGTAGAACCATACTTATGCAACACATGACATTTCACGTTTCTGTTGTGGACGTGCGGTGAACAAAATCAATCCAATCCAATCCAATCCAATCCAATCCATTCCATCCATCCATCCATCCATCCATCCATCCATCCATCCATCATTTCAAGACAAAATGAACAGTTGAATGAACATGAAAAACTTAGGGGCAAGTTCAATATCTTAACTTCTTTAGCCCGTATTTATTTTATCCTGTTCCTACCCCATTTTCTGCAGAGAAAAACTGAACCCGATCCGAACGGAAGAGACATAGATCTTCATGAGACCCCGCAGTTGCGGGGGCTCATGAAGATCTATGCCTCTTGCTGGCACCACTTTGTATCCACGTTGCAAGGATGGCTAGGACTCTTAGGTGTTGAAATAACAAAGATTTCAGCAGCACAATCTGAGACCACTAGCAGTGGGGGAAAAAAAGGTGTTTAACCCATTCAGCCCTGACCCACTACAGCAGGAGATGGGTCGACCATGATAATTCAAGGGTAGTGCCAGATTAGCTTGGCGCCGACAGGCGCCAAGCTAATCTGGCACTACCCTTGAATTATCATGGTCGATCCATCTCCTGCAACAGGTGCATAGTCGTTAGACGACGCCTCCAAAATTTGGGAAATACGTGCGCCGGGCTGAATGAGTTACGTGTGGGGCGGGAGACGCTGTAAAATTTTCACCCTTCAGATACCAAAGCGGGAGGTGGGTCGGCCACGACAGTTCAAGGGTTATGTTACTAGATGTAATTATGGGTGCCTTCAAACTGCAAAGATATATGTCGGCGTTGTCTTTCGTGTTTGCTTGCCCTCTTTGAAAAAGGGTATGGACCTCTTCGCTGCCGAGTAAAAAAAAAACAACAACAGTCAAATGCAAGAGGCATAGCTCCTCATGAGCCCCCGCGACTGTGGGGGCCCATGAGGATCTATGCCTCTTGCTGAGACCGATTTGTATCCATGTCCATTGAACGGCTGTGGCCTTTGGTCGTTGAACGAGCAATGTTGTCGGAAATTAAAAAAAAAAAAATGCGCCCAGTTGAAGGGAAGGGGTTCAACTACTTTTGTTTTTGTTTTTCTTGTTTGGTGCTTGTACTTCCAAAGCGTGTTTCCTTCTCGTAACTTACTTATTCAGCGATCTGTTTGCAGGTCAGTAATTTTATCTGTCACACATATTATAACCCGTGTGTGTACGCAGTCGCAAGTTCTATTTGCAGTACCAGTGCCAACATGCTCATGGGAGTTCAAACCGGGCTTAAAAAAAAAAAAAAATGTAGTTATCAATATGGTGAAAAAAAAACACAAAAAAACCCCCAACACCATATTGGAAGTAATTCGGTTTTACCAGCCTTCTTTAGCCGGTGTCGCCATGTCAACAAGAAAAAGTTTCAATAGTGAGGCTTCGTTTGCAATAAACGACTACAGACAACGAACGAAAGAGAGATGAGTTTCGGCGGACAGACAACACTCCACACATCTCCAAGAGGCATAGATCCTCATGAGCCCTGGCGGGCTCATGAGGATCTATGCCTCTTGGAGATGTTTGGAGTGTTGTCTATGCTTATGGGTCAAGCTGGTTTCAACCTCTTGCAAAAGCGGTGTTTTGTAGCATAATTTGCATTTGGAAAACTGTGCAGAAGTGGGGCACATGATCTCTGCTGACATGAGTTACATCGCGATAAGATTAAAACAAAAATTCATCCGCAGGGCATGATTACGATATCATTATCGACGACAAAGGCAAACGAAAAGCATGATCAGTGAGGGTTTTAAAAAAAGTGGACTGATCCAACTGCAAGGGACATAGATCCTCATGAGCGCCACCCCCCTCCGCGAGTGCGGGGGCTCATGAGGATCTACGCCTCTTGCTGAGACCAATTTGCATTCATGCTTCTTGGTCGTTTCATGAACCAAAACAGAAACACAAATTTCCAGAAACAAAAATTACGTAAGGAGGAGGTTTGCCTCTTACTGAGTCCAATCTGCATCCATGTTTTTAGACCGTTTAATGAACCAAGATTTCAGAAACAAAAATGGACGTACAGTGGCAGCGAAGGGATTAACGCATTCTACCCCAGACACCCCACAGCAAGAAAAGGATCGACCATGATAGTTCAAGGGTAATGTCAGAATAGCTTGGCGCCTATGGGCGCCAAGCTATTCTGGCATCACCCTTGAACTATCATGGTCGATCAGTGTCCTGCACTGCACTGCAGTCTTTAGAAAAATTTGGGGATTTCGGTGATGGGGTAGAATGAGTTAATTAAGGCATGTCTAACAGCTAGAGCGTATCGATAGCCCTGCATATCGATCGTCCTATGGCCGATAAAAAGAGATCCAAATATCAAACATCAATCACGCTGCGAGATAACAGTGGCGGAGACCATTGTACCCAGACCAAAGGTCAAAATCGTGCCCAACATGCGCAAAAGGCACAGACCCTCATGAGCCCCCCACAGGTTGCAGGGACTCATGAGAATATAGATATCTCTTGCTGGCTTGAGTTACCTCAATGCCGTTATGTTTAGGCGGAAGGAATTGTATGCCACCTTTTACAGAAAACAAGGCGGGGATTATTCGGTGCGACTTTGTACAGTGACGTAGGGGTTAGTCATCAGACGTAATATAGGGGGAACAATGAACAACGAACCTTTATTTTATAACGGTAAAAGTATTTGGTTACAAGACCAATTTTCAATTAAGCTAAGAACTGCCATTAACTCATTCGAGACGTGCCGCCTCCGGATACGCGGTAGTATCCGGAGTCAGCACGTCTCGAATGAATTAAACACGATCACGAACAAAACAACGGGAGAGGCACGGAGCGTGGGGCAGGGGATGGCATTTTGTGGCGTGGTCATAACCTTAACTGGAAATAGTAAAAACAAAATAGAAATACAAACTGTTTGCAACTAGAAAATTGTTTGCCTGACTGATATCAAAAGTCAAAATCAACAGTTCACAACAGCCTTAAAGTACTGATCTCTTTTATCCCCGGCGCATTACAGAAGGAAAGGTGTCGACCATGATAATTCAAAGGTAGTGCCAGATTATCTTGGCACCTGACGGCGCCAAGCTAATCTGGAACTACCCTTGAATTGACGGCGCCAAGATAATCTGGCACTACCCTTGAATTATCATGGTCGACCCCATCTCATGCGACTGGTTCACGGTTGTTAGGTAACACTTCTAAAAGTTTGGAAAAGCGGCCGTGGGGTGAAATGAGTTAACCTAAGAATGGGGGGGGGGGGTAAATGGGTTAACCTAAGAATGAACAAAAACACGTGCAACATAAAATTCGGCCCGGGGGAGGGGTGGGGGAGTGAAGAGGTTAAATGGGTTAAGCTAAGAATGAACAAAGGCAGGTAAAACATAGAACACAAAGTAATCTGTATCAAAACCTGCTGTTGTTTACTAACATGCCTACCAGTCAAGCATGATCTTTTCGGTTTTCCGTGATATAGTTGTATTCGGGAACAGAGTTTTGATTTTTTCCTCCACGCTTTAAAAAAAAAAAATGTTGTGCAAGTAAAGAAAAATGCAAACACAAGTTCCGAATGACTTTAAATGGAGATAATTATGTTTGACCCATTGCCAGCTACTGACAATACCGTCACAAGTTCAGCGGAAAAGTCACGTGACTTTTTCCGACGAGCGGTATCGTCAGAAGTGGCCAAGGGGTTAATCTGATTAACCCATTCAGCCCTGACGCACTACAGCAGGACATGGGTCGACCATGATCATTCAAGGGTAGTGTCAGATTAGCTTGGCGCCTGTCGGCGCCAAACTAATCTGGCACTGCCCTTGAATTATCATGGTCGATCCATTTGCTGCAACTGGTGCATAGTCGTTAGATGATGCCTAAAAAATTTGGGAAATACGTCCGCCGGGCTTAATGAGTTAAGCAAAAGACAAGCCCCGCTCCCCTCCTCCCCTCGAACCCGCCCCTCCCCCCTCCCCCCCTCCCCCCCTCCTCAGCCCTCCCTCCCCCCCCTCCCCCCCCCCCCCCCCCCCCCCCCGACCAAAAAAAAACAACAAAAAAAACCTCCACAAAAACAAACGAAAATACAAACAAACAAAAAACACCCCCCAAAATAAAAAATAAATGTCAAACAAACAAACAATAACAACCAGAAAACACCAAAAAGACAACAACACCCCCCCCCCCCACAAAAACAAACAAACAAACAAACAAACAACAACACAAAAAAAAACCCAACAAAACAAACAAACAAGCAAAGCAAACCAACAAACACACACACTCGCAAAAACAAGCACAATAATTACTGGTGAAGAAAACACTTATTCACATACCTCTGTTTCAGCCATGGTATTTGGAGAAACTGTTTGCTTTGACCCAAAAGAAACGCTCTTCGTCTTTACACAAGATTAAAGCCCTCGCATAGTCCCAACTCCTGAAAGCTGCTTTGCTCGCTTCAAAAGTTCAACACGATGAAGAGGTTCATCGACCTGCCGACGCAAAAATCCTAAGATAAAGTGTATGTAGATTCACGAACGAAGCTGTCTTTGTAGTCCCAGGTCTTCCAGCTGAACGCGTGTTTGCTAACACCAGATGACGAGGTACACCGACCTGCTTCGGGTATAGTCGGATAAATGTATGCAAAGTTATGGACGAAGCTGTCTTTGAAAGGTCCGTGTTGACAACACCTGACTTTCAACTTGAAATCAGAGTACAGCCACAGGATTTGGAAGCCAGTTGTGTTCCCTGTGAAGGGCCCCGAACGTCCATAGTTGGACACTTTCTGTTGACGCTCGCAGTCGGTCAGGGGATATAAATCCGTTTGCAGAAAAAAAAAAAAAAAAAAAAAACAACTTAGCAATTTCCTTTCCCTGTCGTACAGTGAACAACGAAAGGTCTGTCTCTTTGTCACACGCACGCACGCACGCACGCACACACACACACACACACACACACACACACACACACACACACACACACACACACACACACACACACACACTCTCACACACTGAATACAAACACACTGAGTGTTTGTCTTAACGTCGCAAACACTAAACGCATGCAGTCTATAATCTACCTGTAATGTAGTTCAACGACTTGTTTGAACCTCATGTGATAGGCCTGTCTTGAACTCTGACTGCCTGCGGATGCAAATAAGAGACAGTAAATGTCGCCGCTCCTTTTTTCCCCCGCAAGAAGCATAGATTATCATGAGGCCCCGCGTCCGCAGGGGCTCATGAGAATCGATGCCTCTTGAACATATAACATACACCGTTTTGTCATGTTGCAACAGATCAACGTTGACACGCGCCGGTGTTTGTCGCTGGATATGTGCACGACGGGTAAAAATGTGGGTCATGCAACTTCCTAGAGACAACATATTGGGACAAAAATGTGGAGTACACAACCTGTTGCTTTGGTTCACGTTCTGAATGTGAATAAGTTGCACTGACCTGTTTTGTAGGGGAGGTGGGGGAGGGGTGGGTGGGATGTCCGTTCGGCTTTCATTATTTGTGCCCTCAATCCTTTCACTGCTAGTGGGCGCAGCAGATTGTGCTTTTTGAAATCATCCCCAGTAGCAAAACGTATTCGGGCCCACGACGGCCGCAGTGGGCCCGCGCATAGACGCGCGCTGACCGGCCACTGCGACCGTCGTGGGCCCCAGGATCTAATTGCTTAATGCTTTGCTTACTTCAACGTCAATAATCGCCAGCCGTCAAGTGAACATGAATACAAAGTAGGTTCATCAAGAGGTTTAGATCCTCATGAGCCCTCGCAAGTGCTGGGATTCATGAGGGTCTATACCTCTTGCAGTTGGGTGGTGTTTTAGGTGGTGTTTTAAATTTTCTCGGCAAAGGTGGAGGGGTTAATCCGTGCTACATCCGTTTTAATGAGGCGTGCAAAAATGAGAACGTGACGGGCATGTATTGCTTCGCTGTTGTTGCCCAACCATGATATATTCGGTGTGTGTGTGTGCGTGTTGAACACTAATTTAGACACAGATTCTGGTTTGACCCATCACAAACCCGCATATGGTCGCATGTGTGTCAGTGCTCCTAAGAGAAAATTGAGATCATGTCTCCCACCTTCATTTCGTGGTTCATGCTAATCAGGGTGTCTGTCTTTGTTTTCCTTGATTAAAGACCATTTATCACGTGTGATTTAGTACACAGCAAGTCATTATCGCCTTGAGATGGCAAAAGGAAGTAAGTCCATTTTTTGTGAAAAGCGAGACTTTCAGTGTAACACAATGAAAATATCGCTTTTCACAAAAATAAACTTGCTGTCTGTAATTTTTCTTTCACTAAATTTGCTAAAAGGTTTACTTCCTCATCTTTTTTCTCAAATCTGTGTAATCTATATGTTACGATTGTGGTTGTGTTGTCCTGTGAGAGCATGCATGTGTTAATCGTAGGAAACGATCCGATATTTATTTGAGCTATCATGGTTACGTATCACGTACCTTTTCAGTGAGATTCTTTATCGTTCGTCCATGATAGCGATTTTGGCTTTGTTATGATACGTTAATTTTAGTCCAGAAGCTTCTAGAAAAGTCACACGGAGAAGTGCGGTCGATTTTTGTTTTGCGTAGATTAGTTAAGAATGAACCAGAACATTCGAAACAGAGTCGCGCTGTCTAGTGACCTCGTACTTGTGACGTCAAAAGAGTAAGTTACATTTTTGTAACATAGTAGCAAAGCTGCTGGTCATAGTTGTTTACTGTGCGCGTGAAATTAGCAGCCGTTGTTAGCGTGTTGTGAACTAAGTCGTAAACGGTTTGCCATATTTCTGTGTGATATCATTACATGGGATTTGAAGCTGAAATGAGTAGTCAAATTTTTGTAGACTATTTTAGTTTATTCCAGAAAGTTCTTCTGTTATTAATATTTATGATTTCAGTTACGGGTTCCATTCTGACTGGTTGCGTTGAATGATTTTCTTGGATTATTCTAGAAAGTTGTCTTACTATATAACGATGGTGCTAGGAGAGCGCGAATATACATTGTATTGCATTGTCAGTTGTAGAGACACACAGTTTATCGTAGGTACGTGGCCCGTATAGGGTGTACATTGTGAGAGACACAGTGTAACAGTGGTGTACGTTGTGTGAGGAACTTTGTATCGCCAGTGTGGACATTTGCAGAAGAGACTTTGTATCAGTGTTGGTGCATTTGGAAATGTATTGTGTGGATATCGCATCGCTGAATTAAAATATTGTTGGAACTGTTACTCCAGTATTGTCTACATCCTTAAGCCACGTGTGACGGGTTGCATGTGAATGAAGTTTATTTAAAAGAACCTTACGTGCGTGTGTCTGGTGTGTTTATCATACTACGACTACGAGTTAACCACGTAACACTATATCGAAAGTAGCATTAATATGTTCCCACGGAGGTATAGTAGGTGCTACTGGTACAACTGGTATAGACTTGATATATATATTGCAGTTTTCTATAGCATCTTTGACATAGTTACCTATAGGTATGAGATACGGGATTGTTTGCGCTCTCTTCGGGAAATCCACATCTGCGTCTAAAAATGTCTTCTCATACTGAATATTTTTACGGACAGGCTTTGGACAATGTATTTTGCAGTTGCTAATTTACGTTGGTCAGATAAAGACAAAATACCTGCTTCTTTGTAGGCTTTTACAGTATTAGTATGAACTGGCACTTCAAGGGGTAATTTAACTGCTTTACTATCAATGCTTTGCAGTTTCTTTAGAAGTGTAGCTGAGACAGTAAAATAGACTTTCTGACCATTATATAAGTGTTGATTGAACTAAAGATGTACCAAGGTGTAAAAAAGTGTTAATGTCCTGACTCCACGGTTGTGGGATTATAATTTTTAACAAGTTAATTTTTTTATGTGCTTTATTTAATATGTCTTCAATATGAATTCTCCAAGATAATTTGATGTAAAATGTACGCCTAAAAACTGTACACTCTGTTGATAGTTTAAATGCGTCCCGTTTAGGGATAACGTAGGTAATGTTTTAGCACTTTCCCCATTATTGAAAAGCATTAGACATGTTTTTCCTCAGATAGTTCCAGGCCATTTTCTTTCATGTAGTGTGATAAATTATCCAATTCAATCTGATAAATATTTGAACGAAATCTACGATTCTTTTGGGGGTACGGTTTCTGATATTAGTGTTTATCCATATAGCAATATCATCTGCATATTGTGCCACAGTTGTGTTCTGTGGTAGAGATTTTGGGAGGTCGTAAATTAGCACAGTGAATAAAAAGGGTGAAATTATCAATCCCTGAGGAATACCCATATCTATTTTCTTAAAAGTTGAATAACATTTACCAACTTTGGTGCAAACAAATCTTTCAGACAAAAAGCTTTTAATGTACTCATACATAAACCCGGTTATGCCAATCTGTTTTATTTTGTATAATTATCTATTATGCCAAACACTATCGTAAGCCTTTTTCACGTAAAAAATGGTTGCTAATATACCTTTTCTTCTTGAAATTTGATTTTTTAATGTTTTTTTGTGAGTTTAACTAAATGATCTGTCATACCTTTCCGACAACCAGCTTGATTAACTGGAATTATATCCTGTTTTTCACAGTAATGAAATAGCCGATTTAAAATAATCTTTTTCATTACTTTACAAGCTTGTGATGTTAGTGCAATAGGTCTATAACTACTATTCTATGTACGTGTTTTACCTGATTTGAGTACTAGAACTACTACTGACTGCTTCCAGATAGTATAAAAAAATCCATTAAACCAGCATTTTTGGTAATATTTAGGTAGTAATTTTTCCATGGTTCAGGTAAATGATTAAGTAGTTTGTAAGAAAATCCATCTATACCCACTGCACTAGAGCTATTTGCAAACGACTGTAAAACATCTAGGAATTCATTATATTGAATTGGAGCATTTATGTACTGAGAATGATTAGAAACTGGATCTGGATATTCTGCTTTTACTTCTTGTTTTCTGAGGTTTATGTTTGGTAAACTAAGCCTTGATGTGATACTTCTTTCTGCAAACATATTAACAAAGGCCTCAGCTTTATCTAAACATAATATTATTATGTTAAGTCTTAGATTCTCAAGACTGTGGTGCAGGCTTTGTTATTCCGGATTTCAAATTGAAGAAATCTTTTTATCTCGGTAAAGGATTTTCTATATTTATGTCTGAACTGTATGCGATTCTCATAGCACTAAATTATATACTCACAAACCACATAGGTGAGGCAAGCGCTGGCAGAATTGTACACATACCAAGGGGAATTACTAAGCGCTGGACAGACAAACTGTTAGATCCCCTGCCCCGCCTATCAGGCACCCAATCACCAGTGTAACTTGACGGGCAAAATGTGGTGTCAGCATGTTATTACAACGTGCGCGCTACATGTTGAATGCGTTACTTGCTGTGACGTCACCATCATACTATTATGGGATACCGCATCTTGCGTTTCACTTTCGATCATGAACAAAGTTGTAAATGGCGGTGAAAAAGAATAAGAAAGCTGGAATGCCGCTTAGGGTTAATTTAGGGTTAAATGGGTTGAACTGACCAACATTTAAGTAAATTAGTTCTCTCTCGCTTTTTCTCTCAGTCACACACACACACAACACACACACACACACACACACACACACACACACACACACACACACACACACACACACACACACACACACACACACGCACGCACGCACGCACGCACGCACGCACGCACGCACGCACACACACACACACACACACACACATAGTTTAGACAAGTCAGACTTTGGTCGTCAATCTGCATTCAGCAAGAAAGGCTATATTTCTCTGTTACAATACATTATCAAATGATCATACAGATAAATACATATGTGTTTTTCTGTGAGAGAGAGAGACGGAGAGGGAGACAGGATTTTGCACGATAGCTCAACAGTTAAAAAATCAGTGGAAAAGACACACACACACACACACACACACACACACACACACACACACACACACACACACACACACACACACACACACACACACACACACACACACACACACACACACACTGTAACAACAAATTTAAAGAGAAGCAAGCGAAATGAGTTAATTTATTTTAAAAAACATACAGATGATGCAGTTTTTGGCTCATGTGCGAAGCAAAAGTGAGTCGATGTTTTGGGCCACTGGTCGTCCGTCCGTTGTCTGTCGTGCGTCCGCCGTCGTCCGTGGTAAACTTTAACGTTGACATTTTCTCGGAGACTATTCAAGCCCTTTAACGTTGACATTTTCTCGGAGACTATTCAAGCCACATTCCTCAAACACCAAGGATACTTTGTGGTAAGACCTTTCAAACATACCAATTTGAGTGACCTCTCACAAAGGTCAAGTCACAGGGGATCAGGAAATAGGACAAAAATAGCTATATTTTGACATAATTTATTTTTTCTTAAATACTATTCACAACTTCAAACCCAAACTTGGTACAAAGATACCTGATGGTAAGACCTTTCTATACGTACTAATTTGGTTGATCCCTTGGAAAGCTCATGAGTCATAAGAGCTCAGGAAATAGGTGAAAAATAGCCATATGTGCAAAAGATGTTTTTTCTCAAATACTAATCTATTCACAACTTCAAACCCAAACTTGGTACAGAGATACCTGATGGTAAGACCTATCTATGCATACTAATTTGATGACCCTTTGGAAAGGTCAAGGGTCACAAGGGCTCAGGAAAATGGAGGAAAATAGCCATATTTTGACAAATATGTTTTTTCTCAAATACTATTCACAACTTTAAACCTTAACCCAAACTTGCTACAAAAATACCTAATGGTAAGACCTAAGCATACTAATTTGGATGACCCCTTTGAAAGATCAAGAGTCACAAGAGGCTGGCAAATGTGTGTAAAATGCTGAATTTTGATAAAATTGTGGGTATTCCTAAATTTTTCAACCAAATTTGGTACAAAGATAGCTGATGTGATAAAACCTTCCTATGCATACTACTTTAGTCGACTCATCACAAAGGTCAAGGGTCACAGGGGGTTGACAGATGTGTGAAAAATGCTTACATTTTCAGAAAACGTGGATTTTGCTGCTGCAGAAGCCAGCCCTTGTCACAAAGGTCACACATATATGTAAATCGGTCATACGCGTGAGCCACAGTGGCTTTGCCTTTCTTGTTTTTAAATAAAGTTGCGGACCCTCTATTGTGCTCAGATGGGGGTCTGTGTACCCTTTAAAATTTATGCCTGCGGGTGTCTACAGACCCTCTAACCTGTTGTGAAAACAGAAGCCCTGTATAGAACAAGACGATCATCTACGTCCTCAAAAAGGATGCATCAGGTCTCGTATATAACCTATGTCTTTCTCCGGAACTTTGGAAGTAGGCAGGAGAAACATACATACACTAACATGAAGGTGCACTACTAATGTGGTCGGGTAAATACCCTGAATTCCCACAGTAGATGCACAAGACAATATACAACAATGTAACGATACAAGGTTGCCTTGAGTTATAGAATACTCACAAACCAGATAGGTGAGGCCAGCGCAGGCGGAATTGTACACATACCAAGGGGAATTACTCAGCGCTGGGCAGACAAACAGTTAGATAATAATAATAATAATAATAATAAATGTATTTATAATGCGCTTATCTTATAATAATTATAACTCTAAGCGCGCACTCACAACTCGCGCACACACGCGCACGCTTTAGACAACGACTCACGTACCACAAATAGTGAAATACATTATGACAGTCAGCTTAGGGTGGGGAGTGTGGTGGTATAGTGCTAGAACTGTTGAAAGAGGTGAGTTTTGAGGGCGGACTGGAAGGAGGAGAGACAGTGTTTCTGGCGGAGAGAGAGTGGGAGAGTGTTCCAGGTGGCTGGACAGTATACTGAGAAGGAGCGGGGGCCGAAAGTGCTGAGTTTGGTGCGGGGGATGTCGAGGCGAAGAGAGTCGGAGGCGGAGCGGAGGGAGCGGGGAGGAGTGTAGAGGTGAAGTAAGTTTGAGAGATAGGCGGGAGCGCAGTTGTTCAGGGATTTGTAGCAGAGAGACAGAATCTTGTATTGGATGCGTTGGGGGATGGGAAGCCAGTGAAGGAGTTTGAGTAGGGGAGTGATGTGGTCGGATTTTTTCTTTCTGAGGACGAGGCGGGCAGCATTGTTCTGGACGCGTTGGAGAGTGAAAGTGGTGGAGTGAGGGAGGCTGGAAAGGAGAGAGTTGCAGTAGTCGATGCGAGATAGGATGAGAGAGACAGCTTCGGTAGTGAGGTATTTTCTGATCTGACTGATGCGGCGGAGGCGGAAGTAGCATGCCTGGGCCGTGCCGGAGACGAAGCTGGTCATGGAAAGAGAGGAATCGAGGATAACGCCGAGTTTTTTGGCCGAGTCAGAGAGGGAGATGGGGTGCTGTCGAGTTGAAGGTGGAGGGAGGGAGGGAGCTGGGAAAGTTTCTGGCGAGTGCCTACCAGCATGGCTTCCGTTTTGTCGTCATTCAGTTTAAACTTGTTTGCTGTCATCCAGTTCTTCACGTCTTCGTAGCAGTCAGCCGTGCGAGTCAGTAGTGACTGAGTGTTGTCGAGTTTGTCTTTGTCTAGTAGTTGTGAGTCGTCAGCGTAGAGGTGGTGGTGTATGTAGTGAGACTGGATGATGTTGGACAGGGGAGAGGTGTAGAGTGTGAAAAGGACCGGGCCCAGGACGGGCCCCTGAGGAAATCCGCAGGAGAGTGTGACTGGGTTGGAGGAGACGCCGTCGATAGTGACGGACTGCTGTCTGTCGGAGAGGTAGGAGAGAAACCAGGAGTGAGCAGAGTCAGTGATGCCAAATGAGTGGTGAAGGCGGTGGAGGAGGATAGAGTGGTCTATAGTGTCGAAGGCGGCAGAGAGGTCGAGTAGCGTAAGAAGGGAGATGTTGCCCGAGTCGGTGGAGAGAAGCAGGTCGTTTAAGATATGTAGAAGGGCTGTTTCATTGCTGTGATGTTAGCGATAGGCAGACTGGAAGGGACTGAGGAGGTTGTTGTCGGCGAGGTGGAGGTTGAGCTGGTTGAGGACGACCTTCTCAAGAAGCTTGGACAGGAAAGAGAGATTGGAGACTGGGCGATAGTTTTTGAGTTCGTTTGGGTCGAGGTTATGTTTTTTTAGGAGAGGACGGACGATGGCGGACTTGAAGATATCAGGGACGGAGCCGTTCTCTAGAGATGTGTTGATGATGTCGGTAATGAATGGCAGAAGTTTTGGAAGGCCGTCCCGGTAGAGAGAAGCTGGGAGAGGGTCTAGTTCGCAGGTTTTGAGAGGCATGGACTTTATGGTCTTGCGGACTTCGTCCTGAGAGACGGGCCGGAAGGACGAGAGGGGGGTGCCGGAAAAGGGAGTGTCGGGAGGGCAAGGCGGAGAAGGCAGAGTGTCGAGTGTGTTGCGCAGAGTTTGGATTTTGTCGGAAAAATAGTTGGAAAATGCGGACGGGAGTTCTTCTTTGCTGTGTGTGTTGGGGAGAGGAGAGTCTTTAGAAATGCCTAGGAGTGTGTTCATGGTAGCGTAGAGGGTTTTGGAAGAAGTGGATTCCAGGATTTTGTTTTGAAGGTGTTTACGTTTGGAGTCGGAGATCATTCTGCAGACTTTGGATCTAGTTGTTTGGAAGACCTGTCTGTGAACGGTGAGGTCAGATGAGCGCCAGCGGCGTTCCGCTTGTCGGCGCTCGCGCTTGGCCTCAGCTATGTCGTCAGTGAGCCAGGGGTCGGGGGGTCGGTTGGGTATGGAGCAGGTGGTGACAGGTGCATGGGTGTCTAGAAGTTTTCGAAGGGAGGAGTCGAAATGGGATGCAAGATCAGGAGAGGAGGCGGGGTCCAGGAGAAGGTCGACAGCTTCGTCGAAGAAGCTCTCTCGGTTGACAGATTTTAGTTTGCGACGAGAGACAAGGAGCTTGGGTTTTTTTCGGGGAAGGTAGGTTGAGGGAGACGAGAATAGCGAGGTGGTCAGAGGGAAGCACAGAGGAGGTGTCAGAGTCGAGAAAGAGTTGATCGGAGGTGCGGGTGATGATCCAGTTGAGGGATCCCTTGCCCCGGCCTATCAGGCGCCCAATCGCCAGCTCACAGAGAAATACGCAGGTATAGAACAAGACGATCATTTACATCCTCAAACAGGATGCGTCAGGTCTCGTATATAACCCATGTCTTTCTCCGAAACTTAGGAAGTAGGCAGGAGAAACATACATACACAAACATGAAGGTGCAGTACTAAATGTGGTTCGGTAAATACCCTGAATTCCCACAGTAGATGCACAAGACAATGCACAACAATGTAAGATACAAGGTTGCCTCGAGTTACAGAATACTCATAAACCAGATAGATGAGGCTAGCCCTGGCAGAATTGTATATGTGTCTTGTGCATCTACTGTGGGAATTCAGGGTATTTACCCGACCACATTTAGTAGTACACCTTCATGTTTGTGTATGTATGTTTCTATTGCCTATTTCCTAAGTTCCGGAGAAAGACATGGGTTATATACGAGACCTGATGCATCCTTTTTGGGGATGTAGATGATCGTCTTGTTCTATACCTGCGTATTTCTCTGTGGGCTGGTGATTGGGTGCCTGATAGGCGTGGGCAGGGGATCTAACTGTTTGTCTGTCCAGCGCTGAGTAATTCCCCTTGGTATGTGTACAATTCTGCCAGCGCTGGCCTCACCTATCTGGTTTGTGAGTATTCTATGACTCGAGGCAACCTTGTATCGTTACATTGTTGTGCATTGTCTTGTGCATCTACTGTGGGAATTCAGGGTATTTACCCGACCACATTAGTAGTGCAGGCACCTCAAGTTAATGTTTGTCTATGTATGTTTCACCTGCCTACTTCCTAAGTTCTGGAGAAAGACATGGGTTATATACGAGACCTGATGCATCCTTTGTAAGGATGTAGATGATCGTCTTGTTCTATACCTGCGTATTTCTCTGTGGGCT
Organism: Semisulcospira habei; assembly: GCA_036245525.1. NCBI lineage: Eukaryota > Metazoa > Mollusca > Gastropoda > Semisulcospiridae > Semisulcospira > Semisulcospira habei. Next base: position 79,426,190 of record BTPG01000005.1, read on the forward strand.
GGCGATTGGGTGCCTGATAGGCGGGGGCAGGGGATCTAACTGTTGTCTGTCCCGCGCTGAGTAATTCCAATTGATATGTGTACTAAATTATATTCAACTTATACCTTATGATATATTTAACATTTTGGTTTGTATCGATTCTAAATCTGTCCTATATAGTCTAAAATGCTGGGATTGTAAAACAAGAAAAGACTTAGTATATGAACAAAAAACATATTATAAGCTGTATTATGTCCAGAGGAATAGGGATATATTTTCTTTGGATACCCTCACACTGCGGAATTTATTGGAATGAAATTTGTGATAGACAAGCAACAAAAAAAAGGAGCTATAAATAGGTAAAACTCAGCAGTTTGTAATAATATGCAATTATCTCTACATGAAATGTACTCTGTGCTAAACAGGTTTTTTTCCCCCACAAAGATGATGTAAAATGTACTTATACTTGTTCAAGAAAAGCAGCTTCGTTGATATACAAGTTAAGACTAAATTCTTGGAAAAAGAAATTCTCAAAAATCAAATGCGAGTGCTTAAGACCCATCTACGTTAAACCTATAATCTGTGAATGTCCTATTACAACGAATCTGTTGACACAAAATAACATAACAGTTGAAAAATTAGCAGAAAATATGTATATCTTATAGTAATATTGCAATTCAAATAGTTAATATCATAATTCATAGTCCGGTGGGTAAACTATTATAATAAGTAATTTGTGTGTGGTTTGGATGATAATTATTGCAATTCTTTGATATTAACAAGTTGTGTGTTTTGTTGTTGATTTTGTTTTGTGTGTGTCTAATATCACCAATGTGTGTCTAATGACGTTAAATAAAATCCTGAAATCCTGAAACTTGCTGTCTTTTGTCTTCAGAGTGCAGATTATCAGTGCCAATGGCGTGTGCTCGGTGTTTGCACATTGCGCGCAAAGTGATACAGCGATATATGCCACACTTTCGCAGCTATTGATGCGGAGCGCCTTGAGTGTACTAACGCATAAAACCCTGACATTCTAGGACAGGATGTGGAACGACTATGATAGTTCAAGGGTGGTGTCAAAATAGCTTGGCGCCTAAAGGTCATGGTCGATCTGTCTAAAAAAAGGATGATAGTTTCATCTTCAGTATGTAATAGGTTATTGCATGGAATAGGTCGGTTTATTAAGCTGTAGTGGACATAATAAATAATTATACTCTGCACTAGAAACAACGCGGTCACAAATCCACATGGACGCAGCTCTGTTTATACACATCACGACTGTTCACGTGACTGAACAAAACAAACAATAACAGCATTTGAGTTCAGACACATCAGACTAAAGGCTAGAAACTTTCAAGAAACCCAAGAAAACGCTGGTTCTTCAGGCTTTGTCAACGCGCGCGCGCACACACACACACACACACACACACACACACACACACACACACACACACACACACACACACACACACACACACACACACACACACAAAATCTGATCAAAATGGTGTATGTTTGCATTTTACTTAATCCTTCAAGTCCTGGTACACTATTCCATAAGATAAATTTGACTCTTGAACCTTGCTGTTGAAACAGGCCCAGCCTTCAGACTGACGATGCCAACAGAGGTTATCTCAGACAGTCTTCAAACAACGCGGCGTAACTTACTGTCTTTCCTTACGATAAAGCGGCTCAACCTACTCTCTTTGACTTGCTGCTGAGTTAGGAATAATTCATTTCACACAACACTGACCCCAGTAACAAAACGTCTTCGGGCCCACTGCGGCTGTGGTGGCCCCGAGGACCTTTGCTTACTGGGCTCGGAACTGCTCTACAAGCCTATGTCCGCCAGCGTGTCGGCGGCCCCCTGGATGATGTAGGTGGCGATGTAGACCTGCTTTTTCAGCTGGTCCCACAGGTCCGCCCCCGTGGTGTCGATTTTGTACATGGTGTCCACGATGCCGGGGAAGCTGTTGTCCTTGTAGCTGTCATACTGGCTGGGCGCGAACATCACGTGTCTGCGACATAAAGCGTCAGTGAGATTATCAGCACAACGCGTCCGCCTGGTATCTACAGCGGGTCAGCCGGCGGCAGTACATGCGCTCGTAATATATCTGATAATATAAAGCCGCGGCCGCGCACTGGTCTCCGCGGCTCGCATGGCGGCTGCCCGGTCAGCAAAAGGTGCTCACGCCGACGTCGGCCTTAGCTGGCCCGCGCACGGCTGTGCGCGGGCCAGCTAAGGCTGACGTCAGCCCGAGGACCTTTTAGGTTGCCAAGCGATTTTTTTTCTCTCCACAAGTCCATTCATACGTAAATTCAGCACTGCAATCACGCGATCGCGAATAACGATGGCTCCTGGGTACCGCGGCGATATACCGACTAGAGACTGTGGAACAAAGATGTTAATTTCACTTCACTTATACGAACTCTGCATTATAAAAAAAAAGTCGGATGTAACATAACTTTTCCGAGACTGACCACACGTTTCTCAGTGTTAAACGACTTCATTTGTGGCAAGCTTTGAATGTCTCAAGGACAAGGAGGAAACTTTGTCCCCTTGGCAGTAGGAGTTTGTCACATATCCATAGGTCACATTACATAATGAGGTAGGACCGGTGTTTTTTTTTTTTTTTTTTTTTTTTTTTTTTTTTTTTTTTTTTTTTTTTAATCTTCTGCCTTTTTTGGCATTTTGTACAGAGGCAGTAAGCTGGAATTTGCTTGAAATCTTTTGATAGATGAGAAGAGACATGTTTGTGCTTTAATACATACCAGCCTTGACTTAACCAGCGGACTCTTTTTGGCCTTGTTTGAGTTGCCAAGCGGATTGTGATTTGAGGTGTGTACCAGTTTTGGCCGCGCTTGGGTGGGTTGGTACAGAAACACGTTGATGACCAGGAAATGACTGAGGCGGCTGATGCCCTTATTATTTTGGATTTTGTGCATGGCAAATGTGCAGCAAGTGGGCGGTAGTGTTGTTTAGAGAATTGAAAAGTTAGGAGATGACTGGGACAGACTAAGGCTAAGGCATTTTAACAGATGGGACTGCAGGGGAGGTTATTTGTGGTCTTTCACCCATAGGTCACTGGATCTAAGGGAAATCACCCAGCGCTCAACAAACAGATCCCCTGATCCCTTACTTATGGCACACAATCGCTCGTTAGTTAGAGTGGCTTAACCCCAGTGCTTAAAGGCCATCGGGCCGACGTAGGCCCCATGGCCGTTTGGTCAATGAGACGCCGAGCAAGCGACTAAGGTCATCCGGCTCACGGCGGCATGGCGGCACCTCACAGTAATCGCCGGTCGGAGGCAAAAAATACATAACATACAGAATAAGGCCGTCATACACGTCAATAAAAAGCCTAACCGGCTACTCACTTCTGGTCTGGCATACCAGGCAAGCTTTCAGTGTCCAGGAAAGCTCGCTCCAGTTCCATCAGTCGATCGTTGATCATACGCATGTACGTGGGACTGCAAGGGAAAGGATAATACTTTAAGACATTCAAGACAAAGAAAGACAAAATGGAAAAGGGAAAATTTCAAAAGCAGCAGCAACAACAACCCTCCCCCCACCGCCCCACCCCCTCCCCCCCCAACAACAACAACAAAATAATAATAAAAATTAAAAACCACGCCGACATGCACACGCGCTTACACACACACACACACACACACACACACACACACACACACACACACACACACACACACACACACACACACACACACACACACGGAAGTACGTCAATAAGAGTTAGGTCAGACCCCGCTACGGCTCAAACACTCGATTAAAGGCGCGAACAAACGTGATATCGTGATGTATGTCGGGGGCTGTTACGATTGTGGTTGTGTTGTCCTGTGAGAGCATACATGTGTTAATCGTAGGAAACGATCCGGTATTTATTTGAGCTATCATGGTTATGATTCACGTATTTATTTTAGTAACATTTTCTTTCGGTCGCGCAGAGCGGAATTCACTTCGTTATGATACGTTAAGTTTAGTACAGAACGTTCTAGAAAGGTCGCGCTGTCTAGTGACCTCGTATGTGTGACGTTGGTAATTTAGCGACACCTCGCAACAAGTTGTTTACTGTGCGCGTGAAGCCGTCAGACGTTTTCTTGTGTGTTATGAAGGATCGTGGTAGTTCTCCAAGTGTCCGACTAGTTTGCCATACTTTTGTGAGATGTCATTTTACTAAGGATTTGGAGCTGAAGTGAGCAGCCAAATTTTCGTAGCCTATTGTAGTTTTTCTAGAAAGATTGTTTTACTGAGTTTCAGTTGCGTGTTTCGTTCCGATTGGTTGCGTTGTATAATTTTCGTAGATGATTCTGAAAATTGGTAGTATATATAAAGAGGGCGTTAGGAAAGCACGTATATACATGGTCTTGCATTTGTCAGTTGTTTAGACACACAGTTATCGTAGGTACGTGGCCCGTATAGGGTGTACATTGTGAGAGATACAGCGTAACAGTGTGGTGTACGTTGTGTGAGGAATTTTGTGTCGAGAGTGTGGATATTTGCAGAAGAGACTTTGTATCAGTATTGGTGTATTTGGAACTGCATTGTGTGGAGATCGCATCGCTGAATTAAAATATTGTTGGAACTGTTACTCCAGTATTGTCAACATCCTTAAGCCACGTGTGACGGATTGCAGCTGAATAAAGTTTATTTAAAAGAACCTTACGTGCGTGCGTCTGGTGCGTTTATCATACTACGACTACAACTCCACCACGTAACAGGGGCCTTCAGCCAACGTCCGCGTCAGACGAAGCGCAGTCCCGACCCACGTCTGGCTAATATGCAATACACACGGTGCGTGGTGCTGGTGTCCTGCTCCGTCTGGTCAAACAGTTTCTCCTTCAGGCCAGAGACCACAGGGAATCTGACACACAACAGCTTCGCGACCAGCGCGCCACCCGCCAAGTACTGAGCACATGTGCTTTTGACATATTATGCTCGGACAGTGATCGTACTCAGGTAGTAAATTCTGCTGAGGGCCGGAGACCAGGACCTGACCATCCCACTCAGAATTCAGACGGTACTATTCGCAAACCCTCAGTGACTTTTCCTGTCCGCCGTTGGGAGACAGCCCACAATACTCTGTTCTCACCTCCCAAAAACAGTAACAATACACATGACATTGATCCCTCAGCCTCTGGTGGACGTCAAACTACTGAAGCTGTTGGCATCCAGCCTTACGATGAACAGAGTGCGCCGCCTGCCAATGAACTCACAGGTGCCAAACAGGGCGGGTCAGGTGCTGCTTTTGCCTCCAACTTCCCTTTCTCCCAGCCGCTCCTTTACCACCGTGTGGAAGCTGGACCGGACCCCTTCGCTTCGTGTTTTCCCGGCAACTACGTACGCCCTTCTGCCGGCTTCTGGCCGCAGGTCACACCACACGGACTACCCGTGGCACCGTTACCTGCATTCCACCCGACTTTTTCACCGTACCCAGTATCTTATCCGCAGTGGCTGGTCCCGTACCACTCAGGCGGCTTGCGGCCCCAAGTCATCTAGTGATTGGATTATGCCAGGGACAGCTGGGTACCGAGTGGTGTTTTTTTTTGTTGTTATTAATATGTATTCATAGTGACATGTGAACTAGTTTAACAGGACACAAAGTGCGAGGCTTGTTATCTATTTGGATTCTACTGCCATATTTAGCCGATTGGTGCTGATTTTGTTGCGATAGACAGATATCTGGACTGAAATTACCGTGCCGAGCATTTTGGCTACGTTAATCTCATTTTGCTTCTGACGCAGACGTTGTCTGTGATATGACTATGTATTTGCAAATGAGCAGCTTTCTGACTGAGCCAGAAATGTTTCTAGACAAAGTGTGACATTAAGCGGCTATTTTGCGAAGCTGCGTGAAAAAGGACACACGGATTCGTTTCATTGCCATATCCACTGTGCCTGACGGTGAATCTGCACTTTGGAATGTGAAACTAGTAAATTTTGGTTTTTAGTCATGTGTGGACTGAATAGCGCCGGTTATAACTTGAATGTACTCATTTGAGGCCGGAGTGTGACTGTATAGTGAACGTTTTCGTGAACTCTTAGTTATCCAAATTGTTTTTCTTCTTCTGTACAAAGATCAGTCGTACAGACTTATATGAGAAAGGATAACTATTGACTATATAAAAGGTCTTCGGTCGTCGTGTGTACACTAGTGTCTATATACAACGAACAATATGGCGAGTGGATCCACTGGCTCAGCCACTCAAGGACTGAAAGTCGGACATTTAAATGTGTATCATTTATATCCGAAAGTACATGTCTCCCTGTTTCTGAACCAGCCGTCACATTTCCACCTCTTTGGTCTCACTGAATCTCGTCTGGACTCTCGAATCACTGACGCATGTGTCAGTATTCCGAATTTTTCTCTTATTCGACGTGATGCAATTTCTCCTGGTCATACTGGGGTAGCTGTTTATGTGCACAGCACTGTTCAGCACAGGGTACGCAGACGTCTTGATCTCGAGACGAAGGAGGTGGAATGTGTGGTTGGAAGTCAAGCTTCCTAACACGTCGCCACTGCTAGTTGGCTTTGTGTATCGGAATCCAGCATCCACTGCCGAGTGGTATGACGACTTTGTACAGGTGATGGATAAAGTGAATGACACAGGCAGGGATATACTCATTCTCGGTGATTTTAACATCGACATCTCAAAACCCCATTCGATGTGGCAATGTACAACAATGCCGTTTGGACTAAAACAGATGATTACCTCTGCAACCAGTCACCCACTCTTCGTGTACTTGATTGACCACATCTATACTAACAACCCTCAAGCTATCATTGAAACTTATGTCCCTTCACTAGCTGTCAGCGACCACTTTCCTATCACCTGTACATGATCATGTTATGTTCCTAAACAGAGCCGAACCCAACATTTATTCATTACTTATAGATGTTTTAGAAAACTAGAGAGATAGTTTCCTTTATGACCTCAGTTTTTTGCCGTTCCATGAAGTTTACAATCACAATGACCCTGATGTAGCGCTCTCACTGTGGCTCGAGCTGTTCCTCGGAGTGCTAAATAAGCATGTCCCTTTAAAAAGGAAACAAATCCGGTGCCGCGAGCCCCCCAACTGGATTACGGAGGAGATTAAACAAACCATGGAAGCCAGAAATCGAGCCAAGCGGGACAAAGATTTTATTGAGTTCAAAAGGTTACGTAACAGAGTCAAATACCTTATCCGGGAGGCACAAAAAGCACTGGTAGAGAAAACCATACGCGGCGGAAATCCGTCTTCAATATGGAAAGTTTTAAACTTACTAACAATAGTAAAATCGTTCTGCAAATACGACTGCCAACCTTACAGCCGATGCATTTAACGACCACTTGATTTTAGCCCCGAAATCTTTACTACATGCTGAAGGTTTGGATCAGGTGGAACATGTCGCATCGCAGAAGCTTACTGACTTTTGTAAGCAAAGACTGTCCGCGGGCGATGCTTTTAATATCCCCTGCATCGCTGTACATGAAGTGGGCAGATTTATCTCTAGTCTCAATAACAAAAGGTAAGCTGGCATTGGTGGTATCGATGGTTTTATCCTCGAACTAGTGGAAAGCTTAACCTATATTTGCAACCTATGTATTCAAAATATTTTTCCGGCGGCTTTCAAAAAATCTAAAGTGGTACCTATACCTAAAACAAAAGACACATCTGATCCAAATAATTTTCGGCCTATATCCATATCTATTCTATCGAAGCCTATTGAGAAGCATGTACACAACCATCTTCTCGAATTCCTGAAAGAAAAGTCTCTTCTGAATAAATATCAATCTGGTTTTCGCCCTAAACATTCGTCACACTGCCTTGGTTCATATGATTGACACTTGGCTGCTCATCAACAGAAACAAAATGTCTGGTGCTGTCTTTCTAGACCTAAAAAAAAAAAGCGTTCGACCATATAAACCACGAAATTTTATTAGAGAAACTAGACTGCTACTTTAATAATAACAGCCTAGGGACACTCATTCTTTCGTTCATGTATCATAGGGAGAATTCAAACTGTGTACATCGATGCTACCTTCTCTTCTGAAAAGCGTGTTGAGTATGGCGTGCCCCAGGGATCCATACTAGGACCGTTACTTTTCTGTTTGTTTATAAATGATCTTCCACTTCATATATCTAATCCAAATACCGAATGTGACATGTTTGCCGATGATTCAACTCTTCACGATGGGCGGGAAAACTGTACCTGAAATATCAAGCAATCTTCAGCTTAGTCTTCAGGAGGTCTCACTGTGGTGCAAAAATAATCAAACGCTTGTAAATCCATCCAAAACGAAAAGCATGCTATTCACAACACGCCAAAAGCATCAGCTCCGCCCCCATTCGCTTAACCTCTTTTGATTCAGTTCCCATTGAGCAAGTCGAGGAATATCGCCTCCTCGGGGTAATTGTTGATGACCAACTGTGCTGGTTGCCCCATCCAACACAACTAGGGTAAACATTATCAAAGAAGCTATTTTTACTGTCAAGATTAAAATCTATCATTGATACTAAGACACGAAAGCTATTTTTCAACTCCGTCACGACTAGGTGACAGACGAGAATGGAAGATAGAATAGAAGTAGAACCCCCCCAAAAGTCCCGACTAAAGAGAGATAGACGAGAATGAAGGTTGGGAGTAGAAGAGAAGGAAGAGATAGATAAAGGACCCTAGCGTCTTGCCTCAAGACAGGTTACAGCCCAGCACAAGCAACACAACACATTTACTTTACACGTACACTCAATCTTTATTACTATTATACTAACTATTCTCCCTTTCCACCGACACTTCCCCTCCCTGCCCCCTACTCCCCTCCCCCTCCCGAAAAAAAAGAAAGAAAAGAAAAACAAAAGGAAAAAACTAAACCAAGGTTAATACTACTTCCACAGCATCAGCATTGCATCGAGTGGTGGAAACAAACACTCCCCCCACGCTACGCAGCACTGTTGCTCCACAACAATAAAAAGTCAGGTTACAGCCCTCCGAACTGACGGCTGAAAAACGTTATTTACAATATACTGTTCATATACAAGAATCATGTAACTACACCAAGGCAGAGCGAGTGACGGAAAGCTGAATAAGAATGGGACCACCGTGGTAAGTCGACGAACGCCTGTGGATCCCTCCCGCCCGGCTTCCTTAACGGTCGTACAGCTTCGCTGGTCTTCTCTCTCCCTCTGTCTCCCTCTCTCTCCGTTTCCCTGGCGCGAGGTCTGGTTGTAGTGGCGACACGGCGGCTTCGGCAGTACCGACGACCGCGCCCCTTCCACGCCGACACTCAGTCCAGCGAGGCGTGGTTGGTCCTAATGCCCGTCGGCCCTCCAACCGGTCCCGACCCCGAACGTCAAAATGCAAAACAAAAGCAGAAGCCTAAACGGCCCCGTAAGCAACGTAAACCAGAGGGTCCTAAAAATAGCTAACCACCATACCCACCCTGCTTGGTTTACAAAAACACTACCACTAGCCATTGAAGCACTTGACCTTCACTCATGTGACACGTGCTTTCCAAATCATTCCAAAATTTACACATGAACCAAAACAACGAAAACTCTCAAACACCACAAAAAAGCCTTCCTAACATTCTCTGCACTTTCACAACAAGCGAATACAACATTTCACTAACACATTCCACTAACCAATGCAACATGTCGCTAACAGTTAAAACCAACTAATAATTACAGAACCAAACAATAAACCAAAACAATACTTCCCTTTAACACCCATCGAGTTCTACCCTCCTTTTCCCCCCACGATACCCCTAGACCTAGCACATAGTACCTCTCTTGGCTTGACTTCGCGAACGAAGATTCTATAGGGCTTGCCCACGTCTGCAGGCATTTTCGTCGCTGCGGAGGCAATCCGGGACAGGCAGGTTCGACCGCAGTGGCTGCAGGGGAAGGTCTGGTCAGGGTTCTGAGTTACGACAACTGTTTTTTCTTCTAAGCCGCTTGTCCTTAAGGTTAGCTCTGCGAGAGTCCTCAAAGGAGACGGCTGCCTTGTGAATGGTGGAGCGCCAGGTGTCACGGTCCGCAGCAAGCGAAGACCACTGGCGGTGGTCGATTTGGCAGGCACTAAGCGACTTCTTGAGACCGTCTTTGTATCTCTTCTTTGGTGCCCCTCTGTCTCGGTGTCCAGTGGCGAGCTCGCCGAACAGAGTGATCTTGGGTAGGCGATGATCCTCCATCCTGGAGACGTGCCCCGCCTAGCGAAGCAAAGCCTCGATGCTCAGTTTCCGCCTGTTCAAGGACCTCGACGTTGGCGACAGTCACTCCAGTGAATGCTGAGGATGGTACGCAGGCAGCGCTGGTGAAAGCGTTCGAGGAGTCGTAGTTGGCTGCGGTAGAGGGCCCAGGACTCGGAACCGTACAGCAGGGTGGCGAGGACGACAGCTCTGTACACGCTGATCTTGGTGCCTTTTTTCAGCTGTTGATTGTGCCACACCCGCTTGAATAGTCGCCCGAAAGCACTGTTCGCTTTTGCCAGCCTGTTGTCCAGCTCGGCGTCTGACGTGATGATGCAGCCAAGGTAGGTAAACTGGTGTATAGACTTCAGTTCGGACTCGCCGATGGTGATGTGGGGAGTGATTGTGATTGTACATTGCTTAACGTCCCGACAGCAACAAGGCTTTCTCAGGACGTGCCTGCACTGCTTGTGAAAAAAATAAACAGAACATTGAATGTATGTCGCCAGCCGGTCAAATACATTAAATAAACCTAACACATGGGGCCTAAATAAAGCTAAGACCATTTAGCAACACACATCCAATATCAAGAGCTACAGGCAGTGCAGACAGTAGGGAGAGTTTTAAAAAGGCAAATACAGGTGAATGGACAAAGGGTAGACAGAAACACATGCCCCAGAATAGAGAGAAAAACCCACCCTGTGGGGCTGACCAGGGTGACCCTGGGAACTAAAAAATACCTAACCCCACCCAAGTCCCCCAGGGCAGACCCGGGTGGGGTGTGATGTGGGGAGGGCGATACTCTTCCTTGGGTGCTGGCTATGAAGGACCTCTGTCTTTTTCAGACTGACCTCAAGTCCAAAGAGCTGGGCAGCATCTGCGAAGCAGGACGTAATGCGCTGCAAGGCTCTCTCTGTGTGTGCAACGAGGGCAGCGTCATCAGCGAAGAGCAGCTCACGAATCAGTTGGTCTAGGGTTTTCGTGTGGGCCTGCAGTCGTCTGAGGTTGAACAGGCTGCCATCGAGACGATACCTGATGTACACTGCGTCGTCATCGTCGAGGTCCACTGTGGCCTGCTTCAACATCATGCTGAAGAAGATGGTGAAGAGGGTCGGTGCCAGCACGCAGCCTTGCTTCACGCCGTTGCGAATGGGGAATGGTTCTGAGAGGTCACTGTTTAGTCTGACCTGGCCTTGCTGGTCCTCGTGGAGCTGGACGATCATGTTGAGGAACTTTGGGGGACAACCTAGTCGCTCCAGGATCTGCCACATACCTTGCCTGCTCACAGTGTCGAACGCTTTTGTTAGGTCGACAAACGTTACGTACAGCCCTTTGTTCTGCTCGCGGCACTTCTCCTGAAGCTGTCTCAGCACAAAGACCATGTCGGTGGTACTCCTGTTGGCTCTGAAGCCACAGTGGCCCTCTGTGAGGTGGTCTTCAGCGATGGCAGGTACCAGCCGATTCAGGAGCAACCTTGCAAGAATTTTCCCGGCAATGGACAGCAGGGTAATTCCACGATAATTAGAGCAGGCAGACTTCTCTCCTTTGTTCTTGTACAGGGTGATGATGACTGCATCACGGAGATCCTTTGGTAGTGTTCCTTTTTCCCAGCAGCAGAGAAAGAGGTCGTGGAGCTTGTTGTGCAGTGCTGGGCCTCCATGTTTCCAGATCTCTGGCGGGATTCCGTCAATGCCTGCTGCTTTGCCACTCTTGAGCTGGTGGATGGCTGTGAGGGTCTCTTCGGCGGTGGGCGGTTCGTCCAATTCAACCTTTAGTGGAAGTTGAGGGATTTGGAGGATGACTGTTTCTTGAACAGTGCGTTCAGCGCCGAAGAGGTCCTGAAAGTATTCCGACCAGCGGTTCAAGATGGAGGTATTATCTGTGAGGAGTGCCTGTCCATCAGCGCTTCGCAGGGGACTTTGTACCAGGTGCCTAGGGCCATACACTGCTTTCAGTGCTTCGTAGAAGCCCCTGTAGTCACCGTTGTCAGCGCAGAGCTGGGTCCTCTGTGCGAGTCTGGACCACCACTCGTTCTGGAGCTCTCTAAGCTTGAGCTGGAGACTGCTTCAGATGAGGCGGAAGGCAGACTTCTTCACAGGGCAGGAAGGCTGGGCTAGGTGGGCCTGGTGGGCGGCTCTTTTTTTTGCTAGGTTCCTGGATCTCTACGTCGTTTTCGTCAAACCAGTCTTTGTTCCTCTTTCTAGCAAAGCCCAAAACTTCCACAGAGGATTTTACAATAGCAGTTTTCAGTTGTTCCCAGAGTGTTTCAGGAGAGGAGTCTGCTGGATCAACTGTGTCTTTGAGCATGCGCTGTAAATCGGCCTGAAGGGCAGCTTTCTTGTCGTCACGCTGAAGGCTGGCAACATCAAGCTTTTTCTTGGGAGGGCCCCCTTTCTTGGGTTTTGGCTTGAAGTGGAGCCCGAGTTTGCAGCGAACAAGGCGGTGGTCAGTGTGGCACTCTGCGCTGGGCATCACTCTGGTGAGGAGGACGTCACTGCGGTCCCTCTGACGCACTAGGACATAGTCGATAAGGTGCCAGTGCTTGGAGCGAGGATGCATCCAGGTGGTCTTTCGACTGTCCTTTTGCTGGAAAGTAGTGTTGGTGATGACAAGTTGCTGCTCTGCACAGAGCTCCAACAGTAGGCGACCATTGTCATTGCAGTTCCCAACGCCATGCTTGCCGAGGACTCCTTTCCAGGCTTCAGTCTTGGCCCACTCTGGCGTTGAAGTCGCCAAGGATGATGACTTTGTCGTCTGCAGGGGTGCTCTGCAGGAGGCTGCGCAGGTCAGAGTAGAACTTGTCTTTTTCTGCAGGCTCTGCCAGGAGGGTTGGGGAGTACACACTGAGAAGGGTGACGTATTGCTGGTGTCTCAGTGGGAGGCGCATGGACATGATGCGGTCGGAGTGACTCGTTGGTAGGTTTTCCAACTTAGTCGCAATGGGGGTCTTCACCATGAAGCCCACGCCTGAGAGCCGTCTTTCTGATGCAGGCCTGCCTGACCAGTAGAGGGTGTAGCCCGAGCGCCAAGTTCTTGGAGGCTGCCTTCCTCCGGAAGGCGTACTTCGCTGAGCGCGGCGATGTCGATGTTTAACCTCCGCAATTCATGGGCAATGAGGGCGGAGCGACGTTCAGGGCGTCCGCTGTCTGCTGTGTCGAGCATGGTTCGGATGTTCAAGCATGCTACGTTGAGTCCGGTCGTGGTCGTCATGAGAGTGGATCCATTGTTTTTTCTTGTTTTTTGACCGCATGAGAAGATGCCCGATGACCGCGGCTAGCCAACTGGGGTTACGAGGGGATGAGGTTTGGTTAGGCCACCTTTTCTAGGCCCCTCTCCGTGTGGAGCAAGCAGTGCTCTCCCTAGAGAAGGCTGCTTGGTCGTTCAGGGTGTGCCGAGTGACGTTGTCATCCCCAGGTCAACATCAGGCGACCAATATCCTGATATGAACCGCCTGCATGCAGGTTTGAGACTGCGGCTTCCAGTGACATCTTTCACCTGCCGTTTTGCCCCTTGCCCATCGCTACAGGACTTGGAAAGTTCAGCGTCATAGTCCGTGGGCGTTTCATAAAGCCTGCGCGGTGGAGCGTTTTGGTGGAGTGCAGTGTGCGCAGTACTGGCCCCACCCTTTAAACCCTTGGTTCGTTTGCCATGGCCTAGCAAGCTGGGACGGTGGCATCGAGGTCCTCGGGTCGTAGGTTTTATATCAGACTGTCCTCGTCTTAGTCTCTGGCTCAAAAGCCTTCCCCGGAGACACGGGGGCTTTGATGTCAGGGGTTTCCTCCCTTAGCCTTTCCGCAGCCAAGCTGTTCACATCTGCACGGGACATAGACGACCCCGGCCCCCACGAGTCCCCTGCTGCCTTGCAGCACATAGTACAAAACACCTATAACAACCATAACATGACAAAACATCCGCACGCGGGAATTTTAACGCACTTACCTCCTCTGCGACCTGTCACAAAACGCCGCCACCCGTAGGCAAAAACAACCCCAGTCTCCGGCCTCCAACGACCACGGGACTGTACCGGCGCTGTGTCACTGACCCTCACAAACGGTCAGTCACTGACTATCAACAGTCAGCTGGGCAAGACAACCTGGTCTAACCGAGTACAGCTGCGAACTAAACTATTATTCCCTTGCTACCGACAAGGTAAACTCTGCAGTGAACACACTACCGTATCCACTAGCGCGCCCCGCACGTGCAAAACAAGGAACACTAACCCGTCTCTACCCACGTTAAAACAACTCACTATTCCTACACTGACCGGTGCTTCGGTAACTTTCGACTACCACTGTCAAAACAGTCACTAACCGTGACAATACCCTCCAACCTAAGTCGAAAGCACCCCTACCGTGAAAAAAACAACGACAGACTAGAGCACCCTATTCCGTCATGCGACTCAAACAGTCGGCTCCGACATTCTCCACCCCTGGAATAATCTTAACTACAAAGTCATGTTCTTGCAACAAAAGTGCCCAACGAGCAATACGACTGTTGACTGGTTTCATGGTCTGTAGATACTGGAGTGGTGAGTGATCACACTCGACTGTGAACTGTTGACCAAACAGATAGGTGTGGAATTTGCCTATTCCCCAGACAATCGCATAACATTCTCGCTCGATCGCGGAGTACCTTTGTTCTGTTGGGCTGAGTTTCTTGCTGGCGTACGCCACGGGGTGTAGTAGGTCGTCGTCCCCTTCTTGCAGAAGCACTGCTCCTAGCCCTACCCCCGACGCATCCGTCCTCAAGCAAAAAGGTTTGTCCCAATCAGGTAGTTTGACCACTGGCTCACTGCACAACTGGTCCTTAAGCGTTTCGAATGCTTCGTTACATTCCGGTGTCCACCGAACTTGGTTCGGTTCTCGTTTCTTGGTAGCGTCAGTCAACGGTCGAGCAGTTTCAGCGTACTTGGGTACAAAACGACGATAGTACCCTGCTAATCCCAGAAATGCCCGCAACTGGCCTTTCGTCTTGGGTGCTTCAGCCCTCCGGATTTTCTCCAGTTTCTCAACGTCGGGCCTGAGCTCGCAGTTTCCAACGTGATGTCCCAGATAATCAATGGTAGTTTGTTCTGCTCGTAACTGAATCAAGGGAACTGCTCCCGTCGAAACACTTCCTCAGCCTCTTCCTCAACGCACTCATCTTGAGTAATCACGGCCATTGCTGCCAATTTCTCTACCTGTGCAGGTGGCTCTCTCTCGATGTAGGCCTTCAGTAAGTTCGCATGAAACAGTTTTTCTTTCCCCCCTGATGCGTATCCTGTAGTTAATCTCTCCCTTCTTCTCGGTAACGACGTACGGGCCTTGCCAAGCCATTTCCATCTTGTTCTTGGCAGGGTAGAAGAATAATACCTTGCTCCATACTTCGAATGTTCTGGCCCTAGCTTTCTTGTCGAAGTTACTCTTGTACCTTTGAACAGATTTTGTCAATTGTGTCTGGGCTATCTTGCAAGTTTTCTCGATCCTGTTTCGAAGTTCGACCACATACTCTGCCACAGTAAGTGATTCGGCATCGGCCTCATCATCAGTCCACAACTTCTGGAGAACTTGCAGTGGTCCTCGTACTGTACGACCGAAGAGTAGTTCGAAAGGAGCGAATCCAGTAGATTCCTGCGGAACCTCTGTAGGCAAATAGAAGCCCTGGCAAGAATCGGTCCCATTCTTTCGGCTGTTCCTGGCACAACCTTCTGATCATCTTCAGGGTTTGGTTGAACCTTTCTACTTATCCGTTACACTGAGGGTGGTACGGTGTTGTGGTCATGCCTCGAATCGCGAGCAGTGTGTTCACCTCGGCCATGACTTCGCTTGTGAACTGTGTCCCTTTGTCTGTGAGGATTTCCCGCGGAATTCCCACTCGAGTCCATGTATTCCAAAAAGCTTCAGCAATAGAATTAGCATCTATCTTCTTCAGAGGTACCGCTTCTGGATATCTTGTAGCAAAGTCCACCATGACCAACACAAACCTGTGTCCTCTGTCTGATGCTGGGATTATGGGTCCAATGATGTCTGCGGCTACCCGGTCGAACGGCTGATCAGCGGCATGCTTCCCAATGGAGCCTTCCGAATTTTCCCAGGAGGCGTAGAACGTTGGCACTGGTCGCAGGATTTGCAGTATCTGTTCACATCTGAGCACACACCTGGCCAATAAAAGCTGCGCTGTACTCTCTCCTGCGTTTTACGCGCACCCAAATGACCGGCCATGGGAGTATCGTGTCCAATGCGTATCACTTCGTTTCTGAATTGCTGTGGTACAACTACTTGCTTCTGTGAGGAGTGGTTATTACTGTAAGCCCGATACAGTATTCCCTTCTTCCAAAAGTAGTGGACCTTGTTTCCATTTTTACAGGTCGCAGGTGGTTTCCCAACTTTAGAACGGACGTTTTCCAAACTTGGGTCCTCCCTCTGAGATCGTTTCAAAACTTCAGGCGTTACTGAAAGAACTGTCATCCTTTGATCCCCTATCTCTAGGTTACCTCTTCTCGTCTTCGGTGCTTGCTGTCGCGTCATGACAGCCATTGCCATTTCCGTAGGAGTGACCGGAACAAAGTGTTGGACTCCTGCGTCTTCCACTTCGTTCCCTATGACAACAGGTGATACTGGTCTGTCGAGAACTA
Organism: Semisulcospira habei; assembly: GCA_036245525.1. Classification (NCBI taxonomy): domain Eukaryota; kingdom Metazoa; phylum Mollusca; class Gastropoda; family Semisulcospiridae; genus Semisulcospira; species Semisulcospira habei. The sequence continues at coordinate 79,442,970 of BTPG01000005.1, forward strand.
ATGCCCTGGCTTTTCCACAATAAAAGGGGCAGACGAGGTCGACAATCGCTGTGGGTCCTGTTACCGTGCTGGAATCCACTGACATTAGTGAAAGGCTCTTGCCGTCAAGCTGACCTTCCTTCACAAGCTGTTTGGCCACGATCAGTAGAGTTGCCCCAGTATCCCGTAGACCTTCAGCAACCTGACCATTCACTACTGCTGAACAACGCGGGTCGTACTTGAACTCGGCGGGCTTCTCTACCTTGGTCCTCTCTCCAACTTTTGCGACGGCTGCCTTCGTTAGCTTGGGACAACTGTCTTTCCTATGCGGTCCTCCACAATGCCAGCAACCTTTAGGCGACTTCGAATCAGAAGCTCCTGGTGGTTTGCCCGGCTTGGTCTCGTCACTGTCAGCGGGTTTGGGTTTACTTCCTGGTTGAACTCTTGTATGACGACTGAACAAACCTCCACGCTGCGTACCTCTCCGTGCCTCTAAATAGACCTCGGCGATCTCTGCTGCTTGGGTGACGGTGCTAGGTTTCCTCTCCCTAACATGCGTAGCCAGTTCCGGCGTCATACCGTCCAAGAGTTGCTCTTGAAGAATCAAGTCTTTCAGGTCCTGAAACTCCTCTTTCTTCTTACTTAGTGACATCCATCTCTTCAACCAGAGCTCAAGGCGGACAGCGAACTGCGTTAAGGATTCTTCTTTCTGCTTCCTTGATGTCCTCAGCCTGAGTCTGTACGTTTCTGCTGTCAACTGAAACCTGGTTAACGTTTTCTTCAGTTCCTCGTAGTCCCTTAGAGCTACATCTGGCGCTAGTCGGTCAAGAACTTCTCTGGCCTTTCCCTTCAGAAGCGAAGACAGCCTGATGGCCCACGTATCCTCTGGCCACTTCAAAACTCCGGCTAACCTCTCAAACTGAGTCAAGTAAATGTCAAGGTCTTCTTTCTCATCATAAGGCGGCAAATTAATCTTCACTGGCTGGAAGATCTGACTTCGTTACTGGCTGTGAATTAGTAATGTGACTCGACAACAGCTCTAAAAGTTCTTGCCTTTCCTTTTTCTCCTCTTTCCGGTGACGCATCTCCTCCTGACAACGTTCCTCCCGGTCAGCCTGGTTCTGACGACGACGCAAATCCTCCTGACAACGTTCCTCCCGGTCGGCCTGGTCCTGACGATGACGCAACTCCTCCTGACAACGTTACTCTCGGTCAGCCTGGTCCTTCTGCATCATGTAGACGATAAGGTCCTTCATGTTGGAATCATCCATAGGCCTTTCAACTACCTCCGTTTCAGTACGGTTAGTAAGCCTACCAGGGCCTGGGGACATGTTAGTAGGTGAGTACAACAATGGAACTAACTTTCCCCTACCTCGACCAAGCGGTGGTGACGCAAACTGAAAAGCCTGTCCCCCTGGAGACCGTGGCTGAAACCCTGGACTACTAGCGGCAGCCCCCTCTACGTCGGTAGCAGTGACTGACCGCGGGTGACCTCCGGCAAGCGCCATCCTGCCCCGGGTGTTGAAGGCCGGTCCGTCCTCCTCCATACTATACAGGAAATGAAACACAAGATCAGAAATGCCCACAAGCAACACACCCTGTGACGAGTCTCGAACCCCGAGGATAGGCCTAAAAACCCCGCGTGCGAGCCCCAGCGCGTGCGCCCGAGCACCCAACCAACCGCCCTTAGTTTACCGTCAGAGTCTGTCAACGTCAACCCGTCAGCCGCGACCGGCGACACAATACAAAACAAAACACACCGAGCTGTACCTCGTACTACAATACGGGTGAGTTACCTCCCCCTATTGATCCCGGACGAGCCCCCAAATGTCATGACTAGGGAGGGACAGACGAGAATGGAAGATAGAATAGAAGTAGAACCCCCCAAAAGTCCCGACTAAAGAGAGACGAGAATGAAGGTTGGGAGTAGAAGAGAAGGAAGAGATAGATAAAGGACCCTAGCGTCTTGCCTCAAGACAGGTTACAGCCCAGCACAAGCAACACAACACATTTACTTTACACGTACAGTCAATCTTTATTACTATTATACTATTCCCCCTTTCCTTCCTTCCCACCGACACTTCCCCTCCCTGCCCCCTACTCCCCTCCCCCTCCCGAAAAAAAAAAGAAAGAAAAGAAAAGAAAAACAAAGGAAAAAACTAAACCAAGGTTAATACTACTTCCACAGCATCAGCATTGCATCGAGTGGTGGAAACAAACACTCCCCCCACGCTACGCAGCACTGTTGCTCCACAATAATAAAAAGTCAGGTTACAGCCCTCCGAACCGACGGCTGAAAAACTTTATTTACAATATACTGTTCATATACAAGAATCATGTAACTACACCAAGGCAGAGTGAGTGACGGAAAGCTGAATAAGAATGGGACCACCGTGGTCGACGAACGCCTGTGGATCCCTCCCGCCCGGCTTCTTTAACGGTCGTACAGCTTCGCGGGTCTTCTCTCTCCCTCTGTCTCCCTCTCTCCGTTTCCCTGGCGCGAGGTCTGGTTGTAGTGGCGACACGGCGGCTTCGGCAGTACCGACGACCGCGCCCCTTCCACGCCGACACTCAGTCCAGCGAGGCGTGGTTGGTCCTAATGCCCGTCGGCCCTCCAACCGGTCCCGACCCCGAACGTCAAAATGCAAAACAAAAGCAGAAGCCTAAACGGCCCCGTAAGCAACGTAAACCAGAGGGTCCTAAAAATAGCTAACCACCATACCCACCCTGCTTGGTTTACAAAAACACTACCACTAGCCATTGAAGCACTTGACCTTCACTCATGTGACACGTGCTTTCCAAATCATTCCAAAATTTACACATGAACCAAAACAACGAAAACTCTCAAACACCACAAAAAAGCCTTCCTAACATTCTCTGCACTTTCACAACAAGCGAATACAACATTTCACTAACACATTCCACTAACCAATGCAACATGTCGCTAACAGTGAAACCAACTAATAATTACAGAACCAAACAATAACACCAAAACAATACTTCCCTTTAAAGCTGAGGTGCAATGAGAAAACCCCGCCCAGCGCGTGTTTTAAAAAGACTCTACAGGACCCAGCTTGGGCCCTGCCCCTAAGTGGGTCAAATCGGTTCGTAACACAGTTGACGGAGTTGGCAACTGCGTAACCCGAGCTTGCAAAACTCTCGGAAAACGACAGACCACTTCCTGTTGCACGGAAATCATCGCGATTAGCAGATCGGACAACAGCAGACGATTCTGTGACACTTTGAAACTGACCGACAGCCACGGATTTTACGCGTTGGAGGACTATGATGGCAGAATGTACGGCTGTACATGCTGTAAGTATGACTCCTGACACTTTGTAGTTGTGAACGAATTTTTTCAACACGTACCTCCAGTCCAATATAGGCTAATATAAATAACTAAAGAAGCATTGTGATGTACAACCAACACAGTAAATTGGATATGAGAGAGAGAGAGAGAGAGAGAGAGAGAGAGAGAGAGAGAGAGAGAGAGAGAGAGAGAGAGAGAGAGAGAGAGAGAGAGAGAGAGAGAGAGAGAGAGAGAGAGAGAGAGAGAGAGAGAATCGACTGTGTACATAGATGCCAAAAGATACAAGGTCGCCATGGGTCAAGCTGATTTTTAGTAGCTGCCCTTCGTATGGAGAATTTTTTTTTGCTGTAGGCCACTCCAGATGAAAAGATATAACAACAAACACAAAACGACAAATAACCCCTCCTTCCTCACCCTTCCGATATCGAATAAAGCTTCAGGCTGTGCTGTGTAACGGATAGCTCGGCCTGGTCCATATCCAGTGTGCGTCCAGCCAAGACACAAATGGCCTGCTCTGTCCGTCGGGTGGTCGAGTGTCGTCTGCTACTGTTGCTGTCAGTAGAAATATCGCTGGTTTAGATCAGTGATCGCGGTGCCCACTCCGCGCTGCATACAGGAAGTGGCCTGTCTTTTTCACGGGAGTTTTGCCAGCACGCGACAAACGCAGTTGAAAACTGAGTCAACTGAGTTCCAAACCGGTTTGCCGAAGTTAGCCGAACGTTCACGAAGACAGGGCCCTCGCTGGGTCCTGCAAAGTTTTTTAAAAACACGTGCGGGGCGGAGTTTTTTGACTGTTTCTCAGCTTTAACGCCCATCGAGTTCTACCCTCCTTTTTCCCCCACGATACACCTAGACCTAGCACATAGTACAAAACACCTATAACAACCATAACATGACAAAACATCCGCACGCGGGATTTTTAACGCACTTACCTCCTCTGCGACCTGTCACAAAACGCCGCCACCCGTAGGCAAAAACAACCCCAGTCTCCGGCCTCCAACGACCACGGGACTGGACCGGCGCTGTGTCACTGACCCTCACAAACGGTCAGTCACTGACTATCAACAGTCAGCTGGGCAAGACAACCTGGTCTAACCGAGTACAGCTGCGAACTAAACTATTATTCCCTTGCTACCGACAAGGTAAACTCTGCAGTGAACACACTACCGTATCCACTAGCGCGCCCCGCACGTGCAAAACAAGGAACACTAACCCGTCTCTACCCACGTGAAAACAACTCACTATTCCTACACTGACCGGTGCTTCGGTAACTTTCGACTACCACTGTCAAAACAGTCACTAACCGTGACAAACTCCTACATTAAACCTCACATTGACTACGCATCTACTATTTGGGACGGCTGTAGTAAGGCTAACCTTAAGCGGATTAATTCTCTATACAATCGCGCAGTTAAACTGATCCTCCCAATCCCCTCTCTAACTTTGGAGGAAAAGCTTCAGGCAACAGGGCTCCTTCCTTTACATCAACACCTTACGTTTAATAAGTGCATACTTATGCACAAAGCACTGAACGGGAAAGCCCCCCTCTACCTGGCTAAGCTTTTCACTGAGAGCGAAAGGGTTTACAGCACTTTGAGGAACAGTCTCGTCATTGAACGGCCCCGAATTGACTTGTTTAAATCCAGCCTTTCTTACGCGGGTGCCTATTTATGGAACTCACTTCCTCCACATATACAGCAAACGAGACATCTTCCATTGTTTAGGACGAAAGTTTTTAAATACATTTCTGAGCAAAATTGAAAGTAACGTAGATAATATGTCCAAAAGAGTCATGTCAATGATTTCCTGTGGTCCTCCGTTTTGCACTTGCTAGCTTTTACATAATATCTCTCTTTATCGTGTTGTTTTGCCTGCTCACTAAATTCCTACACATGAGTAGCTGTATCATAAGTGTGCAGTCGCTTCCTATAAACACACTTTACATCGCACCCCCCCCCCCCAAGACCCTGTCATTTTGTTGTGTGTGTGTGTAATCTTCAGCGACTTTGGAACTTGTATCGGAATGTAACACAAGTGACCTGTGTGTGTAGCCGCTTGTTTTGTGCTGTTAACATATTGTTTTAATGTTGCACTTTAGCAAGGACAAACATGAAAAGAGGCCTGTGCGCCTATTGTTTCAATCCTTGAGAAATAAAGTCTCTCTCTCTCTCTCACTCACACACGCACATTCCTGCATAGACAAACATGCACAAAACACACAGTTCCGCACACATGCACGCACACACATACACACGCGCCCATACACTTACATATTTGATAACAGTCATTATTCAGAACGCAGTCGTCACGTGCGCTTTGTTCGGCGGCTCAATTAAGTGCCTGAATAGTCATGCCTTGAAGGTGGACAATGAAGCAGTAATATTGGCCGGAAACGAGTTCCGAAGTTTGGCCCCTGAGTAAGACAGACTAGTTTTGAATATATCAAGTCGTGGCCTAGGTACTGACAGTTTTTTCTTTGATGTCTTGTATGGTGTGTTGGCATACTTATACAAAACTGAGACGTACCGCGGGGTTTTGGATATGCCGCGGACTTTAAACATTAACGCGCCCTTATAGAACTGAAAGAGGTTACGTAACGGAAACATGTCAAGGGCCCCGAGTCGCTCGTCAGTGCTGTCCCTGCTATTAGGAAGGAAATGAAATGAATAAAATGAAACTTTATGAAATGAAACTTTATTTCTAAAGGATAAATGATTAAGTACATAAAAATGACCTGTTTTCAATCACGATAGTAAGAGAGAGAGAGAGAGAGAGAGAGAGAGAGAGAGAGAGAGAGAGAGAGAGAGAGAGAGAGAGAGAGAGAGAGAGAGAGAGAGAGAGAGAGAGAGAGAGAGAGAGAAAGAGAGAGACAGACACAGAGACAGACACAGAGACAGAGAGAGATGATAATGAACTTTATTTCTGAGCTGATAAAGTAATTGGCGTATCTACCAATTTTTATACTTGCCGTTACTTAATCAACTCCTGAACACAGCAAAAGAACATGACTGAAAATGGGATAGAAATAAACCGAGAGAGAGAGAGAGAGAGAGAGAGAGAGAGAGAGAGAGAGAGAGAGAGAGAGAGAGAGAGAGAGAGAGAGAGAGAGAGAGAGAGAGAGAGAGAGAGATGATGACGATGAAACGTTTTATTGACAGGATAAAGTTTTAGGCGAAACGCCTCTCTTACAAACTGTCCTGTTAGAAAAGAAACATTAATAGCAAAGAGTAAGAGAAACACAACAAATCGAAACATGAAAAAATAAACTGAAAAAAAAAAAGCAATGCAAATAATGCGCACACATATCAATAACAGTGAATAATATATATATATATATATATATATATATATATATATATATATATATATATATATATATATATATATATATATATATATATATATATATATATATATATAAGTTGTCCGTTCAGGTATTAAGTTACTGTAACAAGATGTTATATAAACGAGCTTTGAAGGTTCTAGAGTTAGAAATGGATTTAATTTGTGGTGGTAGTTCGTTCCAGGCTTTGGCACCTGAGAACGAAAGGCTGGTTTATATATATCGAGCCTGGCCCATGGTAGCTGTAACAAACTGTTCCTCGTGTTTTGTCTTTGAGAGAGAGAGAGAGAGAGAGAGAGAGAGAGAGAGAGAGAGAGAGAGAGAGAGAGAGAGAGAGAGAGAGAGAGTGAGAGAGAGAGAGAGAGAGAGAGAGAGAGAGGTGGGGGTGAGTGGGGATGTGGTGAGGTGGGAGGTTGGGGGGGGGGGGGGGTTGATCCTGAGTCTAATCGAGTTTTATTACACAGATCAGACTCTGCCAGAAAGGGGACATTTTCATCATCTAATAAATACAAGATCCAGACCGAAAAGGTGACTGCCAAGCGGGTAAAATGCAGAGAAGAACCCAACGGAGAAAGAAACATGCTTAGAAATGACAGTTACAACACAACTGTGTTGTAACTGCCATTTTTAAGCTTGTTTTCTTTCTCCGTCGGGTTCTCCTCAATAAATCCAAGGCAGTGGCAGATTAACGTGGGCGACAAAGAGTGAGCATCCCTTGGCAAAAGAAAACATCATGAGAAAGAGGACCATTCCGATTGTAGGTGGGTGACCTTTGCAGCTTCAACGTCAAAGTCACACTGGTTGTCTCCCTCGATTCGCTACCGCTTCAGCGGTAGTGAATCGAGGGAAACATCCATTGTGAATTGTGATCTCTATGCTCACGCATAGGGTTCACACAGAAGGTTTTGTATGGTACGGTTTTGTCAGCGGTTTGCCTTGTGACAGTTATTCCGTGTGGGCACGAAGCCCACGTGAAATCGCAGGGAAACGGTTTGCACGAGGATTTTAGCGAGAGCTCAGTCTATCAGAGGTCTAAATAGTGCGGGCTAGACTGTCAGTGGGGACGGAAGTATGTCAGATACACTATCCGTACTCCAAGACTCTGAAACCTAGAATTCAGGTATGTGTTTTATATGCATTATTGATGGTTACTGAGTTAGGATAGTATGCGTTAGTAAGAGGTAAATCGGTTGTGTAGCGTTGACTGGGTTGGTTCAGTTATGTGGGTTTGAAACTCGTTGAGGTAACCGGTGTTTTTCCTATGTGGTTATTTACCGAGATGGATAACTAAGGAATGTTAGGTGTGTATGCCAAGTCGTTATGAAGGTAAAGAAGTACCCAATGGAGAAAGAAACACGCTTAGAAAAGACGGGTACAACACAATTTATTAATATTTCGGGTAAATACCCTTTGTCAAAATAGACAAACAAACAAACAGAGAGATTAGCCGCTACTTATCTTCATTGGCAGAAGGAATGTGGCAACCCACATTTGGTTATGAAGGTAGTACGTGCTTAAGTATAGTCTTTTCTAATGTATGAAAGAATGTATGGCGAGTGTTAGGTTATAGTCTGTTTTAATGTAGTGACGAGTTGTAGGGTGTTGCGAAGTAGTTCGTGTTATGCAGCACGTGTGTGTGTGTGTGGATGAACGTGTGAGAGTTATTTGTATCAGCCAGGTTATGTAATATATCTCATATCACCCGCTATGTGTGTGTTTAGCAAGTGCTATGATATTAGGACTTTATTGTACTGAGTTCTTGCGTGGAGCGGAGCGACGTGACGCTGAGACGTCAGTTAGCAGAGGCTACCGCCGAGGGACCTAGTGTGAGGTCATCTCTTCAGTCAGGGAGTGAGCGACTGGTGCCGAGACACCCGGGTCAGCAAGGACTGCGCTACATAGCAAGCTAAGAGGACGTCCACGGTACGAGAAACGGGACGACTCGGAAGCGTGCGACGAAGGACTTACACGCCTAGACGTGAAAGAACAGAACGTTACCAAGCGAGACCACCAGTAAAACAGGTTGGAGTGTGAGAGACAATTACCTAGCCCGGCATTTACATTGTGTGTGTGTGTGTGTGTGTGTGTGTGTGTGTGTGTGTATGGGGTGTTGATGTGCTTGTAGTGAGGTGGGGTGTTGTACATCATTTAGATAGTGTTTTCGTTGTTTTGTTTACATAAAGGTTCGTAGAAGAAAGGAAGCTAGTGTGTTTAGTTGAGTTTTACTGCGTGAATGCGCCCGTCTGAGTCAGTGGCGGTGTATGCGTCTGTTGTGCGAGAGTCTGTACGTGCGACTGGGGCAAGTCTGCGTGCGTTACATGAATACAAGTACTCACTTCTTCAGTGCATTTTTCTCGGCGTCCAGTTTCTGTTGAAACCTCTTGGTGGCTGAGGAGAAGTTGGCAGCAGCAGACTGGAGTGCATCTGGTGGAAATGTTGAACAGTTCAGTAATACGATGGCATTTTAATCGAGTCAGCTATAAAACACTTCAACAAGATACTGATCAACCATGACAGATTCTTTATGACGATTGTAAAATTTAGTTGATTGAATTAAGTTGACGCATTTTTGAAAATACACTCCTTAGAAAACTGCATTTATTATACTTCTGAATACTTTAAGGTACAATCATATGGGCGGGTGTTGTAACACCCGCCCATGTGACAGTACCTTAATGTATTCAGAATCATGCGAAGAGATGACGTCTTCTTGCGCATACTTACCAACGTGGACGTTTTGCGCGCGCCACTGTTTATCAAACTGCTCCATGAGGGTGGTGAGGAAGGAACTGACGGCTTGAGAATAGCGCTCCACTTTGAACGGCAGCAGCTCTTTATTCGCAAGATCACTGTAAATAATGGAAAGTGAGCGTAAAAAAGACGGCATGATGAGAGATTGGTAGGTTGGTTGTACATTGCTTAAACCTTTTAGCCCCAAGGTCCTATTTCTCAAATTTTGGAGGTGTTGCCTAACGACAATGTACCATTCAGTGTAGGATATGGATTGATCATGATAATTCAAGGGTAGTGTCAGAAGAGCTTGGCGCCTTGAGGCTGACTATTTAATTCAACAATAGCCTTAGGTTAGTTGGGCCATACAGAACGCCGGTGATCGTGCTAACGCAGACTGACGTTAAACTGAGGATCTTTTGCTTACAGATTTCTTTTCAATCACAACCTATATAACGTAACCCCTTGAATGCCAGTTGTCGCAGATGAAATCCTTGTTCACTTAACACCAAACAGTCCCCAGCCGTTCACGGAACATGGATTCACAATGGTGTCAGTAAGAGGCATAGATCCTCATGAGCCCCCGCACTTGCGGGAGCTCATTGGGATCTGTGTCTCTTGCAGTTGGATCGTGTTCTCAGTAGTGAAAGAGTTAAGCATAAAGGAAAGGAAAATGTAAGTAATGTAGCCAGACTGTGGTTCCACGGTATCGCAACATATTTATGCCGGCCTTGCCTTCAGGCGCCAAGCTCATTTGGCACTACCTTTGAATTATCATGATCAATCCATCTTTTGCTGCCGGGTCCCGGGGCTAAACGGGTTAACGTCCCGACAGCCACACGACTTTCTCAGGACGTGCCTGCGTTGCTTAGGGGAAAAACCTATAACAGAGTATTGAATGTCTGTCGCCAGCCGTGCCAATACGCCAAATAAACGTAAGACATGCTAGGGACGCAAAACCTTCATGCTAATTTATTATACCCTAGTTTACAAAAGAAAAAAGAGTAGAAAATCATTACAATTACAAAATATGTACGGGGAAATTTATATATAACTGCAAAGACATAACTTATCTCTTAGGTGCAGCAGATAAAATTTAGCAACACACATCCAATATCAAGTATTACAGACAGTGCAGACAGTAGGGAGAGTTTTAAAATGGAAAACACAGGTGAATGGACGAAGGGTAGACAGAAACATACGCCCCAGAATAAAAGAGAAAACCCACCCTATGAGGGTGACCAGGGTGACCTTGGGAAGTAAAAAGTAGTTAACCCCACCCAAGACCCCCAGGGCAGACCCGGGTGGGGGCGTATGATAGCGAATTAGAGTATCTTCAACCCTTTCATAGGCCGGCATAAATATGTTGCGATACTGTGGAACCACAGTCTGGCTACATTACTTACATTTTCCTTTCCTTTATGCTTAACTCTTTCACTACTGAGAACACGATCCAACTGCAAGAGACACAGATCCCAATGAGCTCCCGCAAGTGCGGGGGCTCATGAGGATATATACCTCTTGCTGACACCGTTGTGAATCCATGTTCCGTGAACGTTTGGTGTTAAGTCAGGGCCGGACCCAGGGGGGGGGGGTTACCTGGGTTCCGGAACCCCCCGTCCCAACTAAAAACAAAAACAAAAAAAAAAAAAAAAAAAAAAAAAAAAACAGTGAATTTTTTTTTATGCAAAGGGAGTTCCAAAGTTTTATTATTTTTTTTAATTGTTTTTAAAACATTGCAGTTTTTAGTCACTTTTAATCCAAGGCACAAAGAGTTATTTATAGACAATTCAACGGAAATCCATTTCAAGGGATCCGTTTAAACGTCCAAAACGTTTTCCCGTTGAAACGACCAAGTAACCCAACCCCTAACCCTATTATTAGTAAATGCAGCCATATTTTCTTGTTCTGGCCGCAAGCCTCTTCCAGCGCCTTCACCTTGATACAGCCCTAATCCCCCAAAAACGACTTTTTAGAAAGATTAATTAAGACGCTAAGTTGATAATTATGATAATTCGTTGTAACGAACATCCGTTGAAACGACCATCATTGAATCGTCCAAAAACATCGTTGAAATGGATTTCCGTTGAATCAACCAGGTACCCAAAAGAGTTGCTCTCCTTCAGTGCACGTCTTTCCCCCACCCGGGTCTGCCCTGGGGGACTTGGGTGGGGTTAGGTACTTTTTAGTTCCCAGGGTCACCCTGGTCAGCCCCACAGGGTGAGTTTTTCTCTCTATTCTGGGGCATGTGTTTCTGTCTACCCTTTGTCCATTCACCTGTATTTGCCTTTTTAAAACTCTCCCTACTGTCTGCACTGCCTGTAGCTCTTGATATTGGATGTGTGTTGCTAAATGGTCTTAGCTTTATTTAGACCCCATGTGGTAGGTTTATTTAACGTATTTGACCGGCTGGCGACATACATTCAATGTTCTGTTTAGTTTTTTTTTCACAAGCAGTGCAGGCACGTCCTGAGAAAGCCTTGTTGCTGTCGGGACGTTAAGCAATGTACAATCAATCAATCAATCCGAGAAAGATCAGTGAAAAGACGTCTGACGTCATTAAGGTTTGTGGGGGGAAGTTTAAATCTCTATTTTCTTTGGTAACACTTTACTTTTGCTGTCTCCTCGAAAATGCCGAAACTGAAAAAACAGATGCTGATGGCAGTAGGCGACTGTCATGCTGGTTTTCATCAAGCTCCATTTCAGAAGGTGGGTACATTTTTAAATCCAATTTTGTCTCATAAAAGAAATGCAGTCAGTAGAACTAAGTAAAATTCACCCATTCCGAATTCAATTCAAATGAGCACGTGGCGATGGCGCCGGTACTTCCTTCATGTGAGTGTAGCCTACGCTGTAGGAGCTGATACTAGCTGCATATAATGAATATCATAGATATAAAACAGCCCCACTTATTAAAATACCAAAACAGGTAACAATTAAAGTAATGCATAGCCTAAAATTTATTTCACAAAGTATTATGATATATAACTTTAAAAATGTCAATTTAAAAAATAAAGATATCGGCATCAATGATCAATATTGCTTTTATATTTATAAAAAAAATCTTTGGACGGCAAAATATCGTTTTCAATAACAAAACCAAGGGCTAAGTTATAAGGTATCGTTATCACTAGTGCAGCTTACTAGCTATGTATTGTGACGTAAATCTCTTCGGAGAGCAAAACAGAACCGTCTTGATGGCTGACTATGGAAACCATAGCCTATCTGACGCCACTTGTTGACAGCGTCGCCATCAATTGTGACGGCAACATAGCCTTTCCGGGTGCGAAACCGTCATGACGACTTCGGTTTCTGGAACGACAAGAAGCCATCATGACGGCATCCCAACCACTGCCTTTTTTACATAATAAAATGGAAAATAAAAATGTGCTGAAATTTTGCCAACTGCTGAAAATCAGCAAATTTGTTAACAGTTCCTATGCCTGTGAACAACGTGCTACAAAATAAGATTATTCACCCTTAGGCCTTTTGTTGATGAAATTTAAAATAAGCTAAGAACTAGTCAGAAAACCACTGTTTTTCTTTTTTTTTATATTAAATTATTATTATAAAATTGTAGTAGACGTGTTAACACCTGCAATGCATAATCATATATAAGATGTTGAAAAGACGGTTCTATTTTATTTTACATTTTTGTTGTTGCTTTTAGGATAATTTCATGTTTTAATTTTTATGTTATGTCTTTGTTTTTTCTTTTTTTTTTTTCTTTTTGTTTGTTGTTGTTGAGTAAATTGTAAAGCGCTTAGAGCTGTTTACAGGTAAGCGCTATATAAGAAAACTTTTAATAATAATAATAATAATAATAATAATAATAATAATAAAAGTTGTTTTTCTAAACGGCAGATGATGCAGTTCCTCGAAAGAGACAAAAATCAACCCAAAGTGAGACCACTGGCAGTGGAGTTCGAAACAGTGACATGGGAACAAGTAAAAGCAGTGTTGGTGAGTAATTTACTGCCCCCCCCCCCCCCTCTCCAAAAAAAAAAAAAAATTAAATTAAATACAACCTGAAATTGATACGTGATTGAGTGTTTCAATTTAATAATTAATATTAAACAAAATGACTGGTGGGTTCCATTGGCTATCATTAGCCTGAAGAAGACTCTACGAGTCATAAGGTAGCAAAGATTTTGTCCATCATTTGGGGGGGAGGGGTCTAAAAAGAAAAGCTGTTATTTCAGATCATAAATATATATCTAAGCTTGACTGAAGTGTGTAAACGAAGACATATATATGCTTTAAATGTAATTATCTTGTTGTAGGTCTCTCTCTCTGATCTCTCTCTCTGACCCTCTCTCTCTCTCTCTGACCCTCTCTCTCTCTCTCTGACCCTCTCTCTCTCTCTCTCTCTGACCCTCTCTCTCTCTCTCTGACCCTCTCTCTCTCTCTCTGACCCTCCCTCTGACCCTCTCTCTCTCCCTCTGACCCTCTCTCTCTCCCTCTGACCCTCTGACCCCCTCTCCCTCTGACCCTCTGACCCCCTCTCCCTCTGACCCTCTGACCCCCTCTCCCTCTGACCCTCTGACCCCCTCTCCCTCTGACCCTCTGACCCCCTCTCCCTCTGACCTCTGACCCCTCTCTCTCTCCCTCTGACCCCTCTCTCTCCCTCTGACCCCCTCTCTCTCTCCCTCTGACCCCCTCTCTCTCTCCCTCTGACCCCCTCTCTCTCTCCCTCTGACCCCTCTCTCTCTCCCTCTGACCCCCTCTCTCTCTCCCTCTGACCCCCTCTCTCTCTCCCTCTGACCCCCTCTCTCTCTCCCTCTGACCCCCTCTCTCTCTCTCCCTCTGACCCCCTCTCTCTCTCTCCCTCTCCCTCTCTCCCTCCCTCCCTCCCTCCCTCCCTCCCCCTCTCCCCCTCTCCCCCTCTCCCCCTCTCTCTCTCTCTCTTTCTCTCTCTCTCTCTCTCTCTCTCTCTCTCTCTCTCTCTCTCTCTCTCTCTCTCTCTCTCTCTCTCTCTCTCTCTCTCTCTCTCTCAGTTACACACACAATCGTTTTAGTATTTCAGACTTCTCATAGACCCAGCTTTTATTTGTATTTCAGACTCCTCCTCAAGCATTGATCAGCCTGCCGGGGGCCTGCTTTCTGAATCCTCTGCCATGCCAATGACCAACCAGCCTGATGTGAGCCTGCTTTCTGACTCCTCTTCAGATTTCTCCTCTCAGATCACCAGCAACAAAAATATCGATTTTGGTGAAGTCAATTTCAAGAAACACACGCGAGTCGTTTCACTGTCAAACAGTGACAAGGAGCATCTTCTAAGGCAACACTGGAGACCATCACCTGGTTTTCAGTTTCCAACAACAGTGATAAACATCAAGAACCGAAAATTTCAGCATGAGTGGTTGCAAAAGTACTCCTGGCTTGTGTATTCTCCTTTCGAGGATGGGGCTTACTGCAAGTATTGCCTATTATTTGCAAAGTCTACTGAAAACCTGGGCAAGTTTGTGAAGACGCCATGCAAGAACTGGAATAAAGCCTGTGGTCAGATCAAAAAGCACTCGTTATCACAACACCACAAAGATGCAATGGCAAATGGAGAGCAGTTTTTGACAATCATGGATAAACCAGAGCAGAGCATCGCCAGTGAAATCAATCAGAAAAATGCAGAAAACATCGCTGCAAATCGACAAGTTCTGACAAGCCTCTTCAGGATTGTTGAAGTGTGTGGAAGACAGGAGTTAGCTCTGAGGGGCAACTGTGATGATGGCATTCTTCAGAGTGAGAACAGAAGCAATTTCAATGCCCTTTTGAATCTGTGCATCAATGCAGGAGATGAAACTCTCCGGAAACTTCTAGATACATGCGATAAGAAGGCCATATACATTTCAAAAAGTACACAAAACAGACTGATAGAGGTTCTTGGTGATCAGATCCGCAACAAGATTCTTGCAGAAATTATTGCAGCAAAACAGTTTACCGTGCTTGCTGACGAAGTCACAGACAGCTCAAACTGGGAACAACTTTCAATTATATTGAGATTCGTCGATGGAAGTCTGAAAGTTCGTGAAGAGTTCCTGGCCTTTGTCCAGTGCAGAGATACCACAGGTGAAACACTTTACAACAAGATTGTTGAGTGTCTGGCCTTGTGGGGGCTTGATTTCAACAATGTTAGAGGACAAGGTTATGACGGGGCCGCAAACATGGCAGGAAAGTTTAAAGGAGTGCAGGCACGTTTTCAAGCAAGGAACAACAAAGCACTGTACTTTCACTGTGCTTCCCATAGCTTGAGTCTGCATTGTAAAAGCATGCGGCTTGCCTGCAGTGAAGAACATGATGGGAGCACTGAGGGAACTGTCACTGTTTTTCTCAAACTCTCCAAAGAGACAAAGAAAACTTGAAGATACCATCGAAGCATCTCAGCCTGACACGACAAAGACAAAGCTTGTTGATCTGTGCAGAACAAGATGGGTAGAAAAACATGAAGCACTGGAGGTTTACACATCTCTCTTCCTGGTTGTTCACGACTGTTTGGGACAAATGTGTGAAGACAGTGACATTTGGGACAGTGAGACATTGACCAAGGCAACTGGCTTTCTCCACACCTTGAGCAGCAGTGTTTTCCTCGTTGCATTCGTTGTCGTCCGCAATTGTTTGCGTTACTTAAAACCCTTGACAGTGAAGCTCCAGAAAAGAACAAAAGATGTTGTCGATGCCTACAGGGAAATCAAAGAGGTCAGTAACTGCATGTCTTCTATTAGAAGAGATGTCGACACAGCGTTCGTTGCCTGGTTTGGTGAAGTCAGCAAAATGGCAAATGCTTTGACAACTGATGTTGTTGTTCCTCGTCAAGCATCCCGCCAGACTCTCCGTGACAACCAACCTGCGGCCACTCCAGAAGAATATTTCAAGATTAGCATTGCCATTCCTTTCTTGGAACACCTGTCAACCGAATTGGACTCGAGGTTCAAAAATGCTGACCTAGCAGTTGATGGTCTCTGTCTGGTGCCAAGCACTTTAATAGACAACCAGGATGGTTTCATGCAGGTTCCAGAAGGGGTGAAGACACTGGCAATGTTGTGGGAGTCTGACCTACCAGACAACGCTACCCTTGATGCAGAATACCAACGGTGGGTTTGCAAATGGCGAAGTGCTGCTGAGAATGCGACAGCTATCATCCCATCCACGGCATCAGAAGCACTGAAACACTGTGAAAGGGATTTTTATCCCAACCTGTTCATCATGCTAAAGAACCTTTGCACCCTGCCTGTCACTACTGCCGAGTGTGAGCGTTCAAACAGTCAGTTGCGCAACCTGAAAAACTACCTGCGCTCTACAATGGGGCAACAGAGACTCAATGCACTTGCTTTACTGAAAGTGCACAGGGATGTTGATATTGACTTCAAAGAGGCAGTGAACTGTTTTGCCAGAAGATACAATTCACAAATGGTACTAATGCCGAGGAACCTAGTGCAGCAAGACTGAAAGTGAAAGCAGGGCCCTGATGTTCATAAACTACAAGGTAAAGCTTTATACCGTTAACGATCAACGAAAAGTAGTGAATAATAATAGTATACAAAACATCTCTGTTGATAAATAAATGTGTGTGTGTGTGTGTGTGTGTGTGTGTGTGTGTGTGTGTGTGTGTGTGTGTGTGTGTGTGTGTGTGGGTGGGTGGGTGTTTTTTTAAGGGAGGGGCAGGTGATAATTTTTGTACCCCAGAGTTTGTCAGTTAGATTGTTCAAAAAGCTCAAAGTCCCCAGACCATCACAAATGGCTTTTTCAAGGCTCAGATTGCACCAGATTGCACCATTTTGCATCCTTGAAAAAAAAAATTTCCGGGGGGGGCATGCCCCCGGACCCCCCTAGAAGGCTCGGCGCTTCGCGCCTTCGCTTTATACTGAATCTGTAACCCCCCCATCGACTTTTCCCAGGTCCGGCCCTGTTAAGTGAACAAGGATTTCATATGCGACAACTGGCATTCAAGGGGTTACGTTATATAGGTTGTGATTGAAAAGAAATCTGTAAGCAAAAGATCCTCAATTTAACGTCAGTCTGCGTTAGCACGATCACCGGGGTTCTGTATGGCCCAACTAACCTACGTCTATTGTTGAATTAAATAGTTAGCAAGGTAATGGTCAGTAGTGTCCACCTGCAAACTTCCTTTCCATAACACCTACACTGCCGAGAAAGGTGAACACAATCCAAATGCCATGAGGATCTATACTTCTTGCTGATAGCACTTTGTATCCACATTCCATAGACGACTTAAGCAGTTTGGCGTCGAATTAACCCTTTAAGCCCCAAGGTTCCATTTCTCAAATTTCGGAAGAGTTGCCTAACAACTATGTACCAGTTGCAGGAGATGGCTTGGCCATGATAATTCAAGGGTAGTGCTAGATTAGCTTGGCGCCTTCAGGCGCCATTCTAATCTGGCACTACCCTTGAGTTATCATGGTCAAGCCATCTCCTGCTGGAGGGATCCGGGGCTAAAAGGTTTAACAAAACTGAGAATTCAGAAATGCGAACTGCGTCAACTAGTTGTGAATCGGTGAAATTTTAGCAGTTCTCAAACATGATCTGAAGCGCGCACACACACACTTTGAGTTGACCCGCTGGCGACTGACGGGTGCATGTTGATATAGGTCGCACGCGTCGGACACACTCAATAGCTATAAATCGCATGTATATATCTCGTGGTATCAGTATTTGTGTGCCGTGCCTACGAGTCGGAGCACTCGGGAAGGCAGTAGTGCAGTTCGTTTGTCAACACGCACTACAAGGAAAGAAAACCGAAGTTTTGGCACGACTAGAGTTTCGTGACCCTGACTCGGAGCGTCTTGCCCACTCAATAGTAATGTTTCATATCTGTAAATATACCATAATATATATTTGTGTGCCGTGCCTACAAGGCACAACACAGGCGGTACTGCATTTCTTTTGTCAACACGCATTACAAGGGTAGAAAACCGAAGTTATGGGACAAGTTTCGTCAGTGACCCCGACGCTCCGAGTCAGGGTCACTAAACTCGTACCATAACTTCGATTTTCTCCCCCTATGCACGCAGTCGTCTGGGGCCTAGATGCTTTTAGCCCTGTACCTTGTCATAACAGCCCACATCTGTGCCATGGCTTTGGAGAAGAAGAACCCAGGGTCGATGAACTTATCAAAGGCGTAGAACGTCTCGTACCTGGAGTGGTACAAAGGGTAGGACAGGATGGGGTATTTGATCTGCACACAAACACACAAGTATCACAACCAGAGGCGGTTCAGTTACCTCGGGAGGGGGGAGGGAGGAGACAAAACACGTGTGTGTGAAGACTCTCGCCAATCACTAAAATATCAAACAACGGTGGTGGGAGGGGGGTGGGGGAGGGAGGGGAACCTGTGTGTCTAAAAACTCGCCAAAATATCAAACGGGGAGAGGGGTGGGGGGGGGGGGGATTCCAAATACCCGAAAAAGGGACTTCGTTATAGCATTTTAAAGAATTTCGGGGAGGGGGGGGG
This sequence comes from Semisulcospira habei, assembly GCA_036245525.1. Classification (NCBI taxonomy): domain Eukaryota; kingdom Metazoa; phylum Mollusca; class Gastropoda; family Semisulcospiridae; genus Semisulcospira; species Semisulcospira habei. The sequence goes on from BTPG01000005.1 coordinate 79,461,798, forward strand.
GGGTCCGGAAACCCTGGAACTCCCCCCCCAACACATCCGCCCCTGAGTCACTGAGTCAGAAAAGAAAAGTTAATATGCTGTAAATCACTGATGAAGATTAGCAGTCCCCTCGGTACCAAAAGTCTTGCTTGTCAGTGATTGAGTACACAGCAGAATATAAATCCAAAGAGATCAATAGCATGAAAGCACGTAGCAAATATGTAGGAGTGAGGTTATGTTTACGAGGAACGACTCCCAACAACGAACGAGACCGAAGTCACGGCGGATAGCCAGTATGTAGCAGAAGCCTGGAGAACACACAGAACATGTTCAAGAGGCACAGATCCTTATGAGCCCTCCGGGCTCATGAGGATCTATGCCTAGCGGTAAATTTGAAGTAAGCAAATAGAAGAAGTTGGTTATCCGCCGTGAGATCGCTCTCATTCGTTGTTGGGAGTCGTTCATCGGAAACGAAACCTCACCAATCACAACCCAATACGCAAAAGGGCATCGGGCCGTCGTCAGCCACCGTTGGCCCGCGCACGAACGGCGGCCGACGCCGGCCCGATGGTCTTTGCGCACTGGGAACCCTGAAGATGGACCTAAGATCCGATACGTCGGTCGTGTTTTGTGGTCTTCTCTGAATATGGTTTTATTAACAAGTTTCAACTTTTCTTTCAGTTATAATCTTAACCCTTCTTTCGCCTCTTGATCACAAATGACGATTTCTTACACACCTCCTTTGCAGCCTTTGAGCGAAAAAGCTGTATTACACGCGTGTGATACAGCTTGAGCGCAACACACCTGTGTGATACAGCCCTGGTGCGTGAACGGCCATGTGTGCACAAAATTGTCTTGTACAAAGTATGGTCAACAAAAAGGTGCGGGCACACGCCACATTGAAACTTGACCTACTTTAACCTCACGTGCAAAAACGTCATTTTATGTGACGACTGTGACGCTGGCGTCATATTTTGCGCAAGTACGTCATCACGTTGAAACATTTGTCTGGCATCTAAACGTATTGACGCCACATCACAAAGTAAATTACGTCAACATCTTTGCCAAGACACCATGGCGGCTTTGTTGTGGCTAGGCGTGTGCCGAAAACCAGATCACATCGGAGTACTGCAAAGAAATAGGCGAGTAAGAAATAGATTCTTACGTCGGTGTTTAGGTGATACTGAGAATCTAACTCTAGTGGTCTTATCTACTCGGTTTCGCTCGTAGGATAAGGTTTTAAAACCCGAGTGAGATTCTCAGTATCAGCTAAACACCGATGTAAGATTCTATAGATCGCCCGCAATGACGCACTTATAACTAAGTAATTCACTGGTAGAGAAATCGCTGTAACGTATTCACTGTTTAGAGTGGAAGTAAATTGTGTGTTCTATACAACACTTGAACTATCATGTTCAACTGATTAAAAAAAAAATTAACAAACAACTTAGCACTTTTTCATTTGAGGATGCCTTTCACAATCTGAGTTGCATCACAGTCCTCAACATGGCAAAGTGATAATTCGAGAGATCAGCTGACCAAGATAGTGCTAATTCGATAAATCAGCTGACCAAGATAGGTCAAAGGTACACCCGAAACAGCCTGGCGTTTCCCAAGCGCCAAGCTAATATCCTTAAATTATAACAACCAGTAAATCCTCCATCTGCAGGTGCTGTTGATGAATGAGTACAAATAAATAAGCACCCCCTCTCCCCACCCTCGAAATAATAACAAAATAGCTAGGTAGGTAAGTAAGTAAAAGAATGAATCAATGAATCAGTAAATCAATCGATCGACCGACCGACCAACTAACAAACGAACCACCCAACCAGTCCATCACCAATCAACCTACCAACCAACCAACCTAAACAAACAAACAAACAAACAAAGAAACAAACAGGTAAAAGCATGTAGATTATGACCTGATCGAAAGTCATCCACATATCTACACAGGGGATGCCTGCACGTTGATAGAACGGCGCCATGTCGCTTCCCGATCCGACAGAGTAGCTCACGCTGAAATCACATACACTACACTTGAACGCACAGTTCACACACACGCGCTCGACTGCTGGCCCGTTACTTTCCTATCACGTGTATCTGAACACAACTGTGCACAGACAGACGGCATGCACACGTTTTGTGATAGAAACATTGCGGGCTTGCGGTCCAGCGCCTGCGGTTCACATACAAGTCAGCCTCCGAATCACGCGCCCCGCTATATATCGCGGTATCTAATAAAACGCGCTAAAGGTCTCTTGAAACTCTGGTTCCCAGAAGGATTCCCGGTTAATAAAAATCCTCGGGCAAACGTCAGCCTTCGATGGCCCGCGCACATGCGTGCGCGTGCCAGCGAAGGCTGATGTCGACCCGAGGACCGTTTGATTACCAAGCGGGGTTTGTTATCACAAAAGGTCTGTAATTTATGCCCTACAATAACAACGCGATGGCGAACAACGCGGTCTGACTTTATGGTTCCTGGGTACCGCGACATACTGAGACTGAACTGTAAAAAAACCCAGATGTGTATATCATCAGTTGTTCAAAATGACTGTTGCTTGTTTTTGACCATCTTAGCATGCGGGACTGGTGCTATTATACACTGAGACAGCACAGGTGGCTGCTGGCACCAAGGGGGAAAACAGCCCTCTCTTCACTGTTGAAACCCTGATCAAAGTACAGAAAGCGAACCGACCTAGGCTCTGCAGATCCGGAATCGTCTGTTGACACTGGTCGGTTCTTCCACAAGTCGTACAGCGTCACGCCTGCTGATTTGTCAGGACTGGGCACCTACGTAGGGTAAAAAGAAACTCAGTATTAACCCCTTCACTGCCGAGAGAAAAGGCGAACACCATTCAACTGCAAGAGACATAGATCCACAAGAGCCTCGCAGTCGGAAGCCCACTTTGTACCTATGTTCTTTGGCCGGACTGTCTTCACTGGCGTTGGAAAAAACCCGAACATATTTCAGGAAGACAGTCAGCCACCACTGACAGTGAAGGGATTAACTCGTCCAAGGTGTTCCGCAACAATAGTTGCGGAAGTGTCGTATAGCGTTGCCGCTGGCAACGCTATACAATACTTCCAAAGCTATTGATGCGGACCGGTGACTTCATGCATAGGGGGATTAACCATTTTAGCCTCAAGGTCCCATTTCTCAAATTTTGGAGGCGTTGTACGACTATGTACCAGTTGTAGGAGATGGACTGCTCATGATAATGCAAGGGTAGTGCCAGATGAGCTTGGCGCCTTCAGGCGCCAAGCTCATCTGGCACTACCCCTGAATTATGATCAATCCATCTCCTGCTGCAGGGTCACGGGGCTAAAAGGGTTCAGCGATACGAGTGATTATGTGTGTTTGTGTGGTTTTTTCCAAGTGTCTGTGTGTGTGTGTGTATGTGTGTTTAGGGGTGGGGGGAGGGGGTAGGTTGCGTGTGTGGGTGTCGTTATTTGCAAGAAAGAGAGAAAGAAAGCTTATCTAGATAGAATCAAGTGATCAAAAACAAGCAAGTGCATCTTCTAGAAACAAATAAGTAGCTCTTTTGTTTACCTTCTTTCCTCCGTTTAGGAGAAAGCTAGATATCGGTGTGATTTATTCTATTGTCTAGCCCCTTGTGCATGCAGCCACTTGTGTTGTATACAGTACCGGTGGCCACACACACCAACGCGCGCGCGCGCACGCACGCACGCACACGTACACGCACACGCACACGCACATGCACACGCACACGCACACACACGCACGCACGCACGCACGCACGCACACACACACACACACACACACACACACACACACACACTACACACCTTTTTCGCTGCATCATACAGCGCATCTTGCAGCAGAGGACTGGCGCCAGCTATTAAAGTGTGGTGTCCTTCTGCAGTGTAATCCACGTTGAGGTAGGCTACACCGCGGTTGGAGAGAACCTTAAGGTGGTCCTGACAACAAGGCAAAAAAATGTGACTGTAAGCCATGTTGACTTGCTGTTTTCACCCTTCGCCGCTTTGAGAGTATGGTCCGGTGATTCTGACAATGCACAAGATATCATTGCAGTAAACGTAGCATACTGTTTTCAGCTATTTTTGTGGGCTTAGAAAGTACATAATTTAACATCAGTAGATAATAATAATAATAATAATAATAATAATAATAATAATAATGGCTACTTATATAGCGCTTATCCTTAAATAAGCTCTAAGCGCTTTACAAATAAAGAGTGGGAGCGGAGGGGGTCATAAAACCAAACAAACAACAGATTCTACAATACACACTCGCGCGCACACACACACACACACACACACACACACACACACACACACACACACACACACACACACACACACACACACACACACACACACACACAAAACAGGTACATAATGACAAAGAATGAGCTACATTGGGGTATCGAACAGGTGGGTCTTTAGGGCAGATTTAAAGGCAGTGAATGAGGAAGAACGTCTGATGTCTATAGGTAGTGAGTTCCAGACAACAGGTCCAACGTGCGCAAAACAACGGTCACTAATAAATATGAAAAAAACACAATCATCAGTTCTCCCGCAGTGCACGTACATACCTCCACCCACTCTATGGACCCCAATAGTCCACTCTCTTCTCCATCCCAACTGCAAAATACGATTGTCCGCTTTGGTCGTTGACCTGCAAAGTCGGACATGAGCATGCCATTTTATAACAGGACAAAAGCCAACTGAATCAGCTGATTTTTATGCTGTAATATAAAATACATTCTGCATAAATGTTATGCACGTTTTGTGATAGAAAAATTGCAGGCTTGTGGTCACAATCAATCGATGAATTAATGAATTAACGAATTAATGAATTAATGAATTTGTTGGTTTAGTTTTTTTTTTTTGCACTAAAAAATTCCCCGACAATTCTCAGGTAAAATGACGACGAAAAATGTGTGTTTTTTTCTCTTCACTTTCTGCAATCAATAACACCCAAAAATGTATTACGTACATTGTCATGATTAGGTTCATGCAAGCAGATAACAAAATAATAAAATCTGAACTACCTTGTTTAAGCATGAGTCCAAAGACGCGTATGATTTCTGTCAGTGCCGCAGCGCCTGAGAGTGGATCCACAGAACCATACGCCCATGCATCATGGTGGTTTCCCAGCAACACATATCGGTCTAGAGAAAAGTACCAGTACAATTTATCAATTTGTTAACTCATTCAGCCCGACGGCCGTAATTCCCAAATTTTGGAGGTGTCATTTAATGACTATGCACCTGTTGCAGGAGATGGCTCGATCATGATAATTCAAGGGCAGTGCCAGATTAGCTTGGCGCCGACAGAAGCCAAGCTAATCCGGCACTACCCTTGAATTATCATGGTCGACCCATCTCAGTCCTACTGTAGTGCGTCAGGGCTGAATTGGTTAAATACGTGCGTTTGAAAGTATAATGGTCAGGTTTTCTTATACACACTATTCATACTTGTCTGAAACACATGAAAAAATTTTGTTTGTGCATTTCAGACAGGTATTTTTACCTGCCTGAAATGCACAAACAAAATGTGTATGTTTAGCAATAGAAATTTTCACAATAAAGCTTGCGCTAGTACTTTACATTCTTGTTCCTATTACTTGAAGATAAATTACACATTGAGTGCTTTTTTCAAAAGAAAGTAAACAAGACGCTATAATTTGTGTGAAACATACTAAAAATCTAATTGCGACGTCGGAAGATATGTGGCCGATATAGATTTTGGGAAACACATAAGAAAAACAAACACAAACAGTGATTACTGAGACCAGTATGCAGTTTACCTGGTTCCTCACTTCCCTTGATGTACCCGATCACATTGTGTACGGGTTTCACCTCCAGGTAATTCTTTACATTCACGCGAACTTGACTGAAAACATTATGCAATGTCAAAGACGGAATTTTCTAACTCCCATATATACTGACGATCAAATAAAATGCGACATTTTTCGAATCATTGGAAACACTTTAGTGTCTACAATGATTCCAAAAATGTCGCATTTGTTTTCCTCGTAAGTATGCATTCACACATTCGAGGCTATTTTCAAGGCTGTGGGCATAACAAATAAATATGTTACTTACAATAAGTTAAGGGCCACCATGAAAATAATCATGGTTTCAAATAAGCACAACTGTCAAATTTTAAGATTTTGTCTTGGAAAATTTGGACAAGACTATAGACTAAGACCATAGTCTTGTCCAACAATTACAAGACAAGATCTTAAAATTTGACAGAGTAAGTCTACATTCTTGTCCAAAAATTCCTAGACAAACTCATATAATTTGACAGATTTGTGGTTATTTGAAATCGTAACCATTTTTCAGGGTGGCCTTTCACTTAATGTGATTAGTATACTGATGAGCAAACGAAATGCGTCATTTTTGGAATAATCGGAAACACTTTAGTGTTTCCTATGATTCTAAAAATGTCGCCTTTCTTCTGCTCGTCCGGCAGTATTTGAATAAATTGCCCTCTTTAACTGCGAACACGATTGAAAGTTGAATAAAGTTGACAGCTTTGTATGAACACTTTCATTACAATCATTAACTCATTCAGCCCGACGCACTTATTTCCCAAATTTTGGAGGCGTCATCTAACGACTATGCACCTGTTGCAGGAGATGGGTCGACCATGATAATTCAAGGACTACCGACAGGCGACAAGCTAATCTGGCACTACCCTTGAATTATCATGGTCGACCCATCTCCTGCTGTAGTGCGTCAGGGCTGAACGGGTTAAAACTATACCACTGAGTTTGAATGACAACCCCTTTGTGCGTGCTGACACTGGTAGGCCTACCGTGAACAATACTGGTGGCTGAATGCAGAGGGTTGAAACAAACAAATCGGTCTACTGTTAAAGTGACAATAAACAAGATAAATAAACTGTGCTAACACGATTGGTTACAACAACAGTCGAATATAACCCTTTTTTCTGCATAAAAAAAAATCACTTATAACAAACACGTCTTGTTATATTCGAAGTTTTAAATATGTAGGCAGGGTACGTCGGCGTTTTGATGTATCTATGTAAATTACTCACATATCACTACCATTAATGTAGCCAGGCCCGATGTGGTATTTGAAAGACAGATGGCCTTGCCAGTCATCAGGAGCAACGATCCCGCCGAGGTCCCTAAAAACACATAGTGAGCATTCACCAACCAGTACAGGTGGCTGCGTGCACAACGAGGTTAAGATTGATGCTCTTGTCGTGAGTCACACTAGCATCATACAATCGTGTAATGACTTAATGAAGCACTTTTTTCGTCAAGAAAATAAGTAAAGAAACATTACATCAGAGTTCATTTAAAGTTTGAAAAATAAATCATTGAGAAAATGTTACCTCAAGTTTCTGTTGGACATTTTGAAGTATCTTGTAGTTCATGCACTCTTGTAATGTTTTCAGATCTACTAGCAGAGGCATTTATTGTCAACCGTATTGAAAATACGGTAGACTTTGAAATGGGGCTAGTCGGAGCGCATTCCGGAGCATGTACATGACGTTTTTGGCGTGCGGGGTAGAAATTCTGGTAAAGAAGCAACAAGAAAAACATGACGGCACGTCTAGCTACGCAAACCTTGCTAGAGAACGTCATTTTGGCGCCAAAGTGCCTCGCGCGCACGCCGTTGTGCGTGCGTGTGCGTGTGTGTATGTGACAGCGCCAAGTCAAGTCAAATAAAAAAAAAACTTTATTTATTCCACGAAGGGGCAATTTCAGTCTGGACGGGAGCATATAAATATATATGTAGATATCAGGTAAAGTGAACAAAATGGACAAGACGGACACACATACATTCAGGCACACAGGCACCCATGCACGCAGAATTTAGAAACTATACTAATACTGACAACTATCACATAAACTTTACAAAAACAAAACTGGCACCTTCCATACCCCTCATGCTCGAGTACAGATCTCACAGCTGAATACATGTAATAGAAGTCTATGCCGCTTTGTTAACAAGAACAATAGCGGTGGGAATAAAAGAGAACTTCCGTCTGTTTGTCTGACAGCTGCGACACCTGTACCGGCGGGCTGAGGCCAACGGCTAGAGCCCGCGTTTGAGGACGGATAAGCTTGAAATTTTAGGATATTGTCCCTAAAAGAATTATCTCGAGACTTTTTTTTCGATGTTTTGATTAAGATGCTCATTGGCGAGAAAATGGCCGTTTCACAAAAACTGGTTGATCCACACTGGCGTCTGTAATTTTCTTATTTTTACTAGATATTTTGAATATAGCTAGATAAAATGGAGATATTGAATGAGTTCGTTAACCAGCATTGTATCTCTAAAACCTTTTGAGTGAAAATTAATACATATATTTTTTTTCTCACGTTTTGGGGATTTATTTTCACGAATTATATGGGTTAATCTTAAAACAATTGAATCTTTTTTTCCAAAAGACCCCCCCCCCCCCCATTCTTCTCATTAATAATCGCATGATTTTTCGTATACGGTATTTACACAAGCCTACACTTTTTCTCGGTTGTCGGGTACGAGTAGGTCAATTGTGACCTGTATGCCCTAGGTGTGAAAATCAGACAAGTTTCTGCACCACTTTTTCGGAGTCATTTGTAAAACAGCCAACATAACTTTAATTTTTCTTTTACAAAAAAAAAGAAAACAAAAAGTATCTTCTCATTAATACCCGCATGATTTTTCATAAACAGTGTTCGTATAAGTCTGCTGTTTGCCCCGGCCCTGGGGTTGGATTAAGTCAAAATTGTGACCTGTAAGCCCTAGGCGTGAAAATCAGCAAGACAATAGCAAAGTTGATCTTCTGATACGTCAAATGTTAGTACTGCGATGAGTGACGTATAACATCGAGACGTCACTATGAACAAGGCGTCGTGGGACTAATATGCCATGACGTGAAGCTTGAAGTGACGTCATTTCGCTGCTCGTGCTACTAATCTTCTTCACAATAACTATGCTACGCCAGACCACAGAGCTTACGAATGGCGGGAATTGCCGTGTGTCCGTCTTTATTTCTGTATGCCAGTGTGTGTGTGGATCAGAGGGTGAGTTAGACTAGAAGGAGATGGATTCCTGTCGCTACACGAGCCCACAGAGCGTATTAATGGCGGGAAGCGCCGTGTGATCGTCTTTATTTATGTGCGCCGACGTGTGTGTTGATCAGAGGTTGGCTTAGAGAAGAGGGAAATGGATCAGCATAATAAGCCTAAAAATATGAACAACTCTTAATGTTCCTAAACGATAAACGCATCTGAGCACCAAACAATACGGTAGACGTTGGGATGAAATCTTCATCTTCTCATTAATACCCGCATGATTTTTCATAACAGTGTTTGCATAAGCCTGCTGTTTGTCCCGGCTCTGGGGTAGGATTAGGTCAAATTGTGACCTGTAAGCCCTAGGTGTGAAAATCAGCAAGAAAATTGCCCAGTTTGATCCTCCAATACGTAAAATGTTAGTACTGCGATGAGTGACGTATAACATTGAGTCGTCACTATGAACACGGCGCCGTGGGACCAAAGACAGTATAATGTATGATGCCATGACGTGAAGCTTGCAGTCAGACAGCTATGCTACACCAGACAACATAGCTTACGTCGGAGTGGCGGGTATCGCCGCATGTCCGTCTTTATTTATGTGTGCCTGTGTGTGTGTGTGTGGATCAGACAGGGTGGTTTAGAGTAGAAGGAGGTGGATTCCTGTCGCTACACGAACCCACGGAGCGTACTAATAGCGGGAATCGCCGTGTGTCCGTCTTTATTTGTGTGCGCCGACGTGTGTGCTCAGAGGTTGGCGGGGCTTAGAGAGGAGGGGAATGGATCAGCATAACAAGCCTACAAATATGACCATGAACTCTGAATGTTCCTGAAAGAAAGACTCATGTGAGCTCCAAACAATACGGTAGACTTTGGGATGAAATCCTCATCTTCATTTATTATGAAATCCATGAAGTACAAAAGTTCTGATTACATTTCAAATTATTTTAGACTTATTTATTTTGATTCTCTCACTCTAAGATTTATTTAATGAGAGTCTCTCATCGAACAAATACTTGATGATCCTTTTGTATTTTGTTTGTAGAACGATTCTCATTATTGTTGATTGCTGTGAAATGTATTGCCCAGTAACTCTGATAAAACTCTTTCATCTATCCGTTATGGATACCTCTACTGCCGAGAGAATCTCAATAAATTATTTCGATTCTCTCACCCTTAGATTTATTTATTGAGATTCTCTCACGGAACATTTTCTTGAAGCACCCCTTTGTAGATTTTTGTTTGATGAACGATTGTCATTATTGTGGAGTGCTTTGAGATGTATTGCGCAGTAACCCCGATACAACTCTTTCATCTGCCTTACGTTTCCAACACAAAACAATTCTCACATAATTGATATTTCTGACTGTGTACACTTCTATATTATATGGCCCTTCTTGCCTTTTTGTCTACCGTATTGAAAATACGGTAGACTTTGAAATGGGGTTGGTCGGAGCGCTTTCAATAGAATGCACATTATCTGCTGGGCGGGCGGACCTCGAATTCTGCCAAAGAAGTAACAAGATAAGGAATTCATCCCAAAGCCTACCGTACTGAATGTCCCTAAAAGAAATGGCATGCGAACTCCAAACAATACGGTAGACTTTGGGATGAAATCCTCATTTTGTAATCTGTAAGGAAAATTACCTTAGTATCCTTTGTGCGTCCCTGTAGCCGATGGGTTGGGAGGGAATCTTGGGCAACACAACGTCTTCTTTTGGAAGTCTGTGGGCATAATCTGTAAGACAGACGGAACTGGGCATGTGTACACACCCTTGCAGAGTGCAAGTTTAATCCCTTTACAGCCACTGGTCGCACGCAGGTTGTATTTCTGAAATCTTTATTAACCCTTTGCATGTCGGTAGCGGTTTTACTCGCAATGATTCCTGCAGGAGTCATCGCGACTAAAAAGGCTACCGACACACAAAGGGTTAATTCAGCGCCAAAGAGCCAAAGAGTCGTCCAAGGAACGCGATAAAGGTTGTAAGGGTGGTTTGTTTCTCATAGCTCACACTGATGAAGTCTGGATTGAAGTGCCTGTAATTGTAATTGTAAATTGCAACCTGAGTCTGAAGCCCCCGACTACATTTTGTTTCAATCACCAGAAAAACAAACAAACAAACAAACAAGAATAAAAACAAGAACAC
>BTPG01000005.1:79477339-79565339 GCA_036245525.1 Semisulcospira habei
TATATTTTATAGTTTCCCTTCTTTTTTATCCTGTAGATGTTAGCAACGGCAAGTTTATAAAATGACGATTTGTTTTCTGTCAAAACTTTTTACCGTTGAAAAATAAAGTTTCATCATCATCATCTCTCTCGGTTTATTTCTATCCCATTTTCGGTCATGTTCTTTTGCTGTGTTCAGGAGTTGATTAAATAACGGCAAGTATGAAAATTGGTAGATACGCCAATTGCTTTTTCAGCTCAAAAATAAAGTTCATTACCATCTCTTTCTGTCTCTGTGTCTGTCTGTCTCTCTCTGTCTGTCTGTCTGTCTGTCTGTCTGTCTGTCTGTCTGTCTGTCTGTCTGTCTGTCTGTCTGTCTGTCTGTCTGTCTGTCTGTCTGTCTGTCTGTCTGTCTGTCTGTCTGTCTGTCTGTCTGTCTGTCTGTCTGTCTGTCTGTCTGTCTGTCTGTCTGTCTGTCTGTCTGTCTGTCTGTCTGTCTGTCTCTCTCTCTCTCTCTCTCTCTCTCTCTCTCTCTCTCTCTCTCTCTCTCTCTCTCTCTCTCTCTCTCTCTCTCTCTCTCTCTCTCTCTCCTTTTACAATCGTGATTGAAAACAGGTCTATGTACCAAATCATTTATCCTTTAGAAATAAAGTTTCATTTCATAAAGTTTCATTTTATTTCATTTCGTTTCCTTCCTAATAGCAGGGACAGCAATGACGAGCGACTCGGGGCCCTTGACATGCTTCCGTTACGTAACTTCTTTCTGTTCTATAAAGTTTAAAGTCCGCATATCCAAAACCCCGCGGTACGTCTCAGTTTTGTATAAGTATGCCAACACACCATCTATCTATCTATCTATATCCCGTAGTCTTGCCGACCGTTGGGGCACCACTGATGACTTGGCAACTAGCTCCCTCCATTCCTCTCTGTTCTCTGCCATTCTCAGCATAGTCGCCCAGCTTCAGTCCTGTGCACTCTGAGATATTGTCCTGCCATCTTTTCCTCTGTCTTCCTCTCCTTCGTCCTCCTTGCACAGTGTCTTGCAGGATTGTTTTGGCAAGCCCTGCTGAACGCGTGACATGCCCATACCACTTCAGTTTGCGTTTTCTCACAATGGCTAATAAGTATTCATAGGGCCCGATGGCTTGCCTGATTCTGCTTCCCACTTCCTCGTTTGTGATGTGATCTCTGTATGAAATGCCAAGCAGCCTTCGAAAACATCTCATTTCAGTGGCTTGTATCCTCCTTTCAAGGTCTGCTGTGAGGGTCCATGACTCGCAGGCATACAAGAACACACCATACAAGACATCAAAGAACAAACTGTCAGTACCTAGGCCACGACTTGATATATTCAAAACTAGTCTGTCTTACTCAGGGGCCAAACTTTGGAACTCGTTTTCGGCCAATATTACTGAGGTATCTTCATTGTCCACCTTCAAGGCATGACTATTCTGGCACTTAATTGAGCCGCCGAACAAAGCGCACGTGACTACTGCGTTCTGAATAATGACTGTTATCAAATATGTAAGTGTATGGGCGCGTGTGTATGTGTGTGCGTGCATGTGTGCGGAACAGTGTGTTTTGTGCATGTTTGTCTATGCAGGAGTGTGCGTGTGTGTGTGTGTGTGTGTGTGTGTGTGTGTGTGTGTGTGTGTGTGTGTGTGTGTGTGTGTGTGTGTGTGAGAAAGAGAGAGAGAGAGAGAGAGAGAGAGAGAGAGAGAGAGAGAGAGAGAGAGAACTCGAACTCGAACTGGTTTATTGCTTCAGGCATCAGCCCATCAGCAAAATACAGCGATGAGAATCACAATAACAACAGAAAAATGACAGGGGAGGGGTTGGGGGTATAAAGGGGATTTGGGGTGGGGTTAGGGAAGGGGTGGGGGTTTGCAATGACATGGAATCCATGTCATTAAAGTTCAGTTCGTTGGGTTCATGAATACGTGACATGATGGGTCCTGTGAATACAGTGTCCTTGAATCGCCTAAGTGTCATGTCACTTGTCCGGGAGAATAAAATGACAGCTGATTAATATGAACAAAAAATTTCCTGTTCATGCTAATGTTCAGCAAGACTTGCTTGCCTTAGCCAGGTAGCACTGTGTAATCCTGGCCAAGGCAAGCAAATCTTGCTGGATACGTTCAATGTCCTGTTTATACTCATTGTCACTGACAGCTGGCAGAAGACCAAGAGCAAACACCATCTCCAAAACTCTGCCGGTCACTGGGTCACACTTGACGTCATAACACACAGTCCCTGGGATACGAATGTCGTACATAAGTAAAAAATCGTCACTCTCGGCCACTAAATAGTTCTTTCCATTCTTTGAGTGGGAGACTACCTTCTTTAGTCCTTGGTTCCTCGATGTGTCCAGTAGTTTCTTTTTTGTTGACTCGGTCTGAGAGGTGACAAACGTGTACACTTGTTTGGGGTCAAAGCCACGTGATTCTGCATCTCTGATTTCTGTGTCACACACACCCGTTACAGGTCTAGCACAGTTAATATTGTCAACATCGGCGGTGCATGCGTGCACTGTCTCTGTTGGTGTTCCAGTTTCCATGTGTACTGTGATCTCGTGCGTCTCAGCTAACGGCGGTGTTGTTGCACGTGCTGCATGGTCACTACACGGTGTGTTGTCTGGCTGGGTGATGGTTCTCGTGTACTGTAGTGTACTGTTATTTCCACATTCTTGATTGTAATTGTCATTGTACGTGTGAACCTCAATTTCTTTCACGTTCGTGTTGTCTAATAAACCGTTGCAGCTATGCAAACTGCCTACCTTGTTTCTGGCCTGTGCCCTCCGTAAGTCTCTACGCACTTGTGACGGTGGTTTTCGTCGCCAGTAGCCGGTCGGTGCAATGTCGGTGTGTTGTTCGTCCCTGTCCGCTGAACACAGCCGTAGTACAAACACTAGGTTAGTCCCTTCCCCGGTCAGTTTCCATGACGTGGTGTGATGGCTGGACAGTACAGACTGCAGGACAGCTTCTGCAGCTGACGGGAGTCCGGTGACGGGCATTTTGACGTAGTTTGACAGCAAAAAATATCGCAATTTCTGGACGCCAGAAATTTCGTGTCCCCACCTTGCCAAGGGCAGGCAACTCCCGAGAGAGAGAGAGAGAGAGAGAGAGAGAGAGAGAGAGAGTTCTTGCGGCGTGCATGTATGTGTGTGTTTGGTTAGTCAGGAGGAAGGAAAACGTCTAGATAATCTTGACGTTTATGCTTAAAGTTTTGCGTTCAATGTACTAGATGTAGTCTTAACAGTGTGCAATGTATAATGTGTCTATTATGTAGTTGTATTTCATGTACCGTGTGTATTGCATATTAGCCAGACGTGGGTCGGGACTGCGCTTCGTCTGACGCGGACGTTGGCTGAAGGCCCCCGACATACAACACGATATCACGTTTGTTCGCGCCTTTAATCCAGTGTTTGAGCCTAGCGGGGTCTGACCTAACTCTTATTGACGTACTTCCGTGTGTGTGCGTCTGTGCGTGCGTGCGTGCGTGCGTGTGTGTGTGTGTGTGTGTGTATGTGTGTGTGTGTGTGTGTGTGTGTGTGTGTGTGTGTGTGTGTGTGTGTGTGTGTGTGTGTGCAAGCGCGTGTGCATGTCGGCGTGGTTTTTAATTTTTATTATTATTTCTTTTCTTTTTTTTTTTTTTTGGGGGGGGGGGGGGAAGGGGGTGGAGTGAGGTGGTTGTTGCTGCTGCTGTTGAAATTTTCCCTTGCCCATTTTGCCTTCGCAAATAGAATAAGATTACTCTGGCACGCTTCATCGCGTTTGTTTTTAGCAACAGTACGTTGCACACGCAGAGACCTATATATCTGCAGACTTTTTTCATTTACATCTACGATCCGCTATCTTTTTCTTCCTTTTTGTTATCTTTCGCGCATGTTTCAGTGCTGTGTTTTGACCACTGATCTGCATGCCACATTGTGACACTTTGTTATTGTTGTTTAAACTGTCATTTAGTTTGTTAGTATATTTGAAACTAGTATTTGGTTGCGAAGTTACCTGACATGTTTACTAGTGTCAGCGATCATTTGCTTAGAATAGGCCACCTCAATGTATATCACCTTTGCAGCAAAGTATCAGACGTTACAGTACTACTCAACCAACCCTCCCCATATCATATATTTGGCTTTACAGAAAGTAGGTTGACAGAGAATATAAGTAACCAAGCTATCACCATACAAAATTTCTCCATTCATAGGCGAGATGCTTCAGTGCCTGGTCATACTGGCATTTGTGCTTATGTTCACAATACTGTTGCTAACAACGTAACACGACGATGTGACCTGGAATCCACCCATGTGGAAAGCCTGTGGCTTGAGATAAAAGCAACCGCCAAGTCAACCCCGACCTTCGTATGTTTTATTTACAGAAACCCCGCAGCTACAGTGTCCTGGCAAGATGATTTTGTTGTAATGGTTGACAAAGTACAAAACTCCAAGGGTGATATACATATACTCGGTGATTTTAATGTTGATTTATTGAAACCTGGCAACACGTCATGGAAATCCATGATAACGTTCTTAGGCCTTACACAAGTAGTTCAGTCACCCACCAGGGTCACTGCTACTTCATCCACATTAATTGACCATGTTTATACAACCAACGACAGTGCCCTTAGCAATGTCTATGTACCCAGCACCTCTGTCAGTGATCATTTTCCTATTTGTTTTTCATTATATGCGAAGTTGCCAAAGAAACTTCATAAGGAGCATATAACCATTCTCTACAGATCGTTCAAAAAATTTAATCAAGATGATTTTTTGCATGAACTTTCCCAAACACCATTTTCCGATGTGTATAACTATAACGATCCCAATGTAGCGCTATCTCACTGGTATAAGTTGTTCCTCGGTGTTCTTGACAGACATGCCCCGAGGCGCACTAAGCGTGTTAAACATCCCACTGTGCCTGAGTGGCTGACGGATGAGATTAAAACTGCGATGGAACTAAGAGATCTATTGAAACAACAAAAGAAATTTGACGAGTACAAAAAACAGCGAAACCTAGTTAAATCATTAGTACGTAAAGCACAGAGGCAGTATGCTGAAAAGATTATTGCGGGCGGCAAAGACATACGCAGCGTGTGGCAGGTGATTAACACATTTACTAAAGGACAATCTAGCAAATCAACGAGTGTCCCCCCGCACCTCACAGCTGATGTATTTAATAAACACTTTCTTAACATTGCTAAAACCCTGTCACAGACGAACACCAGTGAGCCAGGTGAATACGTATGTTCAGAACAATTGAAACAGCACAGTCAGATAAACGCCGGCAATACTTTCTCAGTTCCCCTTATGACCGTCCTTGATGTAGGAAAATCTATTACCAACATGAAAAGTAAAACATCTTGTGGTGTTGACGGTATTAGCAGTAAAATCCTGAAAATTGCGCTCCCTTATATTGTTGAATCATTAACCTTTATATATAACCTTTCGATTCAAAAGAGCATGTTTCCCGATGAATTGAAAATAGCAAAAGTTACTCCTCTACCGAAAAGCAAAGATCTGAGCGACCCAAGTGAGTACAGACCTATTTCAATCTTATCAGCAGTGTCCAAACCACTTGAAAAGCATATACATAATCATTTACTTCAATTCCTTGAGAAAAACCACCTTATTAGTACTGCACAATCAGCTTTTCGGCCTAAACATTCGTGTCAGACAGCCTTAACTCTCATAACCCACAAATGGCTTACTGCCATAAATGAGTCCAAACTTTCAGGTGTAGTATTTCTAGATCTTAAAAAAGCCTTCGATCTCATTAACCACTCAATCTTACTAAAAAAGTTACCTTTATATCACATTGACTCAAATGCAGTCGCTTTTCTCTCGTCCTATCTCTTAGACAGAACGCAGAAAGTGTTCTTGAATGGTAAATACTCAGCGAAAGGACTGGTGACCCATGGTGTTCCTCAGGGATCCACCCTAGGACCGTTATTATTCAACATCTTTATAAATGACCTTCCACTGTCAATATCACACCCCGACACAAACTGTGAACTATTTGCTGACGATACATCATTACATGTATCTGATAAAAATGTTTCAACCGTGAGCGCTGTCCTCCAACATAGTTTAGATGAAGTGTCAACTTGGTGTGAAGAAAATCATATGATTATTAGTATTCCTAAAACGAAAAGTATGTTGGTGACAACACGCCAAAAGCATCAACGTGGTTTGCAACCCCTTGAGCTGTCCCTTCACTCTCAGCCCATAGAGCAAGTGTCAAAACATCGTTTGTTAGGAGTGACAGTCGACGAACAGCTCAGCTGGGAGCCGCACATAGAAACTGCCTGTAAAACTATTTCAAAGAATCTATTTTTATTATCCAAATTAAGTCGTATAGTTGACATTGATGCTCGAAAACTATTCTTTGACGCACACATCAAGACACATTGTAATTATGCTTCCAATATCTGGGACGGCTGTGGAGACATTCATTTGAAAAAAATTAATTCCCTTTACCGGCGAGGTATTAAGCTAATTCTTCCTGGTTCGTCCCCTACTGATGAAAGACTGAAGGCCCTTAATATTCTACCACTCAGTAAACAATTGGAACTTAATAGATGCTTACTTATGCAAAAAATTCTAAACAATGCCGCCCCTCCCTATCTCCGTGAGCTGTTTTCCCACACGAATAGAGAGAACACGAGGAACAGCTTACTCCATCTCCCAAAACCGAGAATCGACATCTTCAAATCTAGCATATCATTTTCCGGTGCTAAGTCATGGAATAACTTGCCCTCGCATTTAAAGTCTATTTCAAAGTTATCTATCTTCAGAGCTCGCGTCCATAAATATTTGCTGTCGATGTGAATGTCCTATTTTTCTGTTTAGTATGTTGCTCCAGCACAGCAGATTGCTGCAGATTATGTAATAGTTTGACTGTCTGCATTAACATGTCAGGTTCATACACGTACATATATTGTTTTAATTCTTTTTGTATTTTATTTTATTTTTTTTTTTTTTTCTTTCTGATGGTGGGGGGGGGGGGGTATGGGTACTTATATATATTTTATCTTTTGCTGTATCGTCTTATGTAAATTTATATGTGTAGAGTAGCAGGACAGTTTGGAAGATAGGCATTGCTATGCCTAAAACTTTTTATCCTGAATAAAAACGTTTCATCATCATCATCATCATTTCTTTGTCTTGAATGTCTTAAAGTATTATCCTTTCCCTTGCAGTCCCACGTACATGCGTATGATCAACGACCGACTGATGGAACTGGAGCGAGCTTTCCTGGACACTGAAAGCTTGCCTGGTATGCCAGACCAGAAGTGAGTAGCCGGTTAGGCTTTTTATTGACGTGTATGACGGCCTTATTCTGTATGTTATGTATTTTTTGCCTCCGACCGGCGATTACTGTGAGGTGCCGCCATGCCGCCGTGAGCCGGATGACCTTAGTCGCTTGCTTGGCGTCCCAATGCGCAAAAGGCCTTTAAGCACTGGGGTTAAGCCACACTAATTAACTAACGAGCGATTGTGTGCCATAAGTAAGGGATCAGGGGATCTGTTTGTTGAGCGCTGGGTGATTTCCCTTAGATCCAGTGACCTATGGGCCAAAGACCACAAATAACCTCCCCTACAGTCCCATCTGTTAAAATGCCTTAGCTTTAGTCTGTCCCAGTCATTTCCTAACTTTTCAATCCTCTAAACAACACTACCGCCCACTTGCTGCACATTTGCCATGCACAAAATCCGAAATAATAAGGGCATCAGCCGCTTAAGTCATTTCCTGGTCATCAACGTGTTTCTGTACCAACCCACCCAAGCGCGGCCAAAACTGGTACACACCTCAAATCACAATCTGCTTGGCAACTCAAACAAGGCCAAAAAGAGTCCGCTGGTTAAGTCAAGGCTGGTCAAGCACTAAACATGTATCTTCTCATCTATCAAAAGATTTCAAGCAAATTCCAGCATACTGCTTCTGTACAAAATGCCAAAGAAGGCAGAAGATTTTTTAAAAAAACACCGGTCCTACCTCATTTAAATATGTAATGTGACCTATGGATATGTGACAAACTCCTACTGCCAAGGGGACAAAGTTTCCTCCTTGTCCTTGAGACATTCAAAGCTTGCCTCAAGTGAAGTCGTTTAACACATAGAAACGTGTGGCCAGTCTCTGAAAAGTTATGTTTCATCCGACTTTTTTTTTATAATGCAGAGTTCGTATAAGTGAAATTTACATCTTTGTTCCAGACTCTCTAGTCGGTATATCGCCGCGCTACCCGGGAGCCATCGTTATTCGCGATCGCGTGATTGCAGTGCTGAATTTACGTATGGATGGACTTGTGGAGAGAAAAGAAAAATCGCTTGGCAACCTAAAAGGTCCTCGGGCCAAGGTCAGCCTTAGCTAGCCCGCGCACGGCCGTGCGCGGGCCAGCTAACGCTGACGTCGGCCCGAGGACCTTTTGCTCGCCGGGCAGCCGCAATGGGAGCCGCGGAGACCAGTGCGCGGTGGCTTTATATTATCAGATACAGCGGTGTATAATTATGTGCGCATGTACTGCCGCCGGCTGACCCGCTGTAGATACAAGGCGGACGCGTTGTGCTGATAATCTCACTGACGCTTTATGTCGCAGACACGTGATGTTCGCGCCCAGCCAGTATGACAGCTACAAGGACAACAGCTTCCCCGGCATCGTTGACACCATGTACAAAATCGACACCACTGGGGCGGACCTGTGGGACCAGCTGAAAAAGCAGGTCTACATCGCCACCTACATCATCCAGGGGGCCGCCGACACGCTGGAGGACATAGGCTTGTAGAGCAGTTCCGAGCCCAGTAAGCAAAGGTCCTCGGCTCCACGACAGCCGTAGTGGGCCCGAAGACGTTTTGTTACTGGGGTCAGTGCTGTGTGAAAATGAATTATTCCTAACTCAGCAGCACTGAGATCAAAGAGAGTAGGTTGAGCCGCTTTATCGTAAGGAAAAACAGTTAGTTACGCCGCATTGTTTGAAGACTGTTAGAGTTTGAGATAACCTCTGTTGGCATCGTCAGTCTGAAGGCTAGACCTGTTTCAACAGCAAGATCCAAGAGTCAAATTTATCTTATGGAATAGTGCATCAGCACTTGATGGGTTAAGTAAAATGCAATCAGACACTATTTTGATCAGATTTTGTGTGTGCATATGTGTGTGTGTTTGTGTGTGTGTGTGTATGTGTGCGCGCGCGCGTGCGTGCGTTGACAAAGCCCGAAGAACCAGCGTTTTCTTGTGTGTTTTTTTTTTTGTTTCTTTTTAAGTTTCTCGCCTTTAGTCTGACGTGTCTGAACTCACCTGCTGCTGTTCTTTATTTTGTTCACTGAGTCACGTGAACAGTCGTGATGTGTATAAACAGAGCTTACGTGTCTGAATTCGTCTGCTGTTGTGTATTAACAGCTGTGCCCATGCATGTGGATTTGTGACTGCGTTGTTTCTAGTGGCAGAGTATAATTATTATTTATGTCCACTACAACCGTATAAAGCGACCTATTCCATGCAATAACCTATTACATCCTGAAGATGAAACTATCATCCTTTTTGGGGAGATCGACCATGGCCTGTAGACGCCAAGCTATTCTGACATAACCCTTGAACTACCATGGTTGTTCCACATCCTGTCGTAGAATGTCAGGGCTTTATGCGTTAGTGATATTGTCATTGTGTTACACTGGAAATCGCTTTTCACAAAAATGGACTTCTTACCTTTGCATTCTCAAGGCGGTAATGACTTGCTGTATACTAAATTAACTACACGTGATAAATAGCCTTTAATCAAGGAAAACAAAGACAGACACCGGGATTAGCATGAACCACGAAATGAAGGTGGGAGACATGATCTCAATTTTCTCTTAAGAACACTGACACACATGCGACCATAATTATGCGGGTTTGTGATGGGTCAAACCAGGATCTGTGTCTAAATTATAGTATTCAACATACACACAACACACACACACACACAAACACACACACACACATATATATATCATGGTTAGGCATCAGCAGCGAAGCAAGACAATGCCATTCACGGTCTCATTCTTGCAATCTTCATTAAAACGGATGTAGCACGGATTAAGCCCTCCATCTTTACCGAGAAAATTATAAACACCACACAAAACACCACCCAACTGCAAGAGGTATAAACCCTCATAAGCAGAGGATTAAGCAAAAGGTCCTGGGGCCCGCGCAGGCCCACTCCGGCCGTCATGGGCCTGAAGACATTTTGCTACTGGGGATGATTTCAATAGCACAATCTGCTGTGTCCCCTGGCAGTGAAAGGATTGAGGGCACATATAATGAAAGCCGAACGGACACCCCCCTCCCTACCCACCTCCCCTACAAAACGGGTCGGCGCAGCTTATTTATATTCAGAACGTGAACCAAAGAAACGGGTTGTGTACTCCACATTTTTGTCCCAATATGTTGTCTCTAGGAAGTTGCATTACCCACATTTATGAGAAGCATGTTTTTTTCGATCCGCCTCGGATACAACAACCAGGTAATTGGACGTCATTTCAACGAACCTCTTCAGTCATAACCTCACACATTTCAGCATACGCATCCTTTGGCAAAATACATCATCCACCTTCATCCGCCGGAAAATGACAGAATCCTTTTTCGCGGACAGGCTTGGCACTTACCATCCGCGCGGCTTAAACATTCGCCTCTAGGGATGTATGCTCGGGCTGATGGGTGGTTGGTGCCAGACTTGACCTCACTGCTGATACTTGATGCTACCGTTGCACTGATTAGTGTGTGTGTGTGTGTGTGTGTGTGTGTGTGTGTGTGTGTGTGTGTGTGTGTGTGTGTGTGTGTGTGTGTGTGTGTGTGTGTGTGTGTGTGTGCGTGCGTGCGCGCGCGCGCATGTCAGTACGTGAGCGGCAGCAAGCACGAGTGAATGCGAATGTAAGCAGTGACGTGTATGTATGTAGACTTAAGTTCAGTGTGTGCTACGTGTTTTGTGTATTTGCGTCATTATGTTTTGTTGGGGTTTTGTTGTTGTTTTTACGTCATCTAATTTTTTTCATTACAGGATGACGTCTTTTCTTTCTATCGTGTGTTCTTCTCTGTTCTACATTTGTTTTCATGTCAGCCGGAAGAAGGATCTTTGATCCGAAACGTCCTGTTCCTTGTATCTAATTTAAAGGGTTTTCGACCTCTTTTTTTTCTGTTTTCCTTTCACATGAAACCCTAACGGCAACAGTTTTACTACTTTTTGGTGTATGTTATATGTTCAAGAGGCATCGATTCTCATGAGCCCCTGCGGTCGCAGGGGCTCATGAGAATCTATGCTTCTTGCGGGAAAAAGGAGCGGCGACATTTACTTCTGTCTCTTATTTTCATCCGCAGGCAGTCAGAGGCGACATATTAGTTCAAAACAGGCCTATCACATGAGGTTCAACCATGTCATTTAAATACATTACAAGTAGAATTGAGCTTTCATGCGTTTAGTGTTTGCGACGTTAAGACAAAAAATAAAACTCCGTGTGTTTGTAGTTTGTACGTGTGTGTGTGTGTGCGTGTGACAAAGAGACAGACCTTTCGTTGTTAACTCTACGACAGGGGAAGGACTGAAATTGCCAAGATATATTTTTCCGCAAAGATTTATATCCCCTGACTGACTGCGAGCGTCACTGAACAGAATGTGTCTAACTATGGACGTTCGGAGTTCTTCAACCGGCTTCCGAATCCTGTGGCTGTACTCTCATTTCAAGTTCAAAATCGAGTGTTGTCAACACGGACCTTTCAAAGACAGCTTCGTCCACAACTTTGCATACATTTATCCGGCTATACCCGGAGCTTTGATCTTGTGTAAAGACAAAGATCGTTTCTTTTAGGTCCGAAGCAAACAGTTTCTCTAAATATACTAATATACCATAGCTGAAACAGAGGTATCTCAATATTTTTTGCTTCACCAGTAATTATTGTGCTTGTTTGTATGTGTGTGTGTGTGTGTGTGAGTGTGTGTGTGTGTGTGTGTGTGTGTGTGTGTGTGTGTGTGTGTGTGTGTGTGTGTGTGTTGATTTGCTTGTTTGGGATTTGATTTGTTTTGTTTGTTTGTTGTTGTTGTTTTGTTTGTTTTTTGTCTTTTTGGTGTTTTCTGGTTATTGTTTTTTTGTCTTTTTGGTGTTTTCTGGTTATTGGTTTTTTGGTGTTTGTTTGTTTGTTTGTTTGTTTGTTTGTTTGTTTGTTTGTTGTTGTTTTTTGGGGTGTTGTTTGTTTGTTTGTTTGTTTGTTTGTTTTGGTTTGTTGTTGTTTTTTTGCATATAGGGAAGGGGGGGGGGACTGGTTTGTTTTGTTGTTGTTGTTTTTGTGTTTTGTTAGGGGGGGGGGCTGGTTTCGGGGGGGGGGGGGGGGGGGCTTGTTTTTTGCTTAATCAGATTAACCCCTTGGCCGCTACTGACGATACCGCTAGTCGGAAAAAGACACGTGACTACGCGTCTTTTCCGCTGAACTTGTGTCGGTATCGTTAGTAGCTGGCAATGGGTCAAACATATCTCCATTTGAAGTCATTCGGAACTTGTGTTTGCTTGTTTCTTTGTTTGCCCAACATAAAAAAGTGTGCAGGAAAAAAGTCAAAACTTTTCCCGAATACAACTATATCTTACAGAACTTATCCCTAAGCTTTTCACCCCAACCCGGGTCTGCCCTGGGGGACATGGGGGTTAACTACTTTTTAGTTCCCAGGGTCATCCTGGTCAGCCCCACAGGGTGGGGTTTTCCCTCTATTCTGGGGCATGTCTACCCGTGGTCCATTCACCTGTATTTTCCTTTTTTAAACTCTCCCTGCTGTCTGCGCTGCTTCTAGCTCTTGATATTGGATGTGTGTTGCTAAATGATCTTAGTTTTATTTAGCGTATTAGACCGGCTGGCGACATACATTAATATTCTGAGCGAGCGAGCGATCGATTGATCGAGTCAGTCAGTCAGTCAGTCAGTACAAAACAAACTGAAAAGAGGCTAATCCAAAACTTTTCCGTCTCTTTCATCCCTTCGGTTATATTACAATCGTTATCTCCCTTCCTTTACATCGCAATAATTGTTATTTCCCTTCATTTACACCACAATCGTTATATCCCTTCAGTTAAAACAGTCTTTGTTATCTCTCTTTAGTTACCCGACAATGGTTATCTCCCTCGATCCACTACTCAGCATGATTAACGTCCGATAAAACCATCGCGCACCATTGATGACTCAGCGTCCGGCCATATTAGCTTGGCGCCTGGAGAGACGTCATGTTATGTCCCCGATCACTTTTGTGCCAGAGGGACAATAAATTGGAGATAATGAATGAATTGGGGAGACGTCATGCTAATCAAGCACGACCTTTGAGCTAGGCGGAGCAGATCGAAAGACATAACCAGTGTTTCATTAACCCCTCCACTGCCACTGGACGCAGACTGTGCTCTGGAAACCATTTAACCCATATCATACTGAGGCTAAAAGCTTCAAATTTGTACACTGCCATATGCAAGCTACATTGTAGTATTACAGATAAGGATATAGACAAATTGCCCGTATCACACTGAGGCTAAAAGCTTCAAATTTGTACACTCCCATATGCAAGCCACATTGCAGTATTACAGATAAGGATATAGACCAATGGATTTAGTTCAAGGGTGGTGCCAGAATATGTTATGCTGGCACCACCCTTGAACTATTCTCGTCAAACTTATTTCACACACAGGTGTATTCCGAATGATAAGGGTTAATTGTGAATTCAACTTTAAAGATCCCCAGCCGTTAAATGATCACGTAGGCCAACACACGGTAGTTTCAACAAGAGGCATAGGTCCTCATGAGCCCAAGCAGTTTCGGGGGCTCGTGAGGATCTATACCTCTTGCAGTTTGATAGTGTTTAATTTTTTGTCGGCAGTGAACGGGTTAACTATTCCTCTCGTTTCTTGGATTTTTTGCTTGCAGCCCGTGGCCCGGAGAGAGGCAGTTGGGGCCAGAAGTGGGACTGTTTGTTGCCCTGCGTTGGATACGCTGTCGGCCTGGGCAAGACGTGTGGAGGTTTCCTACAGAAAATGGTGGAGCTAGGCCATGATTGCGGTTTATTTAACCTCCTTTCTTGGCAGTGTACGTGCATTTCTGTTTCTGAAATCTTGATTCATTCAACGACCGAAAGCCAACACCTTCCAAGAAACATGGATTTAAATTGGTCTCAGCAAGAGTCATAGATCCTCATTAGCCCCCACAGTCGCGGGGGCTCATGAGAATCTATGTCTCTTGCTGTTGGATCGTGTACACTTTTTCTCGGCAGTGAAGGGGTCAATTTTGTTGGACATTGGAAAAAATGAAGGTCAAGGAGACTACCATGTTGTCAGCGTGACTCGCTCCCACACAGCACATAATTATTATAAATTATTGGTAGTAGGGGTTTGCTACACGGACCCGTGTAGGCCTGAGGGAGGTGAAAGGGACCATTGTACCCCGAAGGCCTGAGTTGTACAATGGTTCTTTTAACCTCCCGAAGGCCTACAAGGGTCAGTGCAGCAAGCCCCTGCTACCAAGAATGTATTTGTTTTCATTCCTGCACAATTTTCGTAAAAGAAATCAAGAAGAAATCTTCCAAACAGGATTACGCCAGACATGACTGGCGTCAAAGGAATATACATTTATGCATGATAGACTTATGACGTAATTTTAAAATATTTCATAACGTTCCTATCTCCAGTAGTTTGCTTGTTGTTTCGAACAACACTAAGTAACTTTTTACTTTAGAACGTTTAGGTGATCTTTTAGAGAACAAAAGTCGCATCCAAGATGCATCACGAAGAGGGCTATAAGAAGTCCGCCATTTTTGCTACAAGGCTTTTTGTAGCTCGGTCATGTGGTACAGTTTGCGCTAAAGTGATTGGTGGTGTGACGTAGGGATGAAAACAAAATGACATTGTTCAACTTCTGGACGTATACATTGTAAATGAAAAGATCCCATCGGAGAAAGAAACACGCGCAGAAAAGACAGTTACAAAACAATTTATTTATATTTCGGGTTTAAACAAAAATCAAAATACGGACAAACAAGTATGCAAATCAGTCGGTACTTATCTTGTGAGTGAGAAGAAGCAAGGTGACAACTGAAGAATATTTATTATATACTGACGAGCAAAAGAAATGCGACAAATTTTGGAATCATTGATAACACTTTGGTGCTTCCGATGATTCCAAAATTTTCGCTTTTGTTTTGCTCGTCAGCATATTTTTTGTGATTGTGTATATTGTAACTCTTTTGTGCTCTTCCTTTCAGAACGTGTTTCTTTCTTTGTTACATTCGTTAACTTCGCTCTCTCGGTCGTCGCGTGGTGAGAGCTTCATAGCCATTGACTAATATATATATATATATATATATATATATATATATATATATATATATATATATATTATATATATATATATATTATATATATATATATATATATATATATATATATATATATATATATATATATATATATTATATATATATATATATATATATATATATATATATATATATAAATATATATATATATATATTATATATATATATATATATATATATATATATATATATATATAATATATATATATATATATATATATATATATATATATATGATTTACAACAGTTTTCAGGGTGGGCAACGTTAGTCCCCTTCGCTGCCAGACATAGGGGTTCGATGACAGTAGCTTTGACTAATGCAAATCCACTGCGCCATGTGTTTCCGATGATTCGAATGAAGTAGCTTTTTTTTTTTTTTTTTTTTTTTTGCTCGTCCGTATGTATTAGTCTATGCCTGAACAGTGCTTCTAAACACAGTAGTGATGTTCGCATTCGATGTGAAGGTTTTCATTCTAACGTTAATGTAAGGTAATTCTGCTCGTTTGATTAACGTCATTTTAACGTTTGAATCCTAACTAAAATGTGTTACAATACAAAAGTTACAAATTAGTAATTCAAATGAGCTAAACTCCGTAATCTTGAAGTAAGAAACTAACGCAGGATCCAAACATACGCCGACTACGTTATTCTAACGTAGGAACGTTATCTGGGATGTCCCCATCTCCTTCATGGTTTGGGCAGTAAGCCAGTTTTGGATTTTGCTCTTCGGAGCAAACAAAACCGGTCAGAAAAACACAAATAAAGCTACGACGAGGTACGATCAAATACCAAATGTTTACAGGCATGCCAAACGCATTGACGCCCGAGACTGTTTCAGAATGAGATTTATTAAACATTGGTCAGCTTCACTCCCTCACGTGAAGACATAATTATCTGAGTCATATTTATGTATATCAACTTTCTAACTCACTTTCTGTTTGAGGCATTCAACCTGACACAATAGCCGGCCTTCCGACACCAGACCGGGACGGGGAAGGGGCCCCAGTAGCAAAACGTATTCGGGCCCACGACGGCCACTGTGGGCCCGCGCACAGACGTGCGCGGGCCCACTGCGTCCGTCGTGAGCCCGAGGACCTTTGCTTACTGTGATTCTGACTTTTTGCCGTATACCGGCGAATTGTTCGTAATATCGTAGTTAATTTCTCTACGCGGGGATTAATAAAGTCAATTTCATCTGATCTGATCTTAAGCTATCATACCTGGACAAGATCTTGAGACAAACGATGATGTCCTATTTCGAATGGCGTGTTTGCGTTAAGTCCATTTTCGTGTCTACTCTTGGCATTATAAATGATTAGGGCATCGCGTGTTTGCGATGCACACACGTTGCATTTAAAGCGGAGACTCAGTCTTTTTGTCACGCCCCGCACATGTTTTTAAAATGCCCACCTGAGCTCAGAAACTGAGTTTTCTAAAACACTGTGACAAAGCCACAAGTGTGTCCCGTTGTTTTTTTTTTTAACCCCTTAACTGCAAGAGCACAGCGAACAACGCAATAAATTGTGCAAGAGGCATAGGTCCTCATGACCCCCCGCGCACGACCGATCAACAGGTGTTACAAGCCGGTAACGCCCGGCAGTCGAGTGCTTAGCCCCGGGGGAGACGTAATTTATAATAATAATAATAATAATACCGGTTATTATATAGACGCTTTTCCCAATTCTGCGAATCGGCTCAAAGCGCCGCGAACTGAACCTAACACGCACGCTCACGTGACACACACGCATACACACTGAAGACAAACACAGTACAAGACAAACACAAGACATTGACGTGGAGCGAAGGGTCAGCTCAGAGGCTACTGAGGTTTCGGAAATTTTGATCGCTTGTATTTGAAATTTTATAAAGTGGTCTGAAACCGATACCAAAGTGGAGGGGGAGGAAGAGCCGGAGTACCCGGAGAAAGAACCCCCGACGATCCGCCCGAATTAACGGTGACACTAGAGGAAAAAGGTCCGACGTCGGAACCCGTAATCGAACCTCACACCTTTAGCTTTGGTGGCAGGCGCCTTAACCACTTCTCGCTTTCTAATAAGATAATTGCCTCAAAGGGGTGTCCACAATCTTAGACTTCAACCTAGATAACTGCCTCGTCTGATGATGCAATAAGGATGCTATCGCACAGAAAAGGATATTGCTTTCCGTGTGCCCCTGTGATGCCCAGGCATGCTATTTCCACCTCTGTCGCATCAGTCAGATCAGAAAATACCTCACCACCAAAGCTGCCACCAAACTTGCTGTCTCTCTCATCTTATTATTCATCGACTATTGCAACTCTTTCCTTCCGGCCTCCCTCACTCCACCACTTTCACTCTCCAGCGCGTCCAGAACAATGCTTCCCGCCTCGTCCTCAGAAAGAAAAAAATCCGACCACATCACTCCCCTGCTCAAACTCCTTCACTGGCTCCCCATCCCCCAACGCATCCAATACAAGGTTCTGTCTATCTGCTACAAATCCCTCAACAACTACGCTCCTACCTATCTCTCCAACTTACTTCACCCCTACACTCCTTCCCGCTCCCTCCGCTCCGCCTCCGACCCTCTCCGCCTCCACATCCCCCGCAACAAACTCAGCACTTTCGGCACCCGCTCCTTCTCCGTCTACGGTCCATCTACCTGGAACACTCTCCCACTCTCTCTCCGTCAGAAACACTCTCTCTCCTCCTTCCAGTCCGCCCTCTTTCAACAGTTCTAGCAGTATATCACCACACTCCACACCCCCAGCTGACTGTCGTAATGTATTTGTGGTACGTGAGTCATTGTCTAAAGCGTGCGCATGCCGCGTGCGCGAGTTGTAAGTGCGCGCTTATAGTTATAATTATTATAAGATAAGCGCATTATAAATACCGTAATTGCAAGTCATAGATCATCAGGAGCCCCCGCAATTTTCTGGTGTGGGCTCATGAGGCTGGCCAAAACTCTTTAACCCATTCAGCCCTGTCGCGCAAGACATACGTCAATGGAACATGAAACAAAGTGGTTTAACTTACTTACTTACGCCTGTAACCCCTACCAGGGTATAGGCCGTCGACGAGAGACCTCCAGCGACTCCTGTCCTGTGCTTCTCCTTCGATTTTACTCCAGGTGGTTCCCAGTCTCTTGATGTCTTCTTGGAGGTCTCGACGCCAGGTGTTTCTCGGTCTGCCTCTTTTCCTCTTTCCCTGGGGGTTCCATGACAATGCCTGTCTAGTGATACTGCCACTTTGATTTAACAGGACCTTTCAACGGACATGCTATTGAACAAATCCGTTTTTTCCACCTGGATTGTGAGTCCAGCTACCGGGGCCGAGACGGGATTCGAACCCACGACCCGGCGATTCCCTTCGCTCTCCTGCTCCGACGTTTAACCGCCTGAGCTATTTCAGACTCCTGGCCCAGAGTCCGAAATAGCTCAGGCGATTAAACGTCGGAGCAGGAGAGCGAAGGGAATCGCCGGGTCGTGGGTTCGAATCCCATCCCGGCCCCCGTAGCTGGACTCAAAATCCAGGGGGGAAAAACGGATTTGTTCAATAGCATGTCAGTTGAAAGGTCCTGGTAAATCAAAGTGGCACAGTTGGAGTGCGCCTGAGTTGATCAGTGTTCAGGTCGTACTCCATAGGCAGTAGATTTCCCTGTCCCCCATGTCAGGGCCGTCCATGATCACCTCGGTGCTGTGGACGTTAAACCCGAACTAACGAACGAACGAACGGGGCGGAACCCTTGGATCTTCCCCTCAGCTATTTTCTAACAGTTACGTGTTACTTGGAATAGCTTGACTCATTGGCTGCAATTAAAACCTCATTATCACAAACTACCGCCTCTGTCAGTTTGTGAAGTCTATTTATTCTCGTAATTTAGAAACAGCTGGCACTTAATTTTGACTAAATCTGCAACGCAGCACTTGGATTCGTGACGTTAACCCTTCCACTGCTGTTGTAACTCGTGAATGGCCCATTTAGTGGCGGATCCGGGGGGGGGGGCTCGGGGGCACACGCCCTCTCGACAGGCTTGGTTGTGGAAGCTATTTGCGGACATTCTTTATGTGTGGACAGGGGACTAGTCAAATAGCTTCATTTGTCACCGCTGACCTACATCGCGTCACCATTATTCACCCAGACATAGAGTGTCATGTGCCCCTGCACTCAAAGAGGCTCATAAAAGCAGTACCTCTTGCTAAGCGATACAGTCCTCATTGAATTCTCAGACTGAGGCATCTTTATGGCAATAAACCGCTGACTTGGTACATCCCATCTGTGGGAAAGTATACAGTCTCGGCTGATCTGGGCCCACCCCAGTACCTTAGACAACCATAAAGGTTCATGTTCCCCTTCAGTCACAGGGGCACTCGGAAAGAAATATCGTGTTCTGTGTGATAGCATGCTTATTACATCCTCAGACGAGGTAGTTATCTAAGTTTAAGTCTAAGATCGTGGACACCCCTTTGAGGCAATTATCCAATTAGAAAGCGAGAAGTCAGCTGTGATCTCTCCCCCGGGGGTAAGCAATCGACTGCCAGGGTGTCACCGGCTTATAACACCTGTTGATCGGTCTTGCGAGGGGGCTCATGAGAATCTATTCTCTTGCACAATTTATTGCGTTGTTCGCTGTGCTCCTGCAGTTAAGGGGTTGAAAAAAAATCGGGACACACCTGTGGCTTGGTGTTATAGAAAACGCAGTTTCTGAGCTCAGGGCCCTAGGTGGGCATTTTAAAAGCACGTGCGTGGCGTGACAATAAGACTGAGTCTCCGCTTTAAATGCAACGTGTGTGCATCGCAAAAACGCCAATCGGACATCATCGTTTGTCACAAGACCTCAGATCAGATGAGATTGACTTTATTAATTCCCGCGTAGAGAAATTAACAACGATATTACGAGCAATCGGCCGGTATACGGCAAAACGTCAGTATCACAGTAAGCAAAGGTTCTCGTGGCCCACGGCGGCCGCAGCGTGCGCGGGCCCACAGTGGCCGTCCTAGACCCGAATACGTTTTGCTACTGGGGCCCCTTCCCTCCCGGTCTGGTGTCGGAAGGCCGGCTATTGTGTCAGGTTGAAAGCCTCAAACAGAAAGTCAGTTGGAAAGTTGATATACATAAATATGACTCAGATAATTATGTCTTCACGTGGGGGAGTGAAGTTGACCAATGTTTAAAAAATCTCAGTCTGAAACAGTCTCGGGCGTCAATGCGTTTTACATGCCTGTTAACATTTCAAATTCCACCGTACCTCGTCTTAGCTTTATTTTATTTATTTATTTTTAAACCAGTTGTGTTTGCTCCGAAGAGCAAAATCCAAAACAGGCTTACTGCCCAAACCACGAAGGAGATGTCGACATCCCAGATAACATTCTTACGTTAGAATAACGTAGCCGGCGTATGGTTGGCTCCTGCGTTAGTTTTACGTTAGTCGCTTACTTCAAGTTTACGGAGTTTTGCTCATTTGAATTACTAATTGTAACGTTTGTATTCTAAAATATTTTAGTTAGGATTCAAACGTTAAAATGACTTTAATCAAACGAGCAGAATTACCTTACATTACGTTAAAATGCAAACCTTAGAGTAACGTAATGTGTAACGTTAGATTGCGATATGGCCATTGAGCCAACCCACAATAATCAGTTTAGCACAGATTGACACCCGTATCAGTTCTGTGAAACATCACTGTTGTGTTTAGAAGCACCGTTCAGGCATAGACTAATACATACTGACGAGCAAAAGAAATGTTACATCATTCGAATCATCGGAAACACGTCAGTGATGATTCGAATGATTTCGCATATCTTTTGCTCATTGGTATATAAAGAAGTGCGGTTTTTACGGACTTAAAGGACAGCTATGTGCTTATCTTCAGTTAGACGTCAAATGTGCGTTGGATAGCATGTTTATCTGTGAACGTCAAAATCAAACGCAATATATATATATATATATATATATATATATATTATATATATATATATATATATATATATATATATATATTATATATATATATATATATATATATATATATATATATATATATATATATATATATATATATATATATATATATATATATATATATATACTCGTCAGTGACAGAATGAATGAAGGGGAGCAGTTCTGGATACGCAAGAGTAGTAGCGTGAAATATCTTATCTTCCTAAGCTTCGTCGTTGGCTGCTTTGCCCATCCCAGCGAAAGTAAAGAGAATAATGCAAGGTTAGTAGTGTATTGCCGTGACAAATTAATTACATACTGAATGTGTCTAACTAGCATTTTGTTGATGTTTTCTTCATTCAAGTCACAGACTAGTTACTACTGTAGCCAATGCTATATTTCAATTCATTCACAAAGTAAAAACGACACAACAACGCACATATGTGCGTTGGTGTGTCATTTTAACTTTGTGAATAAATTGAAATATAAAAATTTATTTTGTAGTCCAAAACAGCAGAAGACAGAATGTTTGATATCGGAGCAGAAGTTCAGCCACAATGGGGTATTGAAAAAAAGCATGCATGACGGCTTATCTACAATTCTGCACCATCCCAATGCGCAAAAGGCCTTCGGGCCGACGTTGGCCGCGTTGGCTCGCGCACAGCTGTGCGCGGGCCAACGGCCGCCGACGTCGGACCGTGGCCTTTGCGCATTGGGATGATTTAGTATTGGGAATGGTAGAAATGATGTCAAAACTGGACTAACTACAGCTCCCACTTGGTCAACCTGATTTCAAACTACAAAATAAGTCACTATATTGTATGTTGTGTAGACATCAGCTAGTAGGGTTTTGAAAAAAGCGTTTGTGACATTGATACCATTCCCTATACTAAGATATAATGCAGAACGGTAGAAATAGCGTCACAAATGCTTCTCAATACCCGAGCTACTGTTCCGAATTTAAAATATAATATTAAAAAAAAAAATTAAAATTGCTAGCTGATTCTGTTATGTTACATTACACATATTATGTTCTGTGGGTATTGTGTGTTAGACTACAAAATAAATCCATATGGTGTGTTGACTTTGGGTCCCCTTTAATTCACTCTGACCGAGGTTCGAAATAGCCACATTTTGGACTGAGGACTGCATTACAATGCAGGAGACAGATCGACCATGATAGTTACAGGGTGGTGGCAGAATAGCTTGAACTATTGTCGCGGGCAGAATGAGTTCAGGAGTGATTAAAGAGCGAACAATAGTATACGTGTGTTATCAGTTCTCCTTCTTAGTACATGTAGTAGTAGTAGTAATAGTGATTTATTAGCATTTGTATCGGTCATGGGACTGTATTCTTGTGTTGATGGGCACAATTATTCCTGTGCAGCTTTGACTTCACCAGTTTTATTCTGAAGAACATTGACAAGGACAAGATTCGGGAGCGATTGCAGTAAGTGTATTTTGATAGAGCGTCCATTTGCAACAGGCAAGTACTGACCATAATAGTCAGCGCACGATTATGATGCCGACGTCAGCCTTAACTGGCCCGTGCACAGCTGTACATGGGCCAAATAAGGCTGACGTTGGCCTCAGGACATTTTTGCTGACTTGTTAGGTCCTTGTCAGCTTTAACAACAGTAAGACCTCACTACGTGAGAGGGCATAAGTTAATCATTTCATTGTAGACATAACAAGACATTTTCCTTTTACTGTGCTGAAATCTGTATGCACAAGTTATAGTAAATAAGATATATAAATAGTCTTGGGGTTGTAGTCCGAGTGTAGTAAACTTCCGATATGACAGAAAACCTTTGGGACCAAAATTTGTAGCAATAGTGAAATTTGTTATAAGCCAGACCCAAAAGGTGCCTAATGTACACAAGGTGATCGGGCCGACGTCGGCCCGATGACCTTGTGCGCAATTTGTGACTGCCAAGCGTGTAAAATGCAGAGAAGAACCCAACTTTTTTTCACGTCACGTCCTTCAGTTGCTACTTTGCTTCTTCGCTGACAGAATACACAGCGACTAAATTGTATACTTCAAAGTTGTTTGTATCTGTTGAAAATGTTAATAAACTGTGTCTTTTCTAACGTGTTTCTTTCTCCTTTGGGTTCTTCTCTCCTTTGTTATAAGGGATGAACTTTACATCTAGACAACGAATGGTCGATAGGGCCCTTTGAAAAAGTCTGACTTCTGATATATTCAACCTTGTTGTAAGCAAAGAATACTGCAGTTCAAACCTTTGCCATGTTCCGTCCACTTGCAGGAACTACACACAAGAACCTAGACTGTCTGGAACGACTGAGGGTGCAACGTTGTCGGAAATTATCGCCTATGATTGGAAACAGAGCGGCCTGGATGAGGTTCACATTGCAACATATGATGTACTGCTGTCCTTTCCCAAACAGGGTGATGCCAGTTTGGTGAGTGTGAAATGGTGCACATGGAAGCTTTTTCTTTTGAAGGAAGTGCAGTATGAAACTTAAACAACTCATTCAGCCCCGACATACCACAACAAAAGACATGGATCGAACATGATAGTTCAAGGGTGATGCCAGAATAGCTTACACAGATTAAAAAAATATATGTCTGGCTCGTTAGGTCCCATAACAAAAAACAAATATTATTTTGGTCCAACTCTACACGCTAACAATATACAGACGGATAGTGCCACAGACTTCTTATATACCTTATGGCAAATATCCGCACTAATGAAAGGAAATAAATAGACGAAACTTGTAATATTATTAGTCAGTTGTATTCCAAGATAGGCTTTGCCAGTGGTTCTTGTCGCCTCGAGGGTCCGGTCAGGGGGTCAGTGCAGTAGGTAAGAGTCGAGGGCTAACTTGTAATATAACGAATTTGTCTTCAACTGTAAAACGTATTAGCGTAAAATATACATTTGAAATGACCTCACAGTTCACAAAACACCACAGTTAAGGCTATTTGAGCTGACCATTTCATTTTATTATCACGAGCTATATGAAATTTGTAATATACATTAAGATAAAACAGGTGGTTTTTTTTCGTGATATTCAAAATCATGTCTAACGCGTTAGGGTGAAACACACTTGGTTTTACTCCAACTTTACACTGCAATAATATTAAAACGGATCGGCTCATAAACTTTCTATATACCGTGAGGTACAGATCTACACTCGTAAATATATATATAATATATATATATTACGAGTGTAGATCCCATTGAGATGCCTTGGCGACGGGCTTCACCCGTCCCGAGTCATTGTCCATTTTGTAGCTCTGTTATTGTAATTTGTGGAATGAGCGAGTGAGTGAATGTGAACAGCACCTGTGGTGGCAAAACTGTAATTGCCCCTTGAGGGATAAATAAAGTTGTTTTGAATTGAATTGAATTTGAATTGAATTGAATATATATATATATATATATATATATATATATATATATATATATATATATATATATATTATATATATATATATATTATATATATATATATATATATATATATATATATATATAATTTTTCAATAAATTCTGAGAATGCTGTGCTAATGCCATGGAAATCCAGGCTGGTAAGCTTGCATTGTGTCATCAGGACATCAGCTGTCCTTTTATGACTGCATCGCTTATTAATAATAAGCGATGCAGTCATAAAAGGACAGCTGATGTCCTGATGACACAATGCAAGCTTACCAGCCTGGATTTCCATGGCATTAGCACAGCATTCTCAGAATTTATTGAAAAATTATGTCCCTTGGAGCTACTCTGATTGAGTGCATTTTTTGGCTTGGGCGACGCCTTTGTTATAAGTAATGAATATATATATATATATATATATATATATATATATATATATATATATATATATATATATATATATATATATATTATATATATATATATATATATATATATATATATATATTATATATATATATATATATATATATATATATATATATAAACGTGTAATAGAATTTAAAATTAAGTTTTATGAAACAAAATCAAGTCTGACGCGTTAGAGGGAAACACGCTAAGTTCAACATATGAACAACGTGACGTTGCTCCGACTTAACACGCTAATAACATACAAACGGATCGCGTCACGAACTTCCTATATATCATATGGTACAGATCCGCACTAGTAAAAGAAAATAAACATATGAAAGATACCTAAAGATAAGAAAGCCTTTATTACACAAAATGAAGCCTGACGCCTCAGAGTGAAACACGCTAAGTGCCATATGAGAAAAACGTGATGATGCTCCGACTTTACACGCTAATAACATACAATATGAGGATTTCTTTCCCAAAGTCTATCGTATTGTTTGGAGCCCACGTGCGTTTTTCTTTTAGGAACATTCAGAGTTGTTACTATTTTTAAGCTTATCCTTCTGATCCATTTCCCTCCTCTCTAAGCCAACCTCTGGTCAACACACACGCCGGCGCACACAAATAAAGACGAACACACAGCGTTTCCCACTCTGTGGGCTGGAGTAGCGACAGGAATTCCGAAGAAGAATAGCACGAACAGCAAAATGACGTCACTATAAGCTTCACGTCATGGCATCACTGGTCTCACGACCCCGTGTACACTGACGAATTTGATGTTTCACGTCACTCATCCGAAATGCACGCTTTTACAGAGCTGACTGTTTTGTTCCACACAGCCTCTTCAAGGGCTGACTGTTTGATGGGTAAATAGTGGCTCCAAAACTTGCAAAAATGAATTTATTATTATTGAAAAAGTTGAAGAGGTACATCGCTGGATTACAAACTCATTCAGTATCTTCCTTTAATCCCCCCCACCCCACCCCCCACCCCACTTCTCCCCTCCCCGCCCCACTCCTCCTTCCCCCCACCTCCTCCCCCCGCCTGATCCGCACGGCAAAATTAGCACACACAAACACAAACGGCAGAATGGCACACACAAACACAGACGACAGACACATGGCGCTTCCTACCGATTATACGTTCTGTGGGCTGGCGTAGCCACAGTCATTTTGAAGACTATAGGGTGGAAGGGCCCATGCCCACAAAGCCTCTTCTGTATGAGCTTGCATGCATATATTCACTTTTCCACAATACGTTCGCAAATATCATACAAAAAAAAATGAAGAAGAACATCGCGCCAGCTCATACAGATGTAAAACACTGACTGACGTGCTGGTGATTTGCGTCAATTAGGAACATTGCATAAAACACTGATGCGTTTGGTGCTTTTACGTCAATGTCACTGTTTGATTCTTCTGCTGAAATCAAGGAGTCTTACTTTTGACATTTTTTTTTCCGCATTGAACTTTTATTTTCGAAAAAGTTGAAGAGGTACAAAGCTGGCTAACAAACTCATGCAATGTCTTTCTACAAACTAGCCATATCCGAACTTTCAAGTGTATATAATAAAAAAATTGCGCACTCTAATCTGGGTCAATGGATTTTCTATAAACGTTTTTTATGTCTTCAATGAGACATCCAATTACAATATGCTCTGAGGCTCTCTTAGCCATCTACTTAATAAAGTATTTTGCCAAGTTTCAAGTTTGTGCGTACAGTAATAATATCGGAGATTCTCGTGTTTACATATATATATATATATATATATATATATATATATATATATATATATATATATATTATATATATTATATATATATATATATATATATATTATATATATATATATATATATACTCTCTTGGCTTGACTTCGCGAACGAAGAGTCTATAGGGCTAGACCACGTCGCCTGCAGGCATTTTCGTGGCTGTGCAGGCCAATCCGGGACAGGCAGGTTCGACCGCAGTGGCTGCAGGGGAAGGTCTGGTCAGGGTTCTGAGTTACGACAACTCTGTTTTTTCTTCTGAGCCGCTTGTCCTTAAGGTTAGCTCTGCGAGAGTCCTCAAAGGAGACGGCTGCCTTGTGAATGGTGGAGCGCCAGGTGTCACGGTCCGCAGCAAGCGAAGACCACTGGCGGTGGTCGATTTGGCAGGCACTAAGTGACTTCTTGAGACCGTCTTTGTAACTCTTTTTTGGTGCCCCTCTGTCTCGGTGTCCAGTGGCGAGCTCGCCGAACAGAGTGATCTTGGGTAGGCGATGATCCTCCATCCTGGAGACGTGCCCCGCCCAGCGAAGCTGTGTCCGCAGCAGCAAAGCCTCGATGCTCATAGTTTCCGCCTGTTCAAGAACCTCGACGTTGGTGACATAGTCACTCCAGTGAATGCTGAGGATGGTACGCAGGCAGCGCTGGTGAAAGCGTTCGAGGAGTCGTAGTTGGCTGCGGTAGAGGGCCCAGGACTCGGAACCGAACAGCAGGGTGGTGAGGACAACAGCTCTGTACACGCTGATCTTGGTGCCTTTTTTCAGCTGTTGATTGTGCCACACCCGCTTGAATAGTCGCCCGAAAGCACTGTTCGCTTTTGCCAGCCTGTTGTCCAGCTCCTTGTCCAGCTTGGCGTCTGACGTGATGATGCAGCCAAGGTAGGTAAACTGGTGTACAGACTTCAGTTCGGACTCGCCGATGCTGATGTGGGGAGGGCGATGCTCTTCCTTGGGTGCCGGTTGATGAAGGACCTCTGTCTTTTTCAGACTGACCTCAAGTCCAAAGAGCTGGGCGGCATCTGCGAAGCAGGACGTAATGCGCTGCAAGGCTCTCTCTGTGTGTGCAACGAGGGCAGCGTCATCAGCAAAGAGCAGCTCACGAATCAGTTGGTCTAGGGTTTTCGTGTGGGCCTGCAGTCGTCTGAGGTTGAACAGGCTGCCATCGAGACGATACCTGATGTACACTGCGTCGTCATCGTCGAGGTCCACTGTGGCCTGCTTCAACATCATGCTGAAGAAGATGGTGAAGAGGGTCGGTGCCAGCACGCAGCGTTGCTTCACGCCGTTGCGAATGGGGAATGGTTCTGAGAGGTCACTGTTTAGTCTGACCTGGCCTTGCTGGTCCACGTGGAGCTGGACGATCAAGTTGAGGAACTTTGGGGGACAACCTAGTCGCTCCAGGATCTGCTACATACCTTGCCTATATATATATATATATATATATATATATATATATATATATATTATATATATATATATATATATATATATATATATATACATATATATATATATACACACACGCACACACATACATACATACATACATACATACATTCATACGCACATAAGGCGCTTCGCGCCAAAACGACGTTTAACAGTAAGGTCAGAGTGGCTAGACGTGACGTCATTTTTATCTTGTTAACTTCTTTGCCAGACCATGAGCCCCGCCCGCCTGTTATGTCCTTTGCATTGTGCGGAACGCTCTCCGACCAGCCCCTTCCTAAAGTCAATACGGTAGACAAAAACAGTGCCATTTATGTGATAAAAACAGAAGTCCTGGGTCTTCTCGAACCGCGACAGCTGCATGGTTTTAGAAGGTTATTTGCACTGGTGAAAGTTGGCAGACAAGAAGACATGCAAATATGTTGATCCAATACATCATGTTGACGCTGCCTGTGAGGGGCACATAACTCTGGGATTTCCTCGCCCCATTGGTTTCAGATCCAAGTTGTTAACACGACGTCCAAAGAAGTGCTGTTTGAGTCCCGGGCTGATGAGACACCTCTGACTGAACACGAAGACAACCCTAATGTCGTTCCTTCCTTCAACGCCTATTCTCCCGCTGGCGACGTCACAGTAAGTCCGTTTTGACTCATATTGTCATTCCCCTCTCACCGCTTCGCTGCCACTGTGAGTGGTCGCAGATTGTGTTTCTGAGATCTTTGTTAATTCACCGCTGAAGAGTCCCAGCCGCCCAAGAAACATGGACGCAAAGTGGTGTCAGCATGAGGCATAGATCCTCATGAGCCCC
Source organism: Semisulcospira habei (assembly GCA_036245525.1). Lineage (NCBI taxonomy): Eukaryota > Metazoa > Mollusca > Gastropoda > Semisulcospiridae > Semisulcospira > Semisulcospira habei. The sequence goes on from BTPG01000005.1 coordinate 79,506,431, forward strand.
CGCAACTGCGGGGTCTCATGATGATCTATATCTCTTGCGGTTGGACTGTGTTCAGTTTTTAAGGGTTTACTGTCTTTATTACAGCACAGGAGATTATTTTTCTGTGCAGGTCTTTGATTTCGCATCTTACGTCTCAAGGCCATAAGGTCCAGCATCGCAAACAGTCGATCATGATAGCTCAAGGGTTATGGCTGACTGGCTTGATGGCAATCAAGGGCCTATATCCCTGGCCTATTCAAAGTTTATTACATCTTCTGTGACATGAGAATAATCAGCGAATTAGTCAGAAAATAATTTTAGCGTAAGCCGTGGAGTGAATCTGAAACAAGTATATATCTCAAAGATGCGCATGAAACAAACATATTTTTTTTATTCTCTCTTAAGAAAAAGTGAGGGTGCAAAAAGAAAGAAAAGCTACTGTCTAAATGAGCCCCAAATGTGGCGTCGCAGAGATGGTTCATTCTTACAACGTGTTTGTTGTTGTTGTTGTTGTTGCTGTTACATTGATACTGATGATTTTCTTTTTTTAATGTAGGGAACGCTTGTGTACGTGAACTATGGGACCATCGAGGATTTTCAGTTCCTGGCTAATAACCACTCAGTTAACTTCACTGGCATGGTTGTCATTGCTCGCTACGGAAAGATCTTCAGAGGCGACAAGGTGGGTTTTAGTGAGCACTTGTATTGTCACTCACTCACTTGGCTTGACTTCGCGAACGAAGATTCTACAGGGGTTGTCCACGACGTCTGCAGGCATGCTCGTGACTGCGGAGGCCAATCCGGGACAGGCAGGTTCGACCGCAGTGGCCGATGAGGGACGTCTGGCCAGGGTTCTGAGTTGCGGCATCTCTGTTTTTTTTCTCCTGAGCCGCTTGTCTTTAAGACCAGCTCTGCGAGAGTCCTCAAAGGAGACAGCTGCCTTGTAAATGGTGGAGCGCCAGGTGTCACGGTCCGCAGCAAGTGAAGACCACTGGCGGTGGTCGATTTGGCAGGCACTAAGTGACTGTCGTCTTTGTATCTCTTCTTTGGTGCCCCACTGTCTCTGTGTCCAGTGGCGAGCTCGCCGAACAGGGTGATCTTGGGCAGGCGATGATCCTCCATCCTGGAGACGTGCCCCGCCCAGCGGAACTGTGTCCGCAGCAGCAAAGCCTCGATGCTCACAGTTTCTGCCTGTTCAAGGACCTCGACGTTTGTGACATAGTCACTCCAGTGAATGCCAAGGATTGTACGCAGGCAGCGCTGGTGGAAGCGTTCGAGGAGTCGTAGTTGGCTGCGGTAGAGGGCCCAGGACTCGGAACCATACAACAGGGTGGTGAGGACGACAGCTCTGTACACGCTGATCTTGGTGCCTGTTTTCAGCTGTTGATTATGCCACACCCGCTTGTATAGACGCCCGAAAGCGCTGTTTGCTTTTGCCAGCCTGCTGTCCAGCTCCTTGTCCAGCTTGGCGTCCGACGTGATGATGCAGCCAAGGTAGGTAAACTGGTGCACTGACTTCAGTTCAGACTCGCCGATGGTGATGTGGGGAGGGCGATGCTCTACCTTGGGTGCCGGCTGATGGAGAACCTCTGTCTTTTTCAGACTGACCTCGAGTCCAAAGAGCTGGGCAGCGTCTGCGAAGAGCAGGATGTGATGCGCTGCAGGGCTCTCTCTGTGTGTGCAACGAGGGCAGCGTCGTCAGCAAAGAGCAGCTCACGAATCAGTTGGTCTAGGGTTTTGGTGTGGGCTTGCAGTCGTCTGAGGTTGAACAGGCTGCCATCGACACGATACCTGATGTACACTGCATCATCATCGTCGAGGTCCACTGTGGCCTGCTTCAACTTCATGCTAAAAAAATGGTGAAGAGGGTCGGTGCCAGCAGACAGCCCTGCTTCACACCGTTGAGAATGGGGAATGGTTCTGAGAGGTCATTGTTGAGACTGACCTGGCTTTGCTGGTCCTCGTGTAGCTGGACGATCATGCTGAGTATTTTTGGGGGACAGCCAAGTCGCTCCAGGATATGCCACATGCCTTGCCTTCTCACAGTGTCGAACGCTTTTGTTAGGTCGACAAACGTTACGTACAGCCCTTTGTTCTGCTCGCGGCACTTCCCCTGAAGCTGTCTCAGCACAAAGACCATGTCGGTGGTGCTCCTGTTGGCTCTGAAGCCACACTGGCCCTCTGAGAGGTGGTCTTCTGCAATGGCAGGTACCAGCCGATTCAAGAGCAGCCTTGCGAGTATTTTCCCGGCAATGGACAGCAGGGTAATTCCACGGTAGTTGGAGCAGGCAGACTTCTCTCCTTTGTTCTTGTACAGGGTGATGACGACTGCATCGCGGAGATCCTTTGGTAGTGTTCCTTCCTCCCAGCAGCAGAGAAAGAGGTCATGGAGCTTGCACAACAACAACAAGCTCCAACAAGCTCCATCACTTGTATTGTAGCGGCACAATATTATATGCATTATTATTCATACAAGCAATAACCTCCTTGTGCATGCAGACACCTATTGTTAACCCTTTGGCTGTCGGTAGCGATTTTTGTCGCGATGATACCTGCAGGAATAACAACACCCTGACATCCTGCAGGAATCATCGCGACAAAACCGCTACCGACAGCCAAAGGGTTAACAGTGCCAGTGGTTGCACACCTGCATGCACTGACAAGGGGGTTAATTTGAATTTACATGCAGCAAAGTCAGTTTCCCACCCCTCACCCCCTAACCCCCCACCCCACCCCCACCCTCCACCCCTCCCCGTCAGAGTTAACCCATTTAACCCCTCGGCGGCATTTCCCAAATTTTGGAGGTGTCACCAAACGCCTATGTGCCAGTTGAGAGATCGACCATGGTAATTTATGGGTTATGCCAGATTAGCTTGGCGCCATCGGGCGCCAAGCTAATCTGGCTCAACCCTTGAATTATCATGGTCAATCCATATCCTGCTTCAGGGCGTTGGGGATAAATGGGTTAATACACTGTTGATGGTTTAAAGTCAAAGATTTTTTTTTTTGGCACAGTCAGTCGATGTATCCCCATGTTTCCTTTCCCAGGTGCGTAACGCCGAGAGATTTCACGCCGCGGCTGTCATCCTGTACTCGGACCCCAGTGACTTCAACCTGAAGAACGAGACGGAGCGGACATACCCCGAGTCCTGGTGGCTACCCGACACTGGCATACAGCGCGGGGCGGTCTACACAGGAAACGGCGACCCCCAAACCCCTCTCTATCCTTCCACTTGTGAGTAAATGCCTAAGGTCAGTTGCATGAGTGAGCTTAGTTCTGCGCAAGGCACGAAGCCAAGGTGCACAGCGGGGCACCTTGCTTAGCGGCTTGCGCAGGACTACACTCACTCATGAAACTGACCCCTGTATCCACTATAAAGCAATGCCGTGTGGCGTTGTCTTACCGTGTATCCAAGCCTGAACCCGAGCAAGCAATATGCAACTGAGCAAAGAGTCCTTTACCGATGCGGGCCTTAACTCGCTCCGAAATAACTGTACATTGGCCAACGAATACTGACTTTGGCCCAAAGAACTTTTGTTCAGGCAAAAAGCTCTGGTAGGTTGGGTTTTTAAAATTGTGTTTGTTTGTTTGTAGTTTTGTTTGTTTGTTCTCTTATGTCGACTCAGACTGTGTGCAGTAACTCTTGCAATTTAGCATGAAGATGATGGTGTCCGCATGAGTTAAAATTCAACTATTGTATGACAAATGTTGTTGTTGTTGTTGAAGTCTGGTTTCAATTTACAATGACAATTACAGGCACTTCAATCCAGATTTTATGTGTGAGCTATGAGAAACAAACCAACCTTTACAACCTTTATCGCGTTTCATGGACGACTCGGGCTCGCTGAATTAACCCTTTGCGTGTCGATAGCGGTTTTAAAAGCGATGATTCCTGCGACTAATACCGCTACCGACACGCAAAGGGTTAATAAAGATTTCAGAAATACAACCTGCGTGCGACCAGTGGCTGTAAAGGGGTTAAACTTGCACTCTGCAAGGGTGTGTACACATGCCCAGTTCCGTCTGTCTTACAGATTATGCCCACAGACTTCCAGAAGAAGACGTTGTGTTGCCCAAGATTCCCTCCCAACCCATCGGCTACAGAGACGCACAAAGGATACTAAGGTAATTTTCCTCACAGATTACAACAAGATGAGGATTTCATCCCAAAGTCTACCGTATTGTTTGGAGCTCGCATGCGTTTTTCTTTTAGGGACATTCAGTACGGTAGACCTTGGGATGAAATCCTTATCTTGTTATTTCTTTGGCAGAATTCGGGGTCCGCCCGCCCAGCACATAATGTGCATTCAATTGAACGCGCTCCGACCAACCCCATTTCAAAGTCTACTGTATTTTCAATACGGTAGACAAAAAGGCAAGAAGGGTCATATAATATAGAGGTGTACACAGTCAGAAATATCAATTATGTCAGAATTGTTTTGTGTTGGAAACGTAAGACAGATGAAAGAGATTTATCGGGGTTACTGCGCAATACATCCGAAAGCACTCCAATAATGACAATCGTTCTATAAACAAAATACAAAAGGATCATCAAGTATTTGTTTGAGAGAATCTCAATATAAAAAAAAAAACTTAGGGTGAGAGAATCAAAATAAATACGGCTAAAATAATTTGAAATGTATTCAGAACTTTTGGATTTCATAATAAAAGAAGATGAGGATTTCATCCCAAAGTCTACCGTTGTTACGTGGTGGAGTTGTAGTCGAAGTATGATAAACACACTAGACACACACACGTAGAGTTCTTTAAAATAAACCTCGTTCAGCTGCAATCCGTCACACGTGGCTTAAGGATGTAGACAATACTGGAGTAACAGTTCCAACAATATTTAATTCAGCGATGCGATATCCACACAATAATGCACTTTCAAATGCACAAACTACTGATACAAAGTCTCTTCTGCTATGTCCACACTACGACTCAAAGTTTCTCATACACAGCGTCTCTCGCAATAAACTGCGTGTCTCTACAACTGACAAAGCAAGACAATGTACGAACGGGCTTTCCTAGCGCCCTCCTTATATATACTACGAAAATCCAGAATCTTCTACGGAAATCATACAACGCAACCAATCAGAACGAAACACGCAGCAGAAGCTCATTAAAATAAACTCTCCAGAAATACTATAACAGGCTACAAAAACTCGGCTGCTTACTTCAGCTCTAAATTCTAGCGTATAATTAAGTCACATAAAAGTATGGTATCCCTATCACCAGGTAGCTCTAGAAAGTACGAGAACATTCCCAAAACAAAATAAAGGCTGCTCAATACACGCGCACAGGAAAACAAAAAGTTACGAAAATGTTGCGATGCCAACTAACCGACGTGACACTTACGATGTCACTAGACAGTGCGACCTCTCCAGAACGCACCGGACTAAACACAACAAAACGAAATCGGCTCTACTCACGAACAAAAGAAAATCTTACTAAAAAAAAGGCACGTGAATCGTAACCGTGATAGCTCAAATAAACATCGGATCGTTTCCTACGATCAACACACGCACGCTCTCACAGGATAACACAACCACAATAATAACATTACCCCCCTCTTAAGAATGAAATTTCACAAAAATTTCTTCTCAAATTTAAAAAATACGGTTGTGGCTGTGTAAATCTACACAAAACCCTAAACAAATATCACTTCACATCAAAAATCAAATTAAAATAAACGTCTCACAGTTCCTGTAAACAGTCCTGAGCATCGAAATGTTTCGTACAAAAGTTCTGGACAAAACAAATGTTCATTTAAACTGCTCTGCTCAGGTAATCTGCTCCAAAATTCTGCGAACCCTTGATAGACTGTAGTTTAATGTCAAAATTCTGCAAGAACATCGCCCATCTCATAATACGAGAATTTGTAAACTTTGCAGAGTTTAGATAGTTCAAGGGCTGATGGTCTGTTTGGAGAACAAATGGCACTCCCAGAAGGTACAGTTCGAATCGCCTTACTCCCCAGATGATGGCTAGGCACTCCTTCTCGATGGTCGAGTAGTTTCTCTCAGCTCTGGTCAACATTTTGCTGGCGTAGCTCACTGGGTGGAGTTTTCCGTTATCTTCTTGCATCAAGACTGCACCTACTCCTTCGTTGGAGGCGTCTGTTCTCAGGAAGAACGTTTTCAACGGGTCAGGAAGGTGTAGAACAGGCTTCTCGGTTAGGATGTCTCGAACCGCCTGGAATGCTCGCTCTTGGGCCTCCTCCCACTTCACTATGTTAGGTTGTCCTTTCCTCAGCAAATCAGTCACAGGACTGCCGCAAAGTTTGGTATGAACTCCCGGTAGTAGTTCGCCAAGCCCATAAATGAGCGGACTTGTGTCTTGGTCGTAGGTCGCGGGGCATCCCTGATCTTCTGCACGTTGGTGTCGTGTAGCCCCTTTAAACCTTCGCTCAATTTATGTCCAATGAAGTCTATGTTGTCAGCCCCAAGAATACACTTGCTTGGACGGATGGTGAAATTCGCATCTGACAGTCTTTGGAACAGTTCTCGGAGGGCTTTGAGGTGGTCCCCCCAAGTTTTGGTATGGATCAAAATGTCATCCCAGTAAAAGACCACATTTTGCATATCTTCTAGGATCTTTTTCGGTCCTCTCTTCAATGTGGCACCACTGTTCACCATACCAAAAGGCATTTTCAGAAACTCCCAATGACCGTCGGGTGTGACGAACGCTGTCTTGGGGATATCTTTTTCTGCAACCTTGATTTGCCAATACCCTTTGCTTAGGTCAATTTTGGAGAAAAATTGGTCTCCACTGACCTTCTGGAACAGTTCTTCCGCTGTGGGCATAGGCTTTGGATCAAAGATTGTTAGTTTATTGAGTCTGCGATAGTCCACACACACTCGGTTGGATCCATCTGGTTTCTTCACGATGACAACTGGGGACGCATATGGTGACTTGGACTCTCTGATGACATTCAGACTCAGCATTTCCTTTTTCAATTCTTCCCTCGTGTTACAAGGAAGACGATAAGGTTTGCTGCGAACTGGCTCGTTTGACGTCAGGTTTACCTCGTGCAGGATGGTGTCTGTTGTCCCTGGGTCAGGTGTAAATCGATGCTCGAACTCTTGAGTCAGGACGCGCAGTTCTTCACGTTGAGTCTGGGTCAGATTCTGACCGAACTGGATATCTTCTACATCCTCTTTGTGTCGGAGTTCATTAAGGTCAAACAGGTTTTCGTCGTCTAGTCTTTCGTCATCAGCAAGACGCACCCATTCCGTCAATTTTGGTTTGTCTTGACCTCTCTGTAGCTCCACCAGCCTGTCCCTATTCACGACAGCTGCTTCCGTGTTGTCCGCCACTTTAAGAGGGATGGTCTGATGACTCTTCTTTGCTTGACTTCTCGTGGTAACAGAACATATTTCAGGTCTCCACTCTGGATCTGGATCGTCTGTATTTCTGGCACCATCAATGTTTCCGATGATGAGGTCGTAGACTGGTGTTTTCACGCACAACGCCTTCACCTCTCCTGTCAAGTATGGGGTGTCGACCCTGACTTTGGCAAGGGGGATAATCCTTACAGTTCCGTCAGCCAAAATGAGGGTGGTCCACTCCTGTAGCTTCTGGCTTTCAGCTACTAGGTCCTCTCTCACGATGATGCAGCTACAACCAGTGTCTCTCAACACTCTCACTGGTGTGTCGCCGACGAGTCCTGACACCACCGGCATGTTCGGCACATCATTCTCAGGCAGCGCGATGTTTGAGACTGGTAAAAATGTAGCCCCATCTCCTACTGGGATGCGTCCATTCTTTCTGAAAGATTCAATCAGCTCTGGTGTAACTCGCTTTTCTCTGGATTCAAAGTCATTGGATGACGTCACATCATTGGCTAATACAGCGGCAGCTCTGTGTTGATACGTGGTACTGCTTCTGCCTGCTATCCCACGATCTTGGTTGGATCTTCTGATGTTGTCGCCTCGGGGGAACATCTTTAGAAGGACACCGTATCGCTTTGCGACCTTTCTTTCCACAGAGAAAACATGTCAGGTTCTCCACCGGCTTGTATCTCGGGGTGTCTCTGACATTGTGGATTTCCTCTGCTGGTGCAGACACACGCTGTGGCTTACTGGACCCGAACTTCATGTTGTGAGCGTCAAGGTATCTTTGAGCGAAGTCGGCTAGGGCCTTTAGTGACTGGTCTTTTTGCTCTCTGAGGTGGGCGGCCAGGTCCTTAGAACATGCGCTGAAAACTTGTTCTTTGATGATGAGGTCGCACAGGTCATGGTACTTTCTGTTTAAACCAGCCAGCTCTATCCATTTCTCCAGGTAGCTTCTGATTCTCTCAATGAATAGGCCGGGTGTTTCTCCTTCTTCAGGCTTGCAGTTCCGAAATCGTCGCCTGTAATCCTCTTCAGTGAAGTCGTACTGTCTCAACAGGGCGGCTTCCAACTGTGTATATTCTTCGGCTTCTTCTCTTGGTAGGCGGGTGTAAAATTCAAGCGCTTTACCAGTTAGAAGTGCGCTCAGTTTAATAGCCCAAGTCTCTTGTTTCCAATTGTTGCTATTTGCGAAGCGCTCGAATCGCTCCAGATAAGCGTCCATCTTATCTGAATTTTCAATGAAAGGTGGAAGTTTTGGCGCACGGGCTGTTTGTTCTCTGCTCGCTAATGCTGTTGCTTCATTAGCTCTCTGGCTCTGTTCCTCTATCTCCATCTGCTTCATATGAATTTCGTGTTGTCGCTGCCTCTCCGCCTCTTCTGTTTGAATTTCGAGTTTCCTAATTTCACGCTCTTTGGCTCTTTCTTCTCTTTCTAGTCTCTCCTTTTCTTCTTTCTCTCGTCTCTTTTCTCCTTTCTCCTCTCTCTCCAGTCTCTCGTTTTCTTCTCTCTCTAGTCTCTTTTCTTCTTTCTCTTCTCTCTCCTTTACAAACTCGAGGAGTTTAGCTCCTTCGAGTCCACATTCCTTTCCAATTTTCAGGAATGTCTCCATTTCCGATGTCGCCATCTCTGCTTTTCATTGCTGGCTGTTTTCTCCTGCTACCCTTTCCACTGAACCAACTGAAGAGGTCTCGTCGGGGTCGCCAAAATGTTACGTGGTGGAGTTGTAGTCGAAGTATGATAAACACACTATACAGTGCGACCTCTCCAGAACGCCCCGGACTAAACACAACAAAACGAAATCGGCTCTACTCACGAACAAAAGAAAATCTTACTAAAAAAAGGCACGTGAATCGTAACCGTGATAGCTCAAATAAACATCGGATCGTTACCTACTATCAACACACGCACGCTCTCACAGGATAACACAACCACAATAGTAACAACCGTATTGTTTGGAGCTCAGATGCGTTTATCTTTTAGGAACATTCAGAGTTGTTTATATTTTTAGGCTTATTATGCTGATCCATTTCCCTCCTCTCTAAGCCAACCTCTGATCAACACACACGCCGCCGCACACAAATAAAGACGGATACACGGCGCTTCGCGCCATTAGTACGCTCTATGGGCTCGTGTAGCGACAGGAATCAATCTCCCCCTCGACTCTAACCCACCTTCTGATCGACACACACTGGCACACAGAAATAAAGACTGACACACGGCGATTCCCGCCATTCGTAAGCTCTGTCGTCTGGCGTAGCATAGCTATTTTGAAGAATAGTAGCACGAGCAGCGAAATGACGTCACTTCATGCTTCACGTCATGGCTTCATTAATCCCACAACGCCGTGTTCTTAGTGACGACTCGATGTTATAAGTCACTCATCGCAGAACTAACATTTGACGTATCAGAGGATGAACTTTGCAATTTTCTTGCTGATTTTCACGCCTAGGGCTTTCAGGTCACAATTTTGACCTAATCCTACCCCAGGGCCGGGACAAACAGCAGGTTTATGCAAACACTGTTTAAGAAAAAATCATGCGGGTATTAATGAGAAGATGAAAAAAAATGTTATGTTTGCTGTTTTACAAATGACTCCGAAAAAGTAGTGCAAAACATTGTCTGATTTTCACACCTAGGGCATACAGGTCACAATTGACCTAATCGTACCCGACAGCCGAGAAAAACTGTAGGCTTTTGTAAATACCGTATACGAAAAATCATGCGATTATTAATGAGACGAATGGGGTTTTTTTCGTAAAAAAGATTCAGTTGTTTAAGATTAACCCATATAATTCGTGAAATTAATCCCCAACACGTGAAAATATATATATTTTAAAATATTTATTTATCACTCAAAAAGTTCTAGAGGTACAATGCTGGTTAACGAACTCATTCAATTTGTCCCTTTTATCTAGCTATATGCAAAATATCTAGTAAAAATAAGAAAAATTACAGACTCCAGTGTGGATCAACTGGTTTTTGTGAAACTGCTTTTTTTCTCGCCAATGAGCATCTTAATCAAAACATCCCAAAAAATCTTTTAGGGACAATATCCTAACATTTCAAGCTTGTCCGTCCTTAAACGCGGGCTCTAGTCGCTGTCTCACGCGCGCACGCACGCACGCGACGTGACGTCATTTTTATCTTGTTACTTCTTTGCCAGAATTTCCACCCCGCACGCCAATGTACATGCTCCGGAATGCGCTCCGACCAGCGCTCAGTTCAAAGTCTACCGTATTTTTAATACCGTAGACAAAAAAAAGCCTCTGCTAGTAAATTTGAAAACATGACAAGAGTGCATGAACTACAAGATACATCAAAAATGTCAAAGAGAAACTTGAGGTAACATTTTCTCAATGATTTTTTTTCAAACTTTAAATGAACTCTGATGTAATGTTTGTTTACCTATTTGCTTGACGAAAAAGTGCTTCATTAAGTCATTACACGATTGTATGATGCTAGTGTGACTCACGACAAGAGCATAAATCTTAACCTCGTTGTGCACGCAGCCACCTGTACTGGTTGGTTAATGCTCACTATGTGTTTTCAGGGACCTCGGCGGGATCGTTGCTCCTGATGACTGGCAAGGCCATCTGTCTTTCAAATACCACATCGGGCCTGGCTACATTAATGGTAGTGATATGTGAGTAATTTACATAAATACACTGATCAAAACGCCGACGGACCCGGCTATATATTTAAAGCTTCGAATAAAACAAAAAGTGTTTGTTATAAGTGATTTTTTTGTGCAGAAAAAGGGTTATATTTAACTGTTGTTGTAACCAATCGTGTTAGCATAGTTTACTTATCTTGTTTATTGTCACTTTAACAGTAGACCGATTTGTTTGTTTCAACCCTCTGCATTCAGCCACCAGTATTGTTCACGGTACCAGTGTCAGCACGCACAAAGGGGTTGTCATTCAAACTCAGTGGTATAGTTTTAACCCGTTCAGCCCTGACGCACTACAGCAGGAGATGGGTCGACCATGATAATTCAAGGGTAGTGCCAGATTAACGTGACGCCTGTCGGTGCCAAGCTAATGTGACACTACCCTTGAATTAACATGGTCGACCCATCTCCTGCAACAGGCGAATAGTCGTTAGATGACGCCACCAAAATTTGGAAAATACGTACGCCGGGCTGAATGAATTAATGGTTGTACTGAAAGTGTTCATACAAAGCTGTCAACATTATTCAACTTTCAATCGTGTTCGCAGTTTACGCCAAGAGAGCAATTTATTCATATACTGACGAGCAGAAGAAAGGCGATATTCCAAAAATGCCTCATTTCGTTTGCTCGTCAGTATACTAAACACAGTAAGTGAAAGGCCACCCTGACTAATGGTTACGATTTCAAAAAACCAGAAGTCTGTCAAAGTTTATGAGTTTGTCTAGGAATTTTTGGACAAGAATGTAGACTTAGTTTAACTCTGACAAATTTTAAGATCTTGTCTTGTAATTGTTGGACAAGACTATGGTCTTAGTCTATAGTCTTCTCCAAATTTTCTAGACAAAATCTTAAAATTTGACAGTTGTACTTTTTAAAAAACCATGACTATTTTCATGCTGGCCCTTAACTTATTGTAAGTAGCATATTTATTTGTTATGCCCACAACCTTGAAAAAAGCCTCCAATGTGTGAATGCGTATTGACGAACAAAACAAATGCGACATTTTTGGAATGATTCGAAAAATGTCGCATTTCTTTTGATCGTCAGTATACATGGGGGTTAGAAAATTCCGTCTTTGCCGTTGCATAATGTTTCAGTCAAGTTCGCGTGGATGTAAAGAATTACCTGGAGGTGAAACCCGTTCACAATGTGATTGGGTACATCAAGGGAAGTGAGGAACCAGGTAAACTGCATACTGGTCTCAGTAATCACTGTTTATGTTTGTTTTTCTTATGTATTTCACAAAATCTACATCGGCCACATATGTTCTGACGTCGCAATCCGATTTTTATTATGTTTCACACAAATTATAGGGTCTTGTTTGTTACCTTTGAAAAAAACCATACTGAATGTGCATCTTACCTTAAAGTAATAGGAACAAGAATGTAAAGTACTAGCGCAAGCTTTATTGTGCAAATTTCTATTGCTAAACATACACATTTTGTTTGTGCATTTCAGACAGGCAAAAAATACCTGCCTGAAATGCATAAACAATTTTTTTTTCATGTATTTCAGACAGGTATGAATAGTGTGTATAAAAAACTGACCATTATACTTACAAACGCACGTATTTAACCCATTCAGCCCTGACGCACTACAGCAGGAAATGGGTCGACCATGATAATTCAAGGGTAGTGCCAGATCAACTTGGCGCCTGTCGGCGCCAAGCTAATCTGGCACTGCCCTAGAATTATCATGGTCTCGCCATCTCCTGCAACTGGTGCATAGTCATTAAACGACACCTCCAAAGTGGCAAATACGGCCGTCGGGCTGAATGAGTTAACAAATTGATAAATTGTATTGGTACTTTTCTCTAGACCGATATGTGCTTGCGGGAAACCACCATGATGCATGGGTGTTTGGTTCTGTGGATCCACTCTCAGGCGCTGCGGCACTGACAGAAATCACACGCGTCTTTGGACTCATGCTTAAAAACGGTAGTTTAGATTTTATTTGTTATTTGCTTGCCTGAACCTAATCATGACAATGTACGTAATACATTTTTGGGTGTTGTTGATTGCAGAAAGTGAAGAGAAAAAACACACATTTCTCGTCGTCATTTTTGGGGGGAATGTTTTAGTGCAGAAAAAAATAAACCATCAAATTCATTAATTCATTAATTCGTTAATTCATTAATTCATCGATTGATTGCGACCGCAAGCCCGCAATTTTTCTATCATAAAACGTGCATTGCATTTATGCAGAATGTATTTTATATTATAGCATAAAAATCAGTTGGCTTTTGTCCTGTTATAAAATGACAGGCTCATGTCCGGCTTTGCAGGTCACCGACCAAAGCGGACAATCGTATTTTGCAGTTGGGATGGAGAAGAGAGTGGACTAATGGGTTCCATAGAGTGGGTGGAGGTATGTACGTGCACTGCGGGAGAACTGATGATTGTGTTTTTTTACATCTACTGATGTTAAATTATCTACTTCCAAGCCCACAAAAATAGTTGAAAACAGCATGCTAACTTTACTGCAATGATATCTTGTACTCTCAAATCGGCGAAGGGTGAAAACAGCAAGTCAACATGCTCCTTTAAATGACTTACAGTCACATTTTCTTTTGCCTTGTTGTCAGGACCACCTTAAGGTTCTCACCAACCGCGGTGTAGCCTACCTCAACGTGGATTACTCTGCAGAAGGACACCACACTTTAATAGCTGACGCCAGTCCTCTGCTGCAAGATGCGCTGTATGATGCAGCGAAAAAGGTGTATAGTGTGTGTGTGTGTGTGTGTGTGTGTGTGTGTGTGTGTGTGTGTGTGTGTGTGTGTGTGTGTGTGTGCGTGCGTGCGTGCGTGTGTGTGCGTGCGTGTGTGCGTGCGTGCGTGTGTGCGTCCGTGCGCGCGTCTGTGCGTGTGTGCCACCGGTACTGTATACAACACAACTGGCTGCATGCACAAGGGGCTAGACGATAGAATAAATCACATGGAAATCTAGTTTTCTCCTAAACGGTGGAAAGAAGGTAAACAAAAGAGCTACTTATTTGTTTCTAGAAGATGCACTTGCTTGTTTTGATTTTTTTCACTTGATTCTATCTTGATAAGCTTTCTTTCCCTCTTTGCAAATAACGACACCCACACACGCAACCTACCCCCTCCCCCCACCCCTAAACACACACACACACACACACACACACACACACACACACACATACACACACACACACACACACACACACACACACAAACACACACACGAACACACATAATCACTCGTATCCCTTAACCCTTTTAGCCCCGGAACCCTGCAGCATGAGATGGATTGATCATAATTCAGGGGTAGTGCCAGATGAGCTTGGCGCCTGAAGGCGCCATGCTCATCTGACACTACCCTTGAATTATTATTCATCATTCATTATTAGTCCATCTCCTACAACTGGTGCAACGCTTCCAAAATTTGAGAAATGGGACCTTGAGGCTAAAATGGTTGACCCCCTTAAGCATGCAGCCACCGGTAATGCAAACAGCAGTAGCCGCATTGCAAAAGGGCGTTACACCATTCAAGGCGTCCGCATCAATAACTGCAGAAGTGTATAGCGTTGCCAGTGGCAACGCTATACGACACTTCCGCAACTATTGATGCGGAACACCTTGGACGATTTAACCCCTTCACTGTCAGTGGTGGCTGACTGTCTTCCTGAAAGATGTTGGTTTTTTTTTCTCCAACGCCTGTGAAGACAGTCCGGCCAAAGAACATAGGTACAAAGTAGGCGTCCGACTGCGAGGTTCTTGTAGACCTATGTCTCTTGCAGTTGAATGGTGTTCGCCTTTTCTCTCGGCAGTGAAGGGGTTCAATAATGAGTTTCCTTTTACTTTACGTAGGTGCCCAGCCCTGACAAATCAGCAGGCGTGACGCTGTACGACTTGTGGAAGAGCCGACCAGTGTCAACAGACGATTCCGGATCTGCAGAGCCTAGGTCGGTTCGTTTTCTGTACTTTGATCAGGGTTTCAACAGTGAAGAGAGGGCTTCCCCACCCCCCACCCCCCACCCCCACCCACCCTGGTGCCAGCAGCCACCTGTGCTGTCTCCGTATATAATAGTACCAGTCCCGCATTCTAAGAGGGTCAATAACAAGCCACAATCATTTTGAACAACTGATGCTCTGGGTTTTTTTACAGTTCATTCTCAGTATGTTGCAGTACCCAGGAACCATAAAGTCAGACCGCGTTGTTCGCCATCGCGTTGTTATTGTAGGGCAGAAATTACAGACCTTTTGTGATTAAAAACCCCGCATCAGTGGTAATCAAACAGTCCTCGGGTCGACGTCAGCCTTCGCTGGCACGCGCACGCGTTTTATCAGATACCGCGACTGATATATAGCGGGGCGCGTGATTCGGAGGCTGACTTGTATGTCGTGAACAAGAGGCGCTCGACCGCAAGCCCATAATGTTTCTATCACAAAACGTGTGCATGCCGCCTGTCTGTGCACAGTTGTGTTCAGATACACGTGATAGGAAAGTAACGGGCCAGCAGTCGAGCGCGTGTGTGTGTGAACTATGCCGGTTCAAGTGTAGTGTATGTGATTTCAGCGTGAGATACTCTCTCGGATCGGGAAGTGACATGGGGCCGTTCTATCAACGTGCAGGCATCCCCTGTGTAAATATGTGGATGACTTTCGATCAGGTCATAATCTACATGATTTTACCTGTTTGTTTGTTTGTTTGTTTGTTTGTTTGTTTGTTTTGGTTGGTTGGTAGGTTGGTGATGGATGGATGGATGGATGGCGGGATGGATGGATTGACTGGTTGGGTGGTTCGTTGGTTAGTTGGTCGGTCGGTCGATCGATTGATTCATTGATTTACTGATTCATTGGTTCATTTTATTCTATTTTGTTATTTTGGGGGTGGGGGAGGGGATGCTTATTTATTTGTATTCACTCATTCATCAACAGCACCTGCAGATGGAGGATTTACTGGTTGTTATAATTTAAGGATATTAGCTTGGCGCTTGGGAAGCGCCAGGCTGTTTCGGGTGTACGTTTGACCTACAGCTGATCTCTCGAATTAGCACTTTGCCATTTGAGGATGCATCTCAGATTGTGAGAGACATCGTCAAGTGAAAAAGTGCTAAGTTGTTTGTTATTTTTAAAAATCAGTTGAGCATGATAGATCAAGTGTTGTGTTGAACACACGATTTATTTCCACTCCCCAAACAGTGGATACGTTACAGCGATTTCTCTACCAGTGAATTACTTATAAGTGCGTCATTGAGGGCAATATATAGAATCTTACATCGGTGTTTAGGTGATACTGAGAATCTCACTCGAGTGGTTTTAAAACCTTATCCTACGAGCGAAAGCGAGTAGATACGGTGTTAAGAACACTAGAGTGAGATTCTCAGTATCACCTAAACACAGATGTAAGAATCTATTTCTTACTCGCCTATTTATTTACAGTATTCCGATGTGATCTCGTTTTCGACACACGCCTTGCCACAACAAAGCCGCCATGGTGTCTTTGTAAAGATGTTGACGTAATTTACTTTGTGATGTGGCGTCAATACGTTTGGATGCCAGACAAATGCGTCGTGACATAAAATGACGTTTTTGCACGTGAGGTTAAAGTGGGTCAAGTTTCAATGTGGCGTGTGCCCGTACCCTTTTCAGTGTTGACCAGACTTTGTACAAGAAAATTTTGTGAACACGTGGCCGTTCACGCACCAGGTCTGTATCACACAGGTGTGATGCGCGCAAGCTGTATCACACGCGTGTAATACAGCCTTTCCGCTCAAAGGCTGCAAAGGAGGTATGTAAGAAATCGTCATTTGTGATCAAGAGGCGAAAGAAGGGTTATGATTATAATTGAAAGAAAAGTTGAAACTTGTTAATAAAACGCTATTCATAGAAGAGCACAAAACACGACCGATGTGTCGGATCTTAGGGTTCAGGTCTTCAGGGTTCCCAGTGCGCAAAGACCATCGGGCCGACGTCGGCCCAATGACCTTTTGCGCATTGGGTTGTGATTGGTGAGGCGTTTCCGATGAACGACTCCCAACAACGAAAGAGAGAGCGATGTCACGGCGGATAACCAACATCTTCTATTTGCTTACTTCAAATTTACCTCTTGAACATGTTCTGAGTGTTCTCCAGGCTTCTGGTACACACTGGCTATCCGCCGTGACTTCGGTCTCGTTCGTTGCTGGGAGTCGTAAACTAGTGCTAGTGCTAATTTTAAAGGATACGGACTTACAGCTCTCGCTGGTTTCGTCCCCGTTGTAAACATAACCTCACTCCTACATATTTGCTACGTGCTTTCATGCTATTGATCTCTTTGGATTTATATTCTGCTGTGTATATTCTGCTGTGTACTCAATCACTGGCAAGCAAGACTTTTGGTACCGAGGGGACTGCTAATCTTAATCGCTGATCAGTACATTTACAGCATATTAACTTTTCTTTTCTGACTCAGTGACTGGTGTCAGGGGCGGATGTGTTGGGGAGGGGGGTTTCAGGGGTTCCGGACCCCCCCCCCCCCCCCACCCACCCACCCCAAAATCTTTAAAATGCTATACCAAAGTCTCTTTCTGGGGTGTTTGGAATCCCCCCCCCCCTTCTCCCCGTTTGATATTTTGGCGAGTTTTTAGACGCACAGGTTCCCCTCCCCCACCCCCAACCGTTGTTTGATATTTTAGTGATTGGCGAGAGTCTTCACACACACGTGTCTTGTCTCCTCCCCCCTCCCGAAGTAGCTGAACCGCCTCTGGTTGTGATACTTGTGTGTTTGTGTGCAGATCAAATACCCCATCCTGTCCTACCCTTTGTACCACTCCAGGTACGAGACGTTCTTCGCCTTTGATAAGTACATCGACCCTGGGTTCTTCTTCTCCAAAGCCATGGCACAGATGTGGGCTGTTATGACAAGGTACAGGGCTAAAAGCATCTAGGCCCCAGACGACTGCGTGCATAGGGGGAGAAAATCGAAGTTATGGTACGAGTTTAGTGACCCTGACTCGGAGCGTCAAGACGCACCGAATCGGGGTCACGAAACTTGCCCCATAACTTCGGGTTTCTACCCTTGTAATGCGTGTTGACTAAAGAAATGCAGTACCGCCTGTGTTGTGCCTTGTAGGCACGGCAAACAAATATGTGATATATTTACAGATATGAAACATTACTATTGAGTGGGCAAGACGCTCAGAGTCAGGGTCACGAAACTCGTGCCATAACTTCGGTTTTCTACCCTTGTAGTGCGTGTTGACAAACGAACTGCACTACTGCCCTCCCGAGTGCTCCGACTCGTAGGCACAGCACACAAATACTGATACCATGATGTATTTACATGTGATTTATTGCTATTGAGTGTATCCGACCTATATCAACATGCACCCGTCAGACGCCAGCGGGTCAAAGTGTGTGTGTGTGCGCTTCAGATCATGTTTGGGAACTGCTAAAATTTCACCGCTTCACAACTAGTTGACGCAGTTCGCATTTCTGACTTCTCAGTTTTGTTAAACCTTTTAGCCCCGGATCCCTCCAGCAGGAGATGGCTTGGCCATGATAATTCAAGGGTAGTGCCAGATTAGATTGGCGCCTGAATACGCGCCAAGCTAATCTGGCACTACCCTTGAATTATCATGGCCAAGCCATCTCCTGCAACTGGTACATAGTTGTTAGGCAACACCTCCGAAATTTGAGAAATGGGACCTTGGGGCTAAAAGGGTTAATTCGACGCCAGACTGCGTACGTCGTCTATGGAATGTGGATACAAAGTGGTATCAGCAAGAAGTATAGAGCAAGAGACATAGATCCTCATGAGCCCCCGAAGTTGCGCGGGCTCATGAGGATCTATGCCTCTTGCAGGCATTTGGAATGTGTTCACCTTTCTCCGCAGTGTAGTGTTATGGAAAGGGAGTTTGCAGGTGGACACTACTGGCCATTACCTTGCTGACTATTTAAGGCTGTTGAAAAAGGCTCCAAGCTCATCTGGCACTATCCTTGAATTATCATGATCAATCCATTTCCTACAACTGGTACATAGTCGTTAAGCAACACCTCCAAAATTTGAGAAATGGGACCTTGGAGCTAAAAGGTTTAAGCAATGTACAACCAACCAACCAATCTCTCATCATGCCGTCTTTTTTACGTATTTTCCATTATTTACAGTGATCTTGCGAATAAAGAGCTGCTGCCGTTTAAAGTGGAGCGCTATTCTCAAGCCGTCAGTTCCTTCCTCACCAACCTCATGGAGCAGTTTGAGAAACAGTGGCGCGCGCAAAACGTCCACGTTGGTAAGTATGCGCAAGAAGACGTCATCTCTTCGCATGATTCTGAATACATTAAGATACTATCACATGGGCGGGTGTTACAACAAGCGAACACGGAAACCGTGATAGCGCAGCTGTGTGACGTTGTTACACAGGCAGAGAACTCAAACCCGGACTCTCAGTTTTGTTGTTGTCGCTGGCGATTTCAATAAAGCTAATCTTAGCAAAGAGATGCCTAAGTTTGTACAGCAAGTATCGTGTGCCACTAGAGACGGTAACATTTTAGAGCATTGTTACTCAACCATGAAAGGCGCTTACCGTTCCATCACCCGTGCTCCACTCGGACAGTCAGACCATGCCATGATTTATCTTGTGCCAGCATAAAAGCAACAACTCAAAAATGCAAAAGCAAAAGTAAAAACAATCAAACAGTGGTCACCTGAGGCAGCTGAAACACCCCGTGGCTGTCTAGAGTGCACTAACTGGGATGTGTTTAAAGAGGTAACATCAGACATTTACGAGTACACAGAGACTGTCACTGACTACATTGCCTTATGTGAGAGCCTCTGTATTCGCACCAAGACCTGCAAGAGTTTTCCTAATGACAAGCCATGATTTACAGTAGACATTAAACACAAACTCCAGGAAAAACATGACGCGTACAAAGAAAGTGACAGAGATAGGTACAACAAGCCAGGTATGCAGTACACAAAGCAATTAAGACTGTCAAGCGCAACTTCAGAGACAGACTAGAACAAAAAAATCACAGCTAGTAACCCTAAGGCTCAAAGACATTACAAACTATAAACCAGCTTCCAAGACTGCTGATGTTACAGATGCGTCTCTCCCCGACATTCTGAATGACTGTTATAGTCGTTTTGACAAAAAGAATACGACCCCATCTCCTTCTGTGGAGAGGAGTCATACTGAGAACCCACCTTTCACTATTCTAGACGCCGATGTCGGGCGCATGTTTCAGCGTCTAGACTGCAGGAAAGCTGCCGGTCCAGATAACATTTCTCCAATTTTATTCAGAAACTGTGCGGACCAGCTCTCGGGCGTCTTTATTGACATCTTCAACATGTCTCTCTCTCTCTCTCTCTCTCTCTCTCTCTCTCTCTCTCTCTCTCTCTCTCTCTCTCTCTCTCTCTCTCTCTCTCTCTCTCTCTCTCTCTCTCTCTCTCTCTCTCAGTCTCTCTCTCTCTCTCTCTCTCTCTCTCTCTCTCTCTCTCTCTCTCTCTCTCTCTCTCTCTCTCTCTCTCTCTCTCTCTCTCTCTCTCTCTCTCTCTCTCTCTCTCTCTCTCTCTCTCTCTCTCTCAGTGCACTGTTCCTCAGTGTTTCAAAAGGTCCACCATCATTCCTGTTCCGAAAAAATCCAAAGTGTCCTCCCTAAACGACTATAGACCGTCGCTCTGACCTCAGTTGTCATGAAGACACTTGAGCGCCTGGTCCTCCGGTTTCTGAGAACACTTACCGATCCTCTGCTGGATTGTCAGTTTTCAATTCGCGTATCGTGAAAAACGTTCCGTGGAGGATGCGGTGTCACTTGGTTTGTTTTATGTTTTACAACACCTAGAAATCCCAAACACCTATGCCAGAATTTTATTTGTTGATTACAGTTCTGCTTTTAACACCATTATTCCATCCAAATTGTACCAGAAGATCCAGCAAATCGGAGTTCCAGAAGCACTGTGCCTCTGGACCCTCGATTTCCTGTTGATGAGACCACAGGTCGTTAAAATTGGTGAAAATGTGTCATCCACCCTCATTTTATCTACGGGCACGCCTCAGGGGTGCGTGCTCTCCCCTATGCTTTACTACCTGTTTACTTATGATTGTGCTTCATGCCATGCCAGTACTAAAGTTATGAAATTTGCAGATGACACCACAGTGGAAGAGTGCATTACAAACTCAGACGAATCCGCCTACCGTAGTCAGGTTGAGACTCTAATTAGTTGGTGTAATAACAACAACCTTGAACTGCACTCTGGCAAAACAAAAGAAATGATTGTGGACTTTAGAAAGGAACAGTCCCCTCCCCCTCCCCCTCTTGTGATCAATAGTGAAATCATTTCTTGGCACTACCCTGTCATGTGACCTTAAGTAGGAGGAAATCACTCGGCGCCTCATCGTCCAAAAAGCACAGCAGCGCTTGTTCTTCCTGCGACGTCTGAAAGGTTTCGGTCTCGGTGCCCACATGTTGATGCAATTTTACCGAGCTGTGATTGAGAGCGTGCTCACCTTTTCGATCACAGTTTGGTATGGTTCCATCACGGCCAAAGAGAAAATCAGACTGAGTAGGGTGGTCAAGACCGCTTCAAAAATCATAGGCAGAGATCTTCCTAGCCTGGACTCACTGTACCAGCAGCGTCTCTTACGTAGAGCAAATCTTATCTCCAGTGATTCGACCCACCCCGGCAATGAGCTTTTCAAAATTCTACCATCAGGGCGCAGGTACAGGTCTATCAGTACCAGGACCAGTAGATTCCGCAACAGTTTTTTCCCTCTGGCTGTTCGCTCTCTCTCTGATCAACCGGACTGACTGGAGAGAGAGCGCGAGTGGCGAGTGAGAACAACTGTGTACAGTCAGCTTTTAACTGAATCAGATGTTACTGTTTGTCTGTGTGTGTGTGTGTGTGTGTGTGTGTGTGTGTGTGTGTGTGTGTGTGTGTGTGTGTGTGTGTGATTTTAGTCTTAGTAACTGACATCAAGACAAATTCCAATGTTTTTACTGTTTTGTACATGGAAAAATATGGCAATAAACTATCTTATCTTAAAGTATTCAGAAGTATAATAATATTAATGCAGTTTTTGTAAAGGGGCAGTCCTGACCTTTTTTAATGCTTCAGTTCTCAAAAAGCTTTTACTGGGATTCAGTATACACACCCACTTAGACAGTGACCACCCTATTGTCCCACCAAATGCTTTCTTTCGTCCGTTCAAAGCGAAAGATGCCACCGGAATCTTGTGACTATACCTAGTCAAAAGATTGCTTCCGATTGACGATCAGGTAGCTGACGTCATAACTATTCTATACGACCTTAGGTCATCTGCATAATTATAACCAATCAGAGACAAGATGGCGGATGAACCAGCGAAGAAAAAGAAAAGTATCAGTCGACTCGCGCCGGCCGACAATGACAGACTCGGAATTGAAGAGACGAAAGAGATAGACAAGATACCCCTAAGTAGAATTGACATCGGACAAGAGAATATAGAGCTTGGCTTGACCGCCCATCCGGAATTCGCCGCTTTCTTTCTAGATGTGAATCAGTAAGTAATCCGGCTACGGTCTTTGTCGATCTTCCTATAGTTCCGCGAGCTCTAGTGACTGATTTTCAGAATTCATGATCTTCAGTAGAATTTATCTCTAGTACTGATTTTGCAAGATTTTAAACCTGTTTTATCATAAAGTTACGAGCTAGTTCATCAGATTTTATGCTGCAAGGATCTGAAAACTACGTTACGGTGTGTGTCAAAATTGCGGTACTGACATCGCTGGTCGTGACACGTTTTTGTCACCCAGTCGAACAAGCCACGCCTCCAGCACAATCGTTACTCAAGGTCAGGGTAGCAGGTCAAGCGGAACCCGCATTGATTTTGACAGCATAGCGAGTATGGAAGGGTAATTTACATTCTCGTGGAAAATTATGTCAAAGGGATGCCGGAGAACATCAGTACATGAGTGTACACTGACATGTGTGTACCCACACCGATGACCTCGTCTGCAGTATTGACCGGTTTCTGCCTTATGACGTAGGCTAGTAAATATGCACAAATTCAAAACGAGGCCGATGCAGACGATAATTTGCGCTCTCGGGTACAAAAACGCACCCGCCAAACGATGACTTTCGACATTTGGCATTGCATTTACATCATAAAGCTCTAAGTTAGTACACAAAGGACCCATACATAATACTGTCAGCAGTATCTGTTGCAGACAGTTTTCTGACTGTGTTGAGATGCTTGATCCTGGGGAGAATAACTTTAAGGAGTGTATTTTCCAAATGCGTCAACTTAATTCAAGCAACGAAGTTTTACAATCGTCATAAAGAATCTGTCTTGATTGATCAGTGTCTTGTTGAAGTGTTTTATAGCTGATTAAATTAAAATGCCATCGTATTACTGAACTGTTCAACATTTCCACCAGATGCACTCCAGTCTGCTGCTGCCAACTTCTCCTCAGCCACCAAACGGTTTCAACAGAAACTGGACGCCGAGAAAAATGCATTGAAGGAGTGAGTACTTGTACTCACAATGGTTGTCTCCCTCGATTCACTACCGCTGAAGCGGTAGCGAATCGAGGGAGACAGCCAGTGTGACTTCGACGTTGAAGCTGCAAAGGCCACCCAACTACAATCGGAATGGTTCTCTTTCTCATGATGTTTTCTTTTGCCAAGGGATGTTCACTCTTTGTCGCCCACGTTAATCTTGGATTTATTGAGGAGAACCCGACGGAGAAAGAAAACAAGCTTATAAATGGCAGTTGTGTTGTAACTGTCATTTCAAAGCTTTTTTTGTTTCTTCGTTGGGTTCTTCTCTGCATTTTATCCGCTTGGCAGTCATCTTTTTTGGTCTGGATCTTGTATTTATTAGATGATGAAAAATGTCCTCTTTCTGGCAGCAACTGTGTAAGAAAACTCTCGATTAGACTCAGGATCAACCCCCCCCCTCCCACCTCCCTACATCCCCACTCACCACCACCACCACCACCACCCCACCCCCAACCACTCCCTCTCTCTCTCTCTCGGTTTATTTCTATCCCATTTTCAATCATGTTCTTTTGCTGTGTTTAGGAGTTGATTAAGTAATGGCAAGCATGAAAATTGGTAGATCACTTTATCAGCTCAGAAATAAAGTTCATTACCCTCTCTCTCTGTCTCTCTTTCTGTCTGTCTGTCGGTCTTTGTGTCTGTATGTCTGTCTGTCTGTCTCTCTCTATCTCATCTCTCTCTATCTCTCTGTCTCTGTCTCTCTCACTGTCTCTGTCTCTCTCTGTCTCTGTTTCTGTCTGTCTGTCTGTCTGTCTGTCTGTCTGTCTCTCTCTCTCTCTCTCTCTCTCTCTCTCTCTCTCTCTCTCTCTCTCTCTCTCTCTCTCTCTCTCTCTCTCTCTCTCTCTCTCTCTCTCTCTTCCTTTCGTCAATTGTTTCAGTTGCGGAATTTTTTTTTTTTGTTTTTTTGTTTTTTTTTTTGTTTTTAATTTTCATTTTCATTTTTTGTTGTTGTTGGGGTGGGGGTGGGGAAGGGGTGGGTGGGGGGAGGGTTGTTGTTGTTGTTGTTGTTGCTGTAGAAATTTTATCTTGCCCATTTTGTTTTTCTGTCTTGAATGTCTTAAAGTATTATCCTTTCCCTTGCAGTCCCAAGTACATGTGTATGATCAACGATCGACTGATGGAACTGGAGCGAGCTTTCCTGGACACTGAAAGCTTGCCTGGTATGCCAGACCAGAAGTGAGTAGCCGGTTAGGCTTTTTATTGATGTGTATGACGGCCTTATACTGTATGTTATGCATTTTTTGCTTCCGGCCGACCGACGATTAGGTGCCGCCATGCCGCCGTGAGATGACCTTAGTCGCTTGCTCGGCGTCCCAAATGCGCAAAAGGCCACGGGACCGACGTCGGCCCGATGGCCT
This sequence comes from Semisulcospira habei, assembly GCA_036245525.1. Classification (NCBI taxonomy): domain Eukaryota; kingdom Metazoa; phylum Mollusca; class Gastropoda; family Semisulcospiridae; genus Semisulcospira; species Semisulcospira habei. The sequence goes on from BTPG01000005.1 coordinate 79,531,262, forward strand.
TTGCCCACTGGGGTTAAGCCACACTAATTAACTAACGAGCGACGGTGTGCCATAAGTAAGGGATCCCAGGGAATCTAGTGTTGAGCGCTCGGTGATTTCCCTTGATCCAGTGGCCTATGGGCCAAAGACCACAAAATAACCTCCCCTTCAGTCCCATCTGTTAAAATGCCTTAGCTTTAGTCTGTCCCAGTCATCTCCTAACTTTTCAATCCTCTAAACAACACTACCGCCGACTTGCTGCACATTTGCCATGCACAAAATCCCTCCAAAATAGGGACATCAGCCGCCTCATTTCCTGGCTATCAACATGTTTCTGTACCAACCCTATACCTTACACCCAAGCGCGGCCAAAACTGGTACACACCTCAAATCACAATCCGCTTGGCAACTCAAACAAGGCCAAAGAGAGTCCGCTGGTTAAGCCAAGGATGGTATGAATTAAAGCACCAAACATGTCTCCTCTCATATATCAAAAGATTTCAAGCAAATTCCAGCATACTGCCTCTGTACAAAATGCCAAAGAAGGCCGAGAAGATTTTTCTTTAAAAAAACACACCGGTCCGACTTTTTTATAATGCAGAGTTCGTATAAGTGAAGCGAAATTTACATCTTTGTTCTAGAGTCTCAATCGCCGCGGTACCCGGGAGCCATCGTTATGTCGCGATCGCGTGATTGCAGTGCTGGATTTACGTATGGATGGACCTGTGGAGAGGAAAGAAAAATCGCTTGGCAACCTAAAAGGTCCGGCCTCGGGCCGACGTCAGCCTTAGCTGGCCCGCGCACAGCCGTGCGCGGGCCAGCTAAGGCTGACGTCAGCCCGAGGACCTTTTGCTCTCCGGGCAGCCGCAACTTATGGGAGCCGCGGAGACCAGTGCGCAGCGGCGTTATACTATCAGATACAGCGGTGTATATGAGCGCGTGTACTGCCGCCGGCTGACACGCTGTAGATACCAGGCGGACGCGTTGTACTGATAATCTCACTGACGCTTTATGTCGCAGACACGTGATGTTCGCGCCCAGCCAGTATGACAGCTACAAGGACAACAGCTTCCCCGGCATCGTGGACACCATGTACAAAATCGACACCACGGGGGCGGACCTGTGGGACCAGCTGAAAAAGCAGGTCTACATCGCCACCTACATCATCCAGGGGGCGGCCGACACGCTGGCGGACATAGGCTTGTAGAGCAGTTCCGAGCCCAGTAAGCAAAGGTCCTCGGGTCCACCACAGCCGCAGTGGGCCCGAAGACGTTTTGTTACTGGGGTCAGTGTTGTGTGAAAGTGAATTATTCCTAACGAAAGAGAGTAGGTTGAGCCGCTTTATCGTAAGGAAAGACAGTAAGTTACGCCGCGTTGCTTGAAGACTGTTAGAGTCTGAGATAACCTCTGTTGGAATCGTCAGTCTGAAGGCTGGGCCTGTTTCAACAGCAAGGTTCAAGAGTCAAATTTATCTTATGGAATAGTGTACCAGGACTTGAAGGGTTAAGTAAAATGCAAACATACACTATTTTGATCAGATTTTGTGTGCATGTGTGTGTGTGTGTGTGTCGTGTGCGCGCGCGCGCGCGCGTGCGTTGACAAAGCCTGAAGAACCAGCGTTTTCTTGGGTTTCTTGAAAGTTTCTAGCCTTTAGTCTGATGTGTCTGAACTCAAATGCTGTTATTGTTTGTTTTGTTCAGTCACGTGAACAGTCGTGATGTGTATAAACAGAGCTGCGTCCATGTGGATTTGTGACCGCGTTGTTTCTAGTGCAGAGTATAATTATTTATTATGTCCACTACAGCTTAATAAACCGACCTATTCCATGCAATAACCTATTACATACTAAAGATGAAACTATCATCCTTTTTTAGACAGATCGACCATGACCTTTAGGCGCCAAGCTATTTTGACACCACCCTTGAACTATCATGGTCGTTCCACATCCTGTCCTAGAATGTCAGGGCTTTATGCGTTAGTACACTCAAGGCGCTCCGCATCAATAGCTGCGAAAGTGTGGCATATATCGCTGTATCACTTTGCACGCCATTGGCACTGATAATCTGCACTCTGAAGATAAAAGACAGCAAATTTCAGGATTTTATTTAACGTCATTAGACACACATTGGTGATATTAGACACACACAAAACAAAATCAACAACAAAACACACAACTTGTTAATATCAAAGAATAGCAATAATTATCATCCAAACCACACACAAATTACTTATTATAATAGTTTACCCACCGGACTATGAATTATGATATTAACTATTTGAATTGCAATATTACTATGTAAGATATACATATTTTCTGCTAATTTTTCAACTGTTATGTTATTTTGTGTCAACAGATTCGTTGTAATAGGTAGGACATTCACAGATTATAGGTTTAACGTAGATGGGTCTTAAGCACTCGCATTTGATTTTTGAGAATTTCTTTTTCCAAGAATTTAGTCTTAACTTGTATATCAACGAAGCTGCTTTTCTTGAACAAGTATAAGTACATTTTACATCATCTTTGTGGGGGAAAAAACCCTGTTTAGCACAGAGTACATTTCATGTAGAGATAATTGCATATTATTACAAACTGCTGAGTTTTCTCTATTTATAGCTCCTTTTTTTCTTTTTGCTTGTCTATCACAAATTTCATTCCAATAAATTCCGCAGTGTGAGGGTATCCAAAGAAAATATATCCCTATTCCTCTGGACATAATACAGCTTATAATATGTTTTTTGTTCATATACTAAGTCTTTTCTTGTTTTACAATCCCAGCTTTTTAGACTATATAGGACAGATTTAGAATCGATACAAACCAAAATGTTAAATATATCATAAGGTATAAGTTGAATATAATTTAGTACACATATCAATTGGAATTACTCAGCGCGGGACAGACAACAGTTAGATCCCCTGCCCCCGCCTATCAGGCACCCAATCGCTAGCCCACAGAGAAATACGCAGGTATAGAACAAGACGATCATCTACATCCTTACAAAGGATGCATCAGGTCTCGTATATAACCCATGTCTTTCTCCAGAACTTAGGAAGTAGGCAGGTGAAACATACATACACAAACATTAACTTGAGGTGCCTGCACTACTAAATGTGGTCGGGTAAATACCCTGAATTCCCACAGTAGATGCACAAGACAATGCACAACAATGTAACGATACAAGGTTGCCTCGAGTCATAGAATGTCACAAACCAGATAGGTGAGGCCAGCGCTGGCAGAATTGTACACATATCAAGGGGAATTACTCAGCGCTGGACAAACAGATCCCCTGCCCCCGCCTATCAGGCGCCCAATCACCAGCCCACAGAGAAATACGCAGGTATAGAACAAGACGATCATCTACATCCCCCAAATGGATGCATCAGGTCTCGTATATAACCCATGTCTTTCTCCGGAACTTAGGAAATAGGCAATAGAAACATACATACACAAACATGAAGGTGTACTACTAAATGTGGTCGGGTAAATACCCTGAATTCCCACAGTAGATGCACAAGACAATATACAATTCTGCCAAGGCTAGCCTCATCTATCTGGTTTGTGAGTATTCTATAACTCGAGGGCCCCACCCGGGTCTGCCCTGGGGGACTTGGGTGGGGTTAGGTATTGTTTAGTTCCCAGGGTCACCCTGGTCAGCCCCACAGGGTGGGTTTATCTCCCTATTCTGGGGCATGTGTTTCTGTCTACCCTTTGTCCATTCACCTGTATTTGCCTTTTTAAAACTCTCCCTACTGTCTGCACTGCCTGTAGCTCTTGATATTGGATGTGTGTTGCTAAATGGTCTTAGCTTTATTTAGGCCCATGTGTTAGGTTTATTTAATGTATCTGACCGGCTGGCGACATACATTCAATGTTTTGTTTAGTTTTTTTCACAAGCAGTGCAGGCACGTCCTGAGAAAGCCTTGTTGCTGTCGGGACGTTAAGCAATGTACAATCAATCAATCAATATAACTCGAGGCAACCTTGTATCGTTACATTGTTGTGTATTGTCTTGTGCATCTATTGTGGGAATTCAGGGTATTTACCCGACCACATTTAGTAGTACACCTTCATGTTTGTGTATGTATGTTTCTCCTGCCTAGTTCCTAAGTTCCGGAGAAAGACATGGCTTATATACGAGACCTGATGCATCCTTTTTGAGGATGTAGATGATCGTCTTGTTCTATACCTATGTCTTTCTCTGTGGGCTGGCGATTGGGTGCCTGATAGGCGGGGGCAGGGGATCTAACTGTTTGTCTGTCCAGCGCTGAGTAATTCCCCTTGGTATGTGTACAATTCTGCCAGCGCTAGCCTCACCTATCTGGTTTGTGAGTATTCTATAACTCGAGGCAACCTTGTATAGTTACATTGTGTATTTTCTTGTGCATCTACTGTGGGAATTCAGGGTATTTACCGAACCACATTTAGTAGTGCACCTTCATGTTTGTGTATGTATGTTTCTCCTGCCTACTTCCTAAGTTTCGGAGAAAGACATGGGTTATATACGAGACCTGACGCATCCTGTTTGAGGATGTAAATGATCGTCTTGTTCTATACCTGCGTATTTCTCTGTGGGCTGGCGATTGGGCGCCTGATAGGCCGGGGCAAGGGATCCCTCAACTGGATCATCACCCGCACCTCCGATCAACTCTTTCTCGACTCTGACACCTCCTCTGTGCTTCCCTCTGACCACCTCGCTATTCTCGTCTCCCTCAACCTACCTTCCCCGAAAAAACTCAAGCTCCTTGTCTCTCGTCGCAAACTAAAATCTGTCAACCGAGAGAGCCTCTTCGACGAAGCTGTCGACCTTCTCCTGGACCCCGCCTCCTCTCCTGATCTTGCATCCCATTTCGATTCCTCCCTTCGAAAACTTCTAGACACCCATGCACCTGTCACCACCTGCTCCATACCCAACCGACCCCCCGACCCCTGGCTCACTGACGACATAGCTGAGGCCAAGCGCGAGCGCCGACAAGCGGAACGCCGCTGGCGCTCATCTGACCTCACCGTTCACAGACAGGTCTTCCAAACAACTAGATCCAAAGTCTGCAGAATGATCTCCGACTCCAAACGTAAACACCTTCAAAACAAAATCCTGGAATCCACTTCTTCCAAAACCCTCTACGCTACCATGAACACACTCCTAGGCATTTCTAAAGACTCTCCTCTCCCCAACACACACAGCAAAGAAGAACTCCCGTCCGCTTTTTCCAACTATTTTTCCGACAAAATCCAAACTCTGCGCAACACACTCGACACTCTGCCTTCTCCGCCTTGCCCTCCCGCCACTCCCTTTCCCGGCACCCCCCTCTCCTTCCGGCCCGTCTCTCAGGACGAAGTCCTCAAGACCATAACGTCCATGCCTCTCAAAACCTGCGAACTAGACCCTCTCCCAGCTTCTCTCTACCGGGACGGCCTTCCAAAACTTCTGCCATTCATTACCGACATCATCAACACATCTCTAGAGAACGGCTCCGTCCCTGATATCTTCAAGTCCGCCATCGTCCGTCCTCTCCTAAAAAAAAACATAACCTCGACCCAAACGAACTCAAAAACTATCGCCCAGTCTCCAATCTCTCTTTCCTGTCCAAGCTTCTTGAGAAGGTCGTCCTCAACCAGCTCAACCTCCACCTCGCCGACAACAACCTCCTCAGTCCCTTCCAGTCTGCCTATCGCTAACATCACAGCACTGAAACAGCCCTTCTACATATCTTAAACGACCTGCTTCTCTCCACCGACTCGGGCAACATCTCCCTTCTTACGCTACTCGACCTCTCTGCCGCCTTCGACACTATAGACCACTCTATCCTCCTCCACCGCCTTCACCACTCCTTTGGCATCACTGACTCTGCTCACTCCTGGTTTCTCTCCTACCTCTCCGACAGACAGCAGTCCGTCACTATCGACGGCGTCTCCTCCAACCCAGTCACACTCTCCTGCGGATTTCCTCAGGGGCCCGTCCTGGGCCCGGTCCTTTTCACACTCTACACCTCTCCCCTGTCCAACATCATCCAGTCTCACTACATACACCACCACCTCTACGCTGACGACTCACAACTACTAGACAAAGACAAACTCGACAACACTCAGTCACTACTGACTCGCACGGCTGACTGCTACGAAGACGTGAAGAACTGGATGACAGCAAACAAGCTTAAACTGAATGACGACAAAACGGAAGCCATGCTGGTAGGCACTCGCCAGAAACTTTCCCAGCTCCCTCCCTCCCTCCACCTTCAACTTGACAGCACCCCATCTCCCTCTCTGACTCGGCCAAAAAACTCGGCGTTATCCTCGATTCCTCTCTTTCCATGACCAGGTTCGTCTCCGGCACGGCCCAGGCATGCTACTTCCGCCTCCGCCGCATCAGTCAGATCAGAAAATACCTCACTACCGAAGCTGTCTCTCTCATCCTATCTCGCATCGACTACTGCAACTCTCTCCTTTCCGGCCTCCCTCACTCCACCACTTTCACTCTGCAACGCGTCCAGAACAATGCTGCCCGCCTCGTCCTCAGAAAGAAAAAATCCGACCACATCACTCCCCTACTCAAACTCCTTCACTGGCTTCCCATCCCCCAACGCATCCAATACAAGATTCTGTCTCTCTGCTACAAATCCCTGAACAACTGCACTCCCGCCTATCTCTCAAACTTACTTCACCTCTACACTCCTCCCCGCTCCCTCCGCTCCGCCTCCGACTCTCTTCGCCTCGACATCCCCCGCACCAAACTCAGCACTTTCGGCCCCCGCTCCTTCTCAGTATACTGTCCAGCCACCTGGAACACTCTCCCACTCTCTCTCCGTCAGAAACACTCTCTCTCCTCCTTCCAGTCCGCCCTCAAAACTCACCTCTTTCAACAGTTCTAGCACTATACCACCACACTCCCCACCCTAAGCTGACTGTCATAATGTATTTCACTATTTGTGGTACGTGAGTCGTTGTCTAAAGCGTGCGCGTGTGTGCGCGAGTTGTGAGTGCGCGCTTAGAGTTATAATTATTATAAGATAAGCGCATTATAAATACATTTATTATTATTATTATTATTATTATTATTATTATTATCTAACTGTTTGTCTGCCCAGCGCTGAGTAATTCCCCTTGGTATGTGTACAACTCCTTCCTGCGCTGGCCTCACCTATCTGGTTTGTGAGTATTCTATAACTCGAGGCAACCTTGTATCGTTACATTGTTGTGTATTGTCTTGTGCATCTACTGTGGGAATTCAGGGTATTTACCCGACCACATTAGTAGTGCACCTTCATGTTAGTGTATGTATGTTTCTCCTACCTACTTCCCAAGTTCCGGAGAAAGAGATGGGTTATATACGAGACCTGATGCATCCTTTTTGAGGACGTAGATGATCGTCTTGTTCTATACAGGGCTTCTGTTTTCACAACAGGTTAGAGGGTCTGTAGACACCCGCAGGCATAAATTTTAAAGGGTACACAGACCCCCATCTGAGCACAATAGAGGGTCCGCAAATTTATTTAAAAACAAGAAAGGCAAAGCCACTGTGGCTCACGCGTATGACCGATTTACATATATGTGTGACCTTTGTGACAAGGGCTGGCTTCTGCAGCAGCAAAATCCACGTTTTCTGAAAATGTAAGCATTTTTCAAACATCTGTCAACCCCCTGTGACCCTTGACCTTTGTGATGAGTCGACTAAAGTAGTATGCATAGGAAGGTTTTATCACATCAGCTATCTTTGTACCAAATTTGGTTGAAAAATTTGGGAATACCCACAATTTTATCAAAATTCAGCATTTTACACACATTTGCCAGCCTCTTGTGACTCTTGATCTTTCAAAGGGGTCATCCAAATTAGTATGCATAGGTCTTACCATTAGGTATTTTTGTAGCAAATTTGGGTTAAGGTTTAAAGTTGTGAATAGTATTTGAGAAAAAACATATTTGTCAAAATATGGCTATTTTCCTCCATTTTCCTGAGCCCTTGTGACCCTTGACCTTTCCAAAGGGTCATCAAATTAGTATGCATAGATAGGTCTTACCATCAGGTATCTCTGTACCAAGTTTGGGTTTGAAGTTGTGAATAGATTAGTATTTGAGAAAAAACATCTTTTGCACATATGGCTATTTTTCACCTATTTCCTGAGCTCTTGTGACTCATGAGCTTTCCAAGGGATCAACCAAATTAGTACGTATAGAAAGGTCTTACCATCAGGTATCTTTGTACCAAGTTTGGGTTTGAAGTTGTGAATAGTATTTAAGAAAAAATAAATTATGTCAAAATATAGCTATTTTTGTCCTATTTCCTGATCCCCTGTGACTTGACCTTTGTGAGAGGTCACTCAAATTGGTATGTTTAAAAGGTCTTACCACAAAATATCCTTGGTGTTTGAGGAATGTGGCTTGAATAGTCTCCGAGAAAATGTCAACGTTAAAGGGCTTGAATAGTCTCCGAGAAAATGTCAACGTTAAAGTTTACCACGGACGACGGCGGACGGACGACAGACAACGGACGGACGACCAGTGGCCCAAAACATCGACTCACTTTTGCTTCGCACATGAGCCAAAAACTGCATCATCTGTATGTTTTTTAAAATAAATTAACTCATTTCGCTTGGTTCTCTTTAAATTTGTTGTTACAGTGTGTGTGTGTGTGTGTGTGTGTGTGTGTGTGTGTGTGTGTGTCTGTGTGTGTGTGTGTGTGTGTGTGTGTGTGTGTGTGTGTGTGTGTGTGTGTGTGTGTGTGTGTGTGTGTGTGTGTCTTTTCCACTGATTTTTTTAACTGTTGAGCTATCGTGCAAAATCCTGTCTCCCTCTCCGTCTTTCTCTCTCTCTCTCACAGAAAAACACATGTATTTATCTGTATGATCATTTGATAATGTATTGTAACAGAGAAATATAGCCTTTTTTGCTGAATGCAGATTGACGACCAAAGTCTGACTTGTCTAAACTATGTATAATATGTGTGTGTGTGTGTGTGTGTGTGTGTGTGTGTGTGTGTGTGTGTGTGTGTGTGTGTGTGTGTGTGTGTGTGTGTGTGTGTGTGTGTGTGTGTGTGTGTGTGTGTACACAAAACCCCTAAAATGGGTGACTTTCTTTACCATCCTTATGGAAAATGGGTGTGTGTGAAATTCTGGATGACCAAGTCAGGCACCCATTTTTTTCTGAGGGTTGTTTCTGCATTATCTTTCATTCAAAAGTCAGAAAATAATATCAAAATAGGATGTCCCCATTTTCCGAACTTTACTTCATGTTGTGTTTCTGCGACGCACTGGGCCTGTGTGTTCACACAGAAGCGAGTGACACTGATGAAATGAGTTGTTTCCCTTTCCCTTTCTAGCGTCTTTCGTCCCCGCCGGCCATTTTTTCCGTTTGCAGAGGTACAGTTTTATGCAATATTTCTTAGTTAAGAGCACGCCCAAATGTACTTGTTCAGTGCAGTTATTTAACTGAGAGATGCTCCCAATCCAATACAATTGCACAGTCAGCCAATACTGACCCGTTTGGCCCAGAAAACTGAAGCGTCTGCTACCGCCGCGGGTCGGTCGGCGTCTTCTGCTCAGTCTTGTAGTAAAGGATAATAGAACCCCAGGATTTTAACGAAAGCTTTCTTCTTCAATGAAAGGAATTCGTTCAATAACACCATCTGTCACGCGATTTTGTTGCTTTTTTTCTGACATGTGTGATTGTGATCGAACAGTAACTTGACACATGCATGCACTATGACTTTAAAAAATGGCGCCAGATTTTAATCCTCGTACGCAAAACTGCCTCGCGATTCGAAGAAGAGACTTCCACGAACAGGTTTTTCGGATTGTGCAACTGAAGTGTCGCTTTTTACTGTATTACCAGTTATTGTTCGTAGGGGGGTGGGGGTACTGCAGTAATTATGTATATATCTGATTCAAAATGTCAATTTACATGGTTGCATTTGACATGTTTGCAGCAACACAGTTTTGGTCACACACAGCACTTTCTGCACACACCCAGCGCCGGATGGCAGCAGGATATCCAAACCCATCGGGATCTATGGAAGTGGACAAGCACGCCCCTTCCTGGCATACGACCAAGGCCCATGGCAAAATTAGTCAGCTGCAGCATCATAGCTCAGCCTCTGCAACAGAGGGTTAGTTAGTTAGTTAGTTATTTGGGTTTAACGCCGAGCAGGCGACTAAGGCCATCTCAAGACGGGATGGGTAAAAATCTGGTCAGCCAGACTAAAAGCAAGGTCTTAAAACAAGATGTAAATGTAACGAAGGTGTTTTTAGTGTTGTACTAAATTAAATTGTTACATATATAAACGTTTATGGAATGAGTGTGTGCGTGGGCTTTCTGCCAATCTGTATAAAGGTGGGCGTTCTATCTCTGTTTACTAGACTCTTTCATCCACCACACACGCGCTTACAAACAAGGACAAAGGCCACACAGTTATCTCTCTTTGCCCTCTGTTTAACTATTTCTCATACACTCATAACATACATTAAACCACACAATTCACATCATATAAACCAATCTACACAAATAACTAACAAGTGGCATATAGGTTATTCACAACTTCGGCGCTCACACATTCACCCGCTACCGTAGAGGTCGTTGTCTCTCTCGAGAGACGTCACTCGACTCCTCTTTATACCAGTGTCGACACAGTCAATGATGCCTCATCGACGACTTGGCGGAGATTCCCAAACTGAATATTACTAGTCAATGACTACTCACAGATTTAGAACATTCCTAGGCGTGAAATTATCAACGGCGCTAGGCGACAATAGCTACACTGACGGAACACCGCATATGGTCCTGTAGCACGAATCTGTGGCTTACTTCGCTACCGTTGCTGCTCGTAGCACCAGTGATGGTAGGACGAAGGAGAGATGAAGGCTTGATGATGTCCGCATCCGGTCACGTACGTGATGCTCTCAAGACAGCTTCATCGGCCCTACACCAGGGGTTTCCGCTCCGTACCGGCCCCGCTGTATTCAATATACAGCTATCGAATTCTCTAGCCAGAATTCTTCCTCAGAGCCCTAACGAAAACGACCGCTCGGCTCGACTGGTATAGCATCTCTAACTGGCAATTATTCCCGATACCACACTGTCACTCCCACACGTGACACGTGAACATCGCTCACCGCTACATTACCGCACGTGAACATTGCTTATCTGTACATTACCGCTCGTGAACATTCGGTCCAACTGCTAATGACGTCACACCATCGTCCGACCAAAACCTGCCCCAAAGGCGCTCGTTACACTACCCCCCTCTCAACGAAAAAAAGAACCGACCGAGGGTCTTTTTTACAAGTTCGGAGGATAATGTCAAAATACAGCAACGACTACGAAACCTCGATCTATGGAACCGATTGATTACGATCAGCGCGCGACAACAGATCCGCGAACACATTCCGTGTACCTGGAAGTGGTTCAAGATGGAATCTAAACTCTTGTAAGGACAAGGACCAACGCACGCACCGGGTCTCGGTGTCAACACCCTAGGAAAATCTGCAAACACTGCATACAGTCACTGACCATCAGAATCAGAGAGATCTGTGTTAAAATCAATATTGGAAATGTCTTTGTCATTGACAGACAACATGAGAGGAATAGTGGGAAGACCACCGACAACATCATCATCTTGGACAACACCAAAAGCCACTGATGGGACAGTATGCCAATCTGAAACGTGCACATGAGGAACATCACACTGAGGCTCCACAACCTCGACATCTGGAAGCAAAAAAGGAGAAATGGAAGACCAGTCGATTAAAACACCTGGTGACAACCGTGTAGTAGACTCCTCAACAACATCAACAGATGGAGGAGACAAAGGCCCAACGAGATCAACAGCGACCCTCTCGAACGGAGTCGAGATAAGAGGCATAGTCGCCAAAGGAACAGGGGAAACTTTCCCTTTCGAAATTGTTTTCTGGCAAATGTCGCAAGTGTGAACATAAGTACCCACATCAGCAGAAACACCAGGCCAAAAGAATTGGGACAAAATCCGAGTCAGAGTTCTACGAACTCCACAATGACCAGCCAAAAGTTGATCATGCACAGCAATCATGACTGAAGCACGAAGTTTCTCGGGAACAACAACCTGATGCAACATATCCTTTGATTTCCGATACCTCCTGTACAAAATATCATCTTGAAATTAGAAAGAATAAGTAGCAGAACCAACAACCTTTTCTTCACCTGAGGCAGCTAAATTGAAACAACCTTGCAGTGTAGCATCACCTTTCTGCAACTGAATGAGTTCAGCACGAGTGACCTTCAAATCATCGCACACAGTGACAAGAGGTTTGTGCGGGAGACCTTGTTTCCTAGCCTGAGCACGAGTAGTGACAGCAGCAACAGGGATCACATCAGCAGCAGCAGCAACTTTGGTATCTTGGGCCTGCTGAACAATCAAACCTGGAATATTACCCACAATCAAGTCAGCAACTGGATCCTCAAGAACACAACAAACCAACTCTCCAGCAAAATATGGGCAAGAAACAACAACTTTAGCCTGCTGGTAAATGTTGACTTCTCCACCAAAAGTTTTACAACGGACAGTACCTGGTACATACTGTTCATCAGAAACCAAACGTTTTCGAACACCACAAATGGTAGCACCCGTGTCTCGCAGAACTGAGCAAGCAGTAGAATTGACAGAACCAACTTCTAAATTCAAGTGACCAGCTGACTGATCAAAAATAGAGCAAACAACTTCAGAGTCTACAGGGACAACTGCACAACCTGAGCTCGAGTTACTCTTATCATCTGAAGCTATGGTTGTCTTCACATCAAAGGGACAAGTTTTTCGAGTATGACCACCAATGTTGCAAACAGGGCAAGGGTTTGGACTGTTGCGAAGAAGACATTGCCTGGGACCATGACCTTTACCATCACAAAGAGGGCAATTATCAAAATTGGTGTAAAATGAACCACCTCCATGGCCACGTCTCAAAGATCCTCGAGTTTGATCAAAACGACCTTCGACCTTTTGGTTCGAAACCAAGGGTGTTTGGTCTGTCTTTCGAAAACCACCTCGATTTCTCCAATAGCCGCGACCTCGATAGTTTGAGTAACCACCGCGCGAATCTACAGAGCCAGCAACAACTTGTGACTCTTCAGGTACATCAACTGATCCTACTGAACCGAAAACTGTAGCAGCCGATCTGCGTGCCAAGTTCTTTCCGGGACGAGCAAGACGATAACTTTCAGCGGTTTTAACCATATCATCTAATGTGACAAGTCCACGCTCGCGAATGAAAGTAGCAAGATCCTGTGACACACATTCTAGAAACTGCTCACCTAACACAAGATTCATAATTCCCTGCATGTCTCTAGGAACACCGGACAAAGCTATCCATCGATCAAACAATCTGTTTAGCTCAATACCAAAAGTTTGGAAAGGTTTGTTCGAGTCTGGTCGGATTTCACGGAACTTCTTGCGAAAACCTTCTGCAGTACACTGGAACTTCTTAAGCAAATTGTCCTTCAATGTCTGATAATCTACAGGACCATGAGCAGCAAGACTGTGGTACAAGTTCAATGCGTTACCTTCTAACAAAGCTGAAAGAAAGGTAACCCATTTGCTTTGATCCCAGCCAAGGGCTGTAGCATGAGTCTCAAAACGAAAAAGGTATGAATCAATATCATCTTGTCTTTGTTTGAAAAGAGGCAACTTGGGGTAAACAGGTCTAGCCCCAAAAGAAGAACTATCCCTACCTCTGTTTCCGTGACCAGCATCTTGTTCCTCAAGTCTACGTTCAGAACGTAACTCAAGTTCCATTTGTTTTGTTTTCTCTCTTTCCAGCTCTAACTGAACATCGGCTTGTTTATTCGCTAGCTCAACATCTGCTTGTTTATTCGCTAGCTCAACATCTGCTTGTTTATTCGCTAGCTCAACTTCTGCTTGTTTATTTGCTAGCTCAACTTCTAATTTTTTCTGTCTTGTTTCTTCCTCTAATTTTTTCTCATCCCTCAATCTTTGTCTCTCAAGACGATCAAAACAATCCTGTACATATTTTGCACGATCCTTATCAGGGAGACCCAAAGTTGTAGCTTGAGCAATAAAAGATTGGAACTTCTTATCATAATCGTCAGACATGGCTAAGTGCAATGTAGATCAACAAACAAAAGAAAACTTACTATAAAATATCAAAATGTCTAAACAGGAAATCAGTAAAGTACTAAAGTGTCAACAATGAAATGGCAAAACGCAATCAATCCCAACAACTATAAATTGGTCTAGAAACCTTATGAAAAAATTAAGTTTCTTCAAAAGTAAATTTGCAGGACAATGCACAGTCGGAGTTACAATGAAAACAGTAAAATCTTAAAAGTATACAAAGCAAATTATGTATTGTATTAACTCAATATGTCTATAAGTAATGCAGTGACCAATTTTATACCAAATAGAACACACTAACTCAATATATGCTGAAGAACGTCAACTTTAGTTGATAGAAGCACAAGAAATGTACAGCGAAAAAGGAAGTTACTAAGTGAAAAGTTTTAATCCAAATATATGTTCAAAGAAAAATAAAAAAAAATTTACGTCAAACACCTCAAACACTATAATCGCTAATACTAAATACCAAATGTACGGCGAAAGGGAAATAAACCCAATCAAATTATCAAAGTCTCATCAAACAAAAATGAACCAATTATGACCACATACATAAATACAAAAACAAACTAGATCAAAATCAATACAAATCAAACAATAAACAAAATAAATTAAATCAAATGAGGCTGAAATCCTAACACGATAATCTACTTAAAATAAGGGCAAAGAGAACATACACCCAAACACACGCATGAAAGGATAGGACCCTACAACAGCAAAGAACTAGTAAAACAAATACAATTCCCTAACAGAAGAATAGAGCCGAAGAAGAGAATAGGAACCCTCAAGACAGAAAAAGAGCTAAATCCTTAGTGCCCAGAAACTGTACACAGACACAGCCGTTAAACTGGAGACGGCAAATATCACACAAAACACATCCCAGTCATACACAATATAACAAAATTTCAAAAGAAGCAGCCCACTAGCCTATCTATATATACCTATAATAACTAGTGGTGCCCTCACTAAAGATGAATATGTATGACTTAATGCTAACACAGAGAAAGTCTAGGGTCACGAAATGTAACGAAGGTGTTTTTAGCGTTGTACTAAATTAAATTGTTACATATATAAACGTTTATGGAATGAGTGTGTGCGTGGGCTTTCTGCCAATCTGTATAAAGGTGGGTGTTCTATCTCTGTTTACTAGACTCTTTCATCCACCACACACGCGCTTACAAACAAGGACAAAGGCCACACAGTTATCTCTCTTTGCCCTCTGTTTAACTATTTCTCATACACTCATAACATACATTAAACCACACAATTCACATCATATAAACCAATCTACACAAATAACTAACAAGTGGCATATAGGTTATTCACAACTTCGGCGCTCACACATTCACACGCTACCGTATAGGTCGTTGTCTCTCTCGAGAGACGTCACTCGACTCCTCTTTATACTAGTGTCGACACAGTCAATGATGTCTCATCGACGACTTGGCGGAGATTCCCAAACTGAATATTACTAGTCAATGACTACTCACAGATTTAGAACATTCCTAGGCGTGAAATTATCAACGGCGCTAGGCGACAATAGCTACACTGACGGAACACCGCATGTGGTCCTGTAGCACGAATCTGTGGCTTACTTCGCTACCGTTGTTGCTCGTAGCACCAGTGATGGTAGGACGAAGGAGAGATGAAGGCTTGATGATGTCCGCATCCGGTCACGTACGTGATGCTCTCAAGACAGCTTCATCGGCCCTACACCAGGGGTTTCCGCTCCGTACCGGCCCCGCTGTATTCAATATACAGCTATCGAATTATCTAGCCAGAATTCTTCCTCAGAGCCCTAACGAAAACGACCGCTCGGCTTGACTGGTATAGCATCTCTAACTGGCAATTATTCCCGATACCACACTGTCACTCCCACACGTGACACGTGAACATCGCTCACCGCTACATTACCGCACGTGAACATTGCTTATCTGTACATTACCGCTCGTGAACATTCGGTCCAACTGCTAATGACGTCACACCATCCATCGTCCGACCGAAACCTGCCCCAAAGGCGCTCGTTACAGTAAATATAGCTTAAAAATGTCAGGCTAAAATGTCGCACGTGTCTTTAAAAGAAACGTCTACAGACTCTCAAATAGGGCAAATTAAAAAATTCACATAGTCTATGAATGCTCAGATCTTGTTAAAAATATTGCATTCTCTCAAGAAATTGAAGATTTTGTCCGGGGAAACATCCCGGAACAAAACCTTCAAGGAGTCTGCTATGAAGTGTTTATATCTCGTGTCAATTAGATCAGCACACTACAGCAAAAAGTGTCGAACAGAAAACTGCTCGTCACAGGCAAAACACCATGGACGCTCATCCTGTTTAAGTAAGTAAGAGTGCGTAACAATACGTGTGCCCGATGTGGAGCCGAGTAAGGACAGTCTCCTCACGGCGGCTGCCGCAGCGGAAAGGTAGACTGTCGGACACCGTAGGAAGAGCTTCATGCAGCTTGATCCCTTCCTCTTTGTCCCACTCGGACTGCCACTCGCGGGTTATGTACGCACTAATCACAGGTTTAAAATCACTATAAACAGTCTGTGTGTCAGGGACAGGGTCATTGCGGGCACTGTTGGCAGCAGAATCTGCGATTCTGTTGCCTTCGATGCCCACATGGCCTGGGACCCAAATAAAAATGATGTCATAATATTCCTTCATCAAGTCTGCGTAGAGCTCTCTAATCTGCACCAGCAGTGGGTGGTCTGTTCCATCGCCCTGAAGGGCCTGCAGGGCAGAAAGAGAGTCAGAATCAGGAAGTTCCTTTCCCGAGACTGATAGGCATGCTTGAGTGCCAGCAGAATTGCCTGCAGTTCTGCACTAAAAACAGAGGAATGGTCAGGGAGGTGGAGCTAAATGGGCGTCTAGGATGGCGAGAGGACACTGCAGCCGCAGCCACTCTCCCATCCTCAGACTTGGACTCATCCGTATAAAGACGACAATAGCCAGGAAAAATTGAAAGGAGTTCATTGAGGCTCTGTTGGTATATGGCTGGTGGAGTACAATACTTCTTGTGGGCGGTCAAGTCCAGCAAGATGTCAGGAACTAGTAGTAGCCAGGGTGGAGTGATGTGTTGCAGAGATTCCGAAACTTTGTCCAGGTCCACTCCGGCCGCCTGCAGACACGGAAGGAAAGTGGACGGACAGCTCCCGGACGGGCATCGTAAACCTCTGCAAACGACGGGTTAAAAACACAATCATAGGCAGGATTGTCTGGATGGGCCTTCAGCTTCAGAACGTAGCTGAGCATGAAGCGGATGCGGCGGAGCCTAAGAGAAGGCTCCCCTGCCTCAGCATACAGACTAGGAACTGGAGATGTCCTGAAGGCTCCCAGACATATTCGCAGACCTTGATGGTGAATCGTGTTCAGACGCTGTAGAACAGACTTAGAAGCCGAACCATATACCACAGAGCCGTAATCCAGTTTAGACCAAACAAGGGCCCGGTACAGTCGAAGTAAGACAATGCGGTCTGCACCCCAGTCAGTACGACCATCGACACGAAAAATGTCGAGGGCCTTCCGACAAGAAGTTCTAAGGTAATTAATATGGTTGCAGAAGGTAAATCTTTTGTCAAAGATGACCCCCAAAACTTTGCCTCTTCGGCCACCTTAATTGGCACTCCAGCAATGCTCAGGCTATGTTCTGGAAAAAAATTCGTCTGGTTAGTAAAATGCACACAGACTGTCTTGGAAGGTGAGAACCTGAATCCGTTGAGAGACACCCACCCCTGGATGCGATCAACGCACAGCTGCAAGCGCCTCTCAAGGGACGCAAGTCCTCGACCTCGTGCACACAAAGCAAAGTCGTACACAAACAAAGAGCATTCAGAATCATCCTTGACGGCCTTTACAATGTTATTTATTTTAATGCTAAATAAAACAGGAGATAAAATGCTGCCCTGCGGGACACCCATCTCCTGTTCAAAGGAGTCGAAGAGGGTGGAGCCCACACGGACATGGAACGACCTGTTAGACAAAACATTGTGAATAAAAACGGGCAGGTGCCCTTTAAAACCCATGTTCAATAAATCAGACATTATACCATACTTCCAGATAGTGTCATATGCCTTCTCAAAATCAAAGAAAATTGCATAGACATGCTGCTTGTTGACAAAAGCATCTCGGATAAAAGACTCAAATCGGACTAGATGGTCAGTTGTACTACGGAAGCGCCGAAAACCACACTGGAGGTCTGTGATGAGACCCTGCGACTCAAGATGCCACACCAGGCTGGCGTTGACCAAGCGTTCCATAGTTTTACATAAACACGATGTCAAGCGATTGGCCGGTAGTTGCCCGGGTCGGAAGGATCCTTACCCGGCTTGGGGATTGGCACAACCAAAGCCTGGCGCCAAGATGGCGGAAAATGACCGGTTATCCAGATAATTATGGTTAAATGCCTTGAGAAGTACAAGGAGTGAATCCTCAGGCAGATGTGTTAGGAGCTGATAGTGGATGGTATCTAGTCCAGCAGCAGGGTCAGTACATTTCTGCATGGCTTGCTGCAATTCTTCTTGGAAATGTAAAAGGGGCATTATAGTCTTCCGAGTTATCCGATATAAAATCACAAGTACAAGACTCTCGCTTCGCCTTCTCTCTCTGGAAGAAAGGTGATTAATGCTCTGAGGAGAATTATGGGCAAATTGGAGGCAAGCAAATTGGCCACAGCCTTTTTATCCGTGACCAAACTGACACCATCTCTAAGATGGCCGACAGAAGCCGAGCCACCCCTGCCCCCAATTCTTCGAACAGCCTTCCAGACTTTTTGGGACGGAGTCCTAGAAGATAAAGAGGAGACGAAGCGTCTCCAGGAAGCACGGCGTTCACGTTAAAAAATGTAACGGGTTTTCGCCCGCTGTCTTTTAAATGTTAAAATATTCGCTTGCGACGGATTACGAAAAGCACGTCGCTGAGCAGATTTGCGCATTTTTTGGGCTTTGCGGCACTCTTCATTGAACCATGGTACTCTCGGCTTCCGAGGGACTGAAGTTCTAGGGATGGTGTCACCTGCTACGTCCAACAAAATAGAAGTAAAACAAGAAACAGGTTCTTCAGCTGACATGACCACCTCCTCTGTAAGACGAGACTGACAGAGGGAGGCGAACAGAGGCCAGTTAGCTTTTTTGAAATTCCAGCGCCCCACCGGCGAATCCTCCTCACAGCTGACCGATGACAGGACTACTGGAAAGTGGTCACTACCAGACAGGTCGTCGTGAACCTTCCAGTCAAAGTCCAGCATGAGAGAAGGATCACACACAGTGAGGTCTAGAACAGAACTAGATCCTGAACCTGAGTTAGAGTATGTAGGTGAACCATCATTAAAGACACATAGGTTAAGTTGAGGAAAAACATCTTCTAACATCTGACCTCTGCCATCATAGTGGTCACTACCCCAAAGGTGAGCGTGACCGTTAAAATCCCTCATGAGAATAAAGGGAGGGGGCAGTTGATCTACTAAGTTAAAAATATCATTACTACAGACCCGCAATGATGGTGGCAGGTAAATACTGCATATGGTTATTGTCTTTTTCAAGGTAACCCGAGCTGCGACAGCATGAAGACAGGTGTCGATGCTAACGGGGCTACATAAAATTTGGCTACTAATGAGAAGAGCCACTCCACCCGAGCGCCTCTCCGAATCAGAGCCTTTATGTATAACATTAAAACCATTAAAGGACACAGGGTCAGAAGTCTTCAGGTAAGTCTCCTGAAGAGATATTGCTGAGGGATTATAGAACTTGACTAAAAGACGTAATTCCTCAAAGTTAGCTTGAAAACCACGACAATTCCACTGAAGCAAAGAGTACATGATTAAGTCTTAACTGGGGGTAAGGAGTTTTCCCCCCTTTTTCCTTTACCTTGGAAGGAGTTGAAGAAACAGAGGGGGGGGGGGGGGGCCGGCTCCCGGGGCTCCTATGGTTCTTCGGAGATGAAGGGGGTGGAGCTGCCGCAGCATCAGCAACGACAACTTCCACCCCCTCCATCCGCTCCTCCAATGCAGCATATTTGTTTTGAAGGGGGACATCAGTGTTCCCCTTCTGGGCCCGTGCGCATAGCGGTCCCATAGATTTCTTAGACTTCTGGTCCTGGGCAGCGTTCCTGCCGCTAGAGTAGCGGCCTTAGAAGGCTGACCAGAGCCAAAAGCCTTTGGCGTTGACAAACTAGCAGGTCTGGGTGGGGGCTGGGGCTTAGGGGCAACAGAAGGCGGCACTACCGGACCGGCAGTGTCCGCCTTCTGCGTTCCCTGGCTCCTCGTCACCACCGGAGGAGGGTTACTCTCCAGGGGCGAGAGGAGTCGAGGCTCCGCCCCCAACCAAGAAGTTGGGGTTTGACAGGAAAAGTCTTTGGTGGGGCGGTTGCCTGCCACCGCTGCACTGAAAGTATAAACAGAGGTGTTAGAGGATGGGGCAGCCGTAGCTGCACCAGGGCCTTCAACCAGTTGTTTTTTTGTTTGTTTTTTTTTTTTTTTTTTTTTTTTTTGGCGTCCAGAAAGGACAGCCCCTTCTCCACACGCACCTGCTGAATCTTGCACTCGGATATCCAACGAGGGCATTTCTTGTCCGAAGCCATATGCGCCCCCTGGCAATTCACACACAGGGGGTTGGCTGTGCAGGATTCAGCAGAGTGTCCGGGCTGAGTGCAACGGGCGCGTGAAACCTCTGCCTGGCGGCATATCTTCTGCCCATGGCCATACTTTTGGCACTTAAAGCACCGGAGGGGGAGAGGGACGTACTTTTTCACTTTCAAGGAGTAGTAACCTCCCCAGATGGTAGTAGGAGGGGTGGGGGTTCCAAACGTCAGGATGATGGTAGGGAGACGGATCTGCCCACCACCTCGCTTGGAAGCGAAGCGCCTGACGTAAGTCACCCCCTGAGACTTAAGGTTCCGTACAAGTTCATCTTCTGACAGTTCTGCCAAAGCTTGATCTTTGATTGCGCCTCTTGACGAATTCATAGTTTTGTGGGGTGTGACCTCCACTGGAGTGTCAGTAGCCCGCTGGAGTGTGCCCGGGTACGGCACTCCACCAGCAAGTCACCAGACCTGAGGCGCTGGGCGTCAGGCCTGCCAACGAGGCTCCTGAGGGTCTCCCCCACCAGAAAAGGATGCAGCTTGGTAACAGGTTTCTCCTTCACCTTGCTATGGACAATGAGGAAGTGAGGCCATACGGCTGATGCCTGAGGCGTTGCCTCCTCACAGTCCGAGTCATTGTCATGTTCATTGTTGGTGGCTATGTCAATCAATCAATTCTTTAAAGGGGATCGGGACTTCCAGCTTTCGCTGATTTCGTCCAGGGGGGGTGGGCCAGGGTTTTTTTTGGGGGGGTGGGGGTGGGGGGTCTATCTTGGCTGTTCGTCGCTGCCGCTCGCGCAACACTTTGTTTCTTCCTTCATCATGTCTGCCCGCGCCCGAGGGGGCTGGGTCGTTGGGGAGAGCCCTGCTCTTGTGGTCGCTTGGGTCCTCCGTCCTGCTTGAGTCCCCCGTCTTGCTTGGTGGGTGGTGTGCTCTTTTTTTTCCTCCTCCCCTGATGATAGTCTCAGTCCAAGGCCCGGTTCTCTCGGCCCAGCCAGCTCTACACCCTTTGGTTTGAGGGGGGTTGATTTTTACTAACCCCCCTGTACGTGTTTCTGTATTTCACTGGAGGGGGGTGTTGTACCCTCCGTTTCCCAGGGAGTGCACAGACGAAGTGTGCTAGACCTCCCTGGGGTCCCTATTTATTTTGATGGGCGGCGACCGTACGCAGGCGAGCGGGGAGTCACGCGGTGTCGGAGTGCCATCGTGGGTACCTCGACCCCCTGGGTTCTTGAACCCCCCTATCCCGCAGAGTGGACCTTCCAGGAGTGTCCTCCCTGCGCCCCAATACGTGGGAGACGACCCCCGGAGCCGGCCGCCGGCCCCCGGGCGCGTCCCACCGAGATTCGGTGGGGGGGGGGGGGCCCATGGACCGGCCGCCGGCCCCCCGGGACCCTCTCTCCGCTAGGAGGGGGGCTAGTTGGTCAAAAAGCCGCCCCGCAGCGACCTATGGGGCTTTCCTCCGAGCTCCTGGGGGGGGGGGGGGGGGGCAATCTTAACGTGCGGGGCGGCGGAAAAATAAATGACAGTAACTTGTAAACAAACAAAAAAACAAAACAAAAAAAAAAGGGTGATATGATGGATGGCCCCCGCGCCCCCCCCCCCACCCCCCCCCCACACCCGGGCGGAGCCCCCGGCCCCGGCGGCGGCCTCCGCCAGTCCGTGGGCCCCACCCGCGGCGGGGGGGGGGGGAGAGGAGGCGGCTCTGGGCCGGGTGGTTGGTGATGATGAGGATGATGATGTAACTTTATTAACCGTGAGGGGGGTGGGGCGGGTGCGGGACCATGAGGTGAGGCGAGGATGACCTGTGTTTGCCGTTCGGCCCTGTCGGGCCCACAGCCACACTTCGCGAGTGGATAGTGTGAGGATAAGTGGGGAGGGGCCGGTGGGGGACGGGGTCCGCCACCGCGTGACTCTGGAAGGGTATTATCCTGCGCGTAAGCCGTCGCCCATTATCTATGTTTATAAGGGGTGCATTGACGTCGGATGCTATACCTCCTTTGTTTGGACCTAGTTTATTTGAGTGGTTGGCTCTCTTTCCTCCAGGCTGGGCTCCAGCCGCCCGGATTTGCCCGCTCTCAATTTGCTCTTCCCTGTTTTCCTTCCCGGGGCCTAACTGGTCGGCCCCAGGAGGCCCAGCGGGGGACTTGGGCCCCGTCAGGGTGCCCCGCGGTCTCTGGGCCCGGCCCACCTGGTTAGTGGTTGCCCGTGCACAGCTACCGCAGCCCCCTGCGGTCCCGCCCCGGCCGGGTAGGGTTGAGAGAGATGGGGGGGGGGGGTGGAAACAAAAAAAAAAAAAAAAAAAAAAAGGGGGGGGCGGGGGGGAGGGGGTTATGAATGAGGTGACTCTTTATTTTCTGTGGGGGTGGGGGCGGGTGTTCGGACCATGAGATGAGAGGGTTGGAGATGATAGGTTCGCCCTCTCCCCACCCCCGCCACCCCCCCCCCCCCCCCCGGCCTTTTCGGGGGAGTGGCGGGGCGAGGCGGGTGTCCCCGGAGTGGATAGATACCAGAGGTTTTGGGATCATGGATTCGGGTCGAGAGAGCAGGCACCGGGCAGTTCTGGGAGACCTGGCTTCGTGAGAGCCCCCCCCCCCCCCCCCCCCCTGTCTAGGGTGCTATCTTTTGAGTGCTCCCGGTCGGGCAGTCCGGGCGGGGTGGTTGTGATGGGAGTGGAGAGTATGGGGATGCTGTGGGGGTAGGGTGCAGTCTTTATTTTCTTGGGGCTTTGGGGGGGGGGTGGGGGCGGGTGCTGGACCATGGCTGATGGTGGGGGATGATTGGTGGAGGGGGGACCCCTTCAGTCGCTCGGTCTTGCTTACTTTCATCCTTCCTTCTTTTATTAACCTTGCACACACTCAGTCTTTCTTCCTCTTTCACTTCATTCTGACACCCTTCCTGCCCGGTCGGGAGACTATCTAGTTTTGAGCACTTCGGGCCCGGGGGTGCTCGGACGCCGACGAGAGCTGACCCCCGAACTCATCGCCATGGTCTAGGACCATGAGCCTTTCATGCTATGGGAGGGGGCAGGTGGGGTTCTATGTTTGTTTATATGTACTTAACTAGGGGGTGCTTGTTGATTAAATGTATTGTAAGTTTGGTGGTGGTGTCCCATGTTGTTGAATCGGGGTTTATGAGGCCTTCTAAGGTAAGGTGGTTATCTAGTTTTTCTTTTAATGTGGTTCTGGTTGATTCTATGTGTTGGCACTCTAGTAGGATGTGTTCCGTTGTTAACGTGTGGCCGCACATGCATATTATTTGGTTAGGAAGGACTAGGTATCTTTCGCCCCCTAATCGGATTCTTGCTAGTCGGGACTGATCTTTCCTTTTTCCCTGGAAGATGGTGGGTTTGTTTTTTAATTCCCTCGCGAGGTTTTTCCTTCTACCTCTTTTGTTTTGGTGAAATTGGTCTGTCCATAGTTTTTGAAAGGCGGGTCGAAGTGCCTTGTATCTTTCGTTTGCCGACAGAGGTAAGTTAAAGAAGGTCGATTCTTGTTCGAGGCCTTTCTTCGCCACTGTCGGCGCACTCGTTCCCTGGGATCCCCACGTGTGAGGGGACCCACATGATTTTGATTATCTTCCCCTGTTCTGACAGTTCAGCAGCTTGAGCTCTGATCAGATACGTAAGATCTTCCCTGAACGAGTCCAAGTTCTGGATTGCTTGAACGGCTGAGAGCGAGTCTGTTACTATGAGTGTGTGTTTGTTTTTTGGGAAATAGCTCTTTATTACCTTATATGCTCCTAGGATGGCCGTGAGCTCTGCTGTAAAGACCGCCGAGTGGTCCGGTAGTTTAATGGCCCTATCCGATTTGCCGGGGGGGTGGATACCTAGTCCGGTTGCGTGTGTGGTTGGATCGTGGGACCCATCTGTATATATGAATACGTAGTCTTTATAAATGGTGTCCTTTTTTATGTTAAATTCTATTTTCATTTTGAGCCCGTCTTCTGATTTCCGATATTTGGTTAAGTCCAGGTCTACTTCTATTTGGGGGAGTTTCCATGTGGGGGTTTTAATTTTTATTTTCGGTGTTCTATACGGTAGCTTTAGGTTTATAGCAGCTTCACTTTCTTGAACTACAGCTTTTATTTGTGGTGTTTGGTCGCGTTTGCCTCTAATTTTGTGGTCCGCGGTGAGCGTGTATTTGGCCGGATGGTCATCTGGCATGCATATTGTTTTATAGTAGTAATTTGCTGCTCTTTCCTTTATTATGATTGATACCGGTTTTTGCCCACTCTCTGCCAGTACAAGTAGGTTTGGGGTGTGTCTGGGGACTCCCAGGGCCACCTTCAACGCGTCCGCTTGTACTGACATCAATTTTCCGGTCTGGCTCTTATTTAGGTTGGTGAGCATGGGGGCTGCATATAGTAGTCTGGACATAACAAAGGCATGATATAGCCTTAGGAGGGATCTGGGGTCCGTGCCCCAGTCTGCTCCGCTAACTTTGCGCATGAGGTTTATTCCCTTCCTGGCAGACTGACATATTTGTTCTATGTACTGTGACCAATTATTACTACTTGTAAACGTAACTCCTAGAAATTTGATGTTTTGTCGGTATTCAATATCTGTTTGCCCTATTCGTAATTTGGGGATATGAGCTTTTACTTGGTATTTTTGGTTTCGGTTACTCCTAAATATAATTGCTTGGGTTTTGTTTGGGGAAATTTTGAGGCCTGCTCTTTCTAGCCATTTCTCTATTCTGGTTAGATCTTGTTGTAGCTCTTCGAATCCTACTAGTTCCCATTTGAATTTCCTTTGTCTGCATTTGTCTAGTTTAGGGTATAGTGACGTATCATCGGCAAATTGCATTATTTTGTTGTGCCTGACTACGTGTTGTAATCCTGTAAGCAGTAGTGAGAATAGGATGGGGCTGAGCACCGAACCTTGTGGTACCCCATTATCTAGTGGGTGTTCTTTGGACGTTGATTTCCCTACTCTTACTGTTATTTTTCTGTCTGCCAGGAAACTTTTGACTAGGCTTTACATTTTATTTGTTATTCCGAGGTCGCCCATTCTGCTAAGTAATTTATCGTGCCAAACCATGTCGTATGCTTTCTCTATATCCAGGAATATTCCTACGAGTTCGGTTCTTCTTTCTCGGTGGGTGTTTAAGATTTCCTGCTGTAAGGTGGTTAGATGATCTAACGTGCTGTGTTTTTTCCTAAAACCACTTTGTTGTGGGGGTAGGATGCGGTGTTTATCGCAGTAGGTCATAAGTCGGTATTTGAGTATTCTTTCTAGTGTTTTGCCCAGCTGGGATGTTAGTGAAATGGGCCTATAGCTATCGGGTTGGTGTGTTGGTTTACCTGGTTTGGGGAGTGGGAATACTACTGCTTTTTTCCATTGAGTGGGGAATATTCCTTGCGTGTATATGTCATTAAACAGGGTGACTATTGCTTTTTTGAGGGTGGGATGGCTTTTTTGTATCATTTCATATGTGATTCTATCTATGCCGGGGGCTTTACCCTTCCCGGCGGTTCTTAGGGCTTGAGTTAGCTCCAGTAGTGTTACCTCGCTGTCTAGTTCGTGGTTATTTGTTTGGGTCGGTAGATTAAAGCATGTACTCAGGTGGGGTTTGATGTCCCTAAATTCTGGTGTTAGGTTGTTGTTGGAACTAGCTTGGCTGAATGTGTGAGCTAGTAGTTCAGCTTTTTCTTGGTCTGTGGCATATGTTACATTTTCTTTTTTGAGGGATGGCATACTACGTCTCGGGCCGTTGTTTATGGCTTTAATTTTATCCCAGCTTTCTGTGATCTTGGAGTTGATATTGATTGATTCTGTGAAGGCATACCAGTCGTTTTTTTTTGGCTTCTTTGATGGTGTGGTTTGCTATGGCTTTGGCACGTATGTATTCTATCCTATTTTCGGGCGTTTTGTGTTTCTTCCATATTTGAAGCTTCCTCTTCCTGTTTTTAACTTCTTGGTCACAGGCCTTTGTCCATCAGGATTTCCCTGGCTTTCCCTTATCAGATCTGGCAGGTGTGCATTCCGTGACTGATCTGATAATGTGGTCTGTGATGTGGGCCGTTTTGTCATCTATGTTATGTTTCTCGTCCCAATTTGGGTTGAACCTAGTGATTTCGTGGTATTTCTCCCAGTTTGTCCGTTTGGTGTTTATTCTTTGTGGGGCTCCAGGGTCTGGTGGTAGAGGAGTTTGGTTTTTTTCCTTGATTGTTATTATCGTCGGGAAATGATCACTTCCTAAGTTGTCATCGTTTACTTGCCATTGGGTTTCCACGGCGATGGTGTTTGTGGCTATGGCTATGTCAAGGGCATTCATGATGTCACTGCCCCCCTGCGCGTACATGTGGGTGGGCTCCCCTGTGTTTAGGATGCATCGTTGAGTCTCATTTACTGCTGTTTCCAGTTTTTTCCCGGCTGCATCTGCTGTTACTTGGCTCTCGTCCCATTGGGGGCTCTTAGCATTAAAGTCCCCTACTACCATATCCCCTGCCAGCAGTAGGTCTTTAAGATGTTCTACTGTTATCTGGGAGTAGGCTTTTTCATTGGGGATGTAGACGTTTATTATTTTAAGTTTTCGGTTAGTTGGTGTGATTATTTCTCCTATTATGGCCTCTATGTGTGGGTTTAGAGTGTGGGGGATTTCTGTTATTGCTATTTCGGTTTTTATGTAGATGGCTACGCCTCCTCCTTTCTGGTTTGACCTATTTTTATAAAGGGGTGGGTATTTGTACCCTTTTATTTGGGGGGGGGGGGGTTATCCCGGAAACCCGTCTCCTGGAGGGCGAGGATTTCCGGGGGGTTTGGGGTTAACCAGTTTTGGAATTCAGCTAGTTTAGGGTACAGGAACCTACAGTTCCATTGGAGGATGTGAAGGCCTGCCATCCTAGTTTATCATTGCGAGTGTAGCTTGGAAGTAGCGGAGGAATGTGTCGAAGTCTTCCTCACTGCCGTTTTCTTTTATGTCTTCCATTTGTGCAAGACCCCAGCACATGTACCAGGTTCGAATGCCAAACCGAAATCTGGTGTGTTGGTCCATCTGTCTTCCCCGTCCGGGTTCCTCCACTGTCACCGTTGGTTTGGTAGGGCCATATTGTCTTTTCACCTCTTCCCAGGGGAGGAATGCTGGCCCGGTCAGGTCTATGGCCATTTCGTTTCTTCTTTCGGTGGTCATTCCCTGTTCCATCCCGCGGGCCGAGTTGGAGGTCGATGATGATGCGTATGTCTTATCACCCTCCCCTCCTGCCTGGGATGGATGGTAGTCGTGGGTTGGCTCCTCCCACTGCTGATGGGGGGAGAGGACGACTGTTGTCACCTTCTTTTGGCTGAGGTCTCTGCCCGGGTGCGGTTGTGGGTTCGGTGTAGGGTCGTTCTTTTCCATGGGTGCGGTCTTTTTGTCGTTGTTGGTCTTGTTTGCCTGAGGGTGACGTTCGCTCCTGAGAGCCACCGCGTAGGACGTTTGCCCCGAGCTGGCTAGGCGGGCAGCTCGGTTATGGTCGCGTTTCAGCTCGCACCCGCCGTAGTTTGCTGAGTGTCCTTTTCCATCACAGTTGGGACAGACGTACTCCTCCGGGCTGTTGAGTTTGCATTCTTTCGTTTTGTGGCCTTGTTTGCATTTGGCACATATGGGGTCAGATTTACATGCCCCTGTTGGATGGCCGAATCTTTGGCAATTTAGACATTGAAGTGCCTTGGCCTTGAATCGGTCGATCCCGAGGACCTCTCCTCCTATTTTAATAGATCTCGGTAGGGTTTCACCGGGGAACTGAACCAGCAGGGCTCTGCTGGCTTGACCATCGCGCATGGTGAGACGTTTTAGAATCCTGGCCCTTGGGTGGGTTGCTTGAATTTCCTGCTCAACAAAGGCTACGTCTTCTTCTAATGGTATCGGTTTTAGGACTCCTAGCGCCCTGGGTTCACTGGTCGCTGCCCCCGGTGGTCGGGGGATGGTGCACGTCACTTTGATTCCCCCTACCTTCTGTTTGTAAGTCGCTAGCCTCTGGGCCTCGCTGGTGGGGCAGCCTATTAGGATGCGTCTGCCGAACGGGATTCTTCTCGTTTCTACCGGTGGGCCAAATGTTTCGGTGAGCGCCGCGTTCAGCTTGCTGATGTTCATTGTGAACAGTGTCGGGTCGTCATTTTCGGGCGTTATCATGACAGGGAATGCTAGCATTTTGCGTTCGGTGTACTGGGGGCCCTTCCTTCTAGGTTTGTATTGCCTTTTAAATGGCTGCTCGCCAATGATTGTGCTTGCAGTATCACTATCACTGTCATTGTCATTGTCTGGGCTTTGTTCATTTGCTTGGTTTGCATTGTTTTCACGGTTTTCGTGAGTTACTAGCTCTGACTGTGCCCTAGCGGCGTATGCGCGCGTCAGTGGTCTGGCCCCCTGCGGGGGGTTTCCATTGTTCGCTGGGCGGTTGGGGCCGGCTGTCCTTTTGTTGCCTTTCTGGCCGCCATCTTGGCTTGTTACTTCTTTGTTTGGTTTGGGGCCGCCATCTTGCCCGTTGGCGCCATCTTGGCCATTGTTAACGCTCGCGTCTGAATCCGACTGGTCGCCATCTTGGTGTCCAGTCGGATTTAGATTCGAATTTGAATTTGTTTGGTCCTCCTGTGAGGCCATTTTTCCTTTGTGCCACGGGTCTGTCCTAGCCAGACCTGACTTCAATTAAATCGTAAGCCTAGGTTGGCGTTTGAAGCGTAGGGTGATAGTCTATTTTACGCGTAAGTAAAATGACCGCTCTTGATCGCAGGACGAAAACAAAGAAAACAAAAGAGGACCGGTCGAAGGCCGATTTCACGCGTAGGACGCAAAATAGTTTTTCACTCGTAGAAAAAAAACCGATTGGTTTCAGGCGTAAGAGACAGATCGGTCTCAAGTGTAAGAAACAAACCGGGTTTTTTCCTTTTAAGCGTAAGTCAGTAGACTGGTTTTCAGTTAAGTTAAGAAACAGAGTGGGTTTTATAAAGCGTAAGCCAGTAGACTGGTTTCAAAATAAGTTAAGCGAAGATTTGCTTTGGTCGAAGACTTGCGTTGGACGAAGGTTTCAAGTTAAGCGAAGATTTACGCTTGAGCGTTTCCTCTTTGGTGGACGAATTAAAAGGCTATAGCCTGGTTAGCAGGCGTTAATTAATTAATAATAACTACTTAGCGTTGGTAATTATGGCTCCTACCTTCCATTCGAACCATTCGTCGACTGCGCTCCGGTCCTGATGAGAGGAATAGTGTGGCCGTCCTATTCTATTCTACCTATTCTGTGGCCAGGCCAAGGATCGCCGCCCTATCGGGTTACGGATCCCTGCAGCCTATATTACCCTACCACAACCTATCTATCCTTGGTGGTCTGAACTACGCTATCTAAATCTGACTGGTGACGGATGCTACCCACAGCTCCGCCACCGCTTTTCCTATCACTTTTCTTAGTACTGAACACTGCACACGCTTTACTGCACACTGGAGTTCTGACTGTGGTCCTCTCCGTTCGGCTGCTGTCCGCTGTATGATGGGTGGCTATGTGCCGCTTCTGTGCAAGTTTTTGTTGTTGTTGTTTTTTCCATATTATAATAGTAGAGAGATTCATCCCCGCCCGCCACCGAGCCCAACAAAGGAAAGTGCAAATGTCGGCGGATCTCCAGCCGACGCACAATGGAGACTGCCCGAAAGATATACTCAATGGGGTAAGCCCGATTGAACCGTTTGAGCCACCGCCTTGTATCACACCGTTGAATGCAGGAGAATACTGGCGTAAAGCACCTAATCAGCAGCAAAGGCTATAGCATGGTGCTCCGTATAGCAACCCGCATATCAACAGTGGGATAGGGCTCAACGTGACAAGAGCCGATTGACTAGGCCGGTACGACTACCCTCCCGTTTAGGTAGAAGTCAAGGCCAAAGTGGAGTGTTTCAGCCACCAGGATCCTCTTCTCCCCCGACACGGGTCTCCAAGCACGGCAAACACTTGGGATCCAAATGACCAAAAGCTCACGAGTATTTTTAAGGACCAATCCAACACTGTACGACCTGGGTTAGCACAGCTCCTTAAAAACCGGACCAGTGAAAAAGACTGAACAACATATCTGCTGACATCAAGTCTAATCCTGGACAAAGATGGCACCCCTCTGCTAGCCCACTCAGTCAGTCAGCCACGTGGAGGCCGGTGCCGAGTGGGCGCCACAGAGGGTGTGTCTGGTAGGAGGGTGCATAGACGGCAGCGGAATGCCCCCAATTACAAACTGGTAAGTGATTCTATGATTATCTTCATTTTATTGGCTCGCGTGCGAAGCAAAAGTGAGTTTATGTTCTGGGCCACTGGTCGTCCGTCCGTCGTCCATGGTAAACTTTAACGGTGGCATTTTCTCGGAGACTATTCAAGCCACATTCTTCAAGCTTGGCCCAAGGATACTTTGTGGCAAGACCTTTTTAAACATACCAATTTGAGTGACCTCTCTCAAAGGGTCACGCGGGGTTGACAGATGTGTGAAAACTGCTTACATTTTCAGAAAACGTGGATTTTGCTGCTGCAGAAGCCAGCCCTCGACACCGAGGTCACACATATGTAAATCGGTCATACACGGGATTACTCTTTTTATTATTGTGCAAGGCCCCTTAAACCAAAATTGGGCTGTTTCTGTCCTAATGCAGCTTTTCTTTCTTTCTTTCTCCAGTTGGCAAATGGAGCCTGGGATGGACCTGAGAGTGCAAGCGCATCGCAATACAAGGACAGTGATGTCGAGGAGTTTGTTCCTGGCTCGAGCTCACAGGATTCAGACGGTGTGTCGCCATCAATCGCTGGGATCTCTGACACAGACAGTATTGTATTGACTATGTTAGGTATCATCAAAGTGGCAGGTTCAGGGTGGACAGGTGTCAGTGAAGCTAATACCAGCAAGGTGCAGTGTGCGTTAGGGGGTGAATTAGGGGGTGGCGATGAGAATGTGGATAGGCAGAAGGAACATGAAGTTGGGGGTGGGGAAAGAGCACTTGCAGAAGAAACAGGTGTGCACGTGACGCAGAAAGGGAAAGGAAAGTACAAATGGGACAAGAAACATGCATGCAAATTGTGTAGCAAGCTTGTCTTGAAAATGAGCACGCACTTACAAGATGTCCATGCAGATGAGGAAGACGTTGCTAAAATTTTGTTGATGAAAAAAGGGACAAAGCAGAGACGTCAAGCATGGATCAGACTACAAGATGAGGGTGATTACATGCATAACGTTGCTGTTCTTGAAAACAAATCAGGATGTTTGATTCCTAAGTATCACACCAAAACAAGTAAGGTAGACGACCTTCTCGCTTGTAGCCATTGCAAAGGGCTCTATAAAACAAAAAGCTGATCTCTGTACACTCAAAACGTTGCTGTCAGAAACCAGGAGGGTTTCAGATCACTAAGAGAGGTGAGGCGGCACGCCGTGGTCGGCTAATGCTTCCAATACCCTTAGACGTTGAATTTTCCTTCTATCATAAGGTATTAGCCAGGCAGAGAGATGATGAGATAAGCCGTCTCATCAGAACTGACCCCTTGCTTCTTGAGTATGGAAAGAGATTATTTGACCACAGGGACATTGAAGAACACACGGCTGGACAAATCAGCTCCAGGATGCGGGAGTTAGGGAGACTATTAAAGATTATCAGAGTGAGGTCAGAAATGAAAATCGCAAGTTTAAATGTTGTGATCAATTCAGCTAGCTTTGATCATGTTGTACTAGCTGTAAAAGAGCTAGCAGATTTTGATGAGGACACACATCAGTTCAAAAAAGGCAATCTCGCAATGCGCATAGGACATTCTTTGAAAAAAATGTTCACAGATCAAACAGTCACAGGCATCCAAACAGCTTGGGCAGGGTACAGATGACAGGTGGCGACAGGAGCTCTCTGAGGCGCAGCGGTTTAACTCTGTCTTCAACAGGGACTGGTATGATTGTGTGTCTGCTACAGCAGCCCAGTCGGTCGGGAAAATGACCATGAACAAACCCAAGCTGATCCCATCATGTGAAGATGTGAGGAAGGTCCAACAGCTTCTTGAGACAAGGACGGTTTCGGAAGATTATCCGACGGTGGTTAAAGCAACTCTTTGCGCTGTATCACTTTTCAACCGAAAACGAGGGGGAGAAGTTCAGAGAATGAAGATGTCTAACTTCCAGAATGCTAAGATTGGATCTATCACCAATTAAGATATCTTGAAAGGTCTCACAGAGGTTGAGAAGAAAATGGTGAATCATTTTCAGCGAGTGGAAATCAGATGCAAGTTTAATAGGAGTGTTCCCGCTTTGCTGACCAAGAAGATGATGACAACTGTGGACAGAATCCTTCAAATGAGGCAATCAGTGCCAGCTCTCGCTGGTTCCCAGTACATCTTTGCCACACCTTCTGGTCAGAGGCCTTACATCATAGATGTTCTGAAGGCCTATGCGCTAGAAGCACGGGTGTCATACTCAGCCATGTTCACATTTACTCAGTTACGGAAGCAGGTTGCAACTTTGGCTCAGTCAATGGCCATCTCGGAGTTAGACCAGGATCAGCTGGCATACTTCCTTGGTCATGATATCCGGATACATCGCCATATCTACCGCCAACCTCATGACGTCCTTCAAAAGGCAAAAGTGGCAAAGATTCTTCTGTCAGTTAACAATGGGATGACAGATTTTGAGAGTTGCATTAGAGCTGAGCTGGGCGATGATGAAGAGATTGACTTTGACAATGAAGACACATCAGAAACTGGCAGAGAGGTCTCGGGGGAAACAGCACCTGTGAGTGAAGCAAGTAACAAGTCAACAACACAGGAATCAATGCGCATGACAGAGAAAAGACGTCCAGAGCCTGATGACAATCTAGATAGTTTTGATGATGACAGTACTGCGTCAGCTCCTGTTCCAAAGAAAGCTAGATTTACAAGGAAACCATGGGGGAAAGCTGAAGAGAAAGCTGTTCAAACTCGTTTCAAGACACACCTCGTCATGAACAAACTTCCTGGAAAGGCCGAGATACAGCAGGCAATCGCAGAAGGGCCCACACTTAGACATAGGCGCTGAACAAACATTAAGGATTACTTCCGCAACAGACTGAAAAAGTTACAAAAGTTACAAAAGAA
Organism: Semisulcospira habei; assembly: GCA_036245525.1. Taxonomy (NCBI): domain Eukaryota; kingdom Metazoa; phylum Mollusca; class Gastropoda; family Semisulcospiridae; genus Semisulcospira; species Semisulcospira habei. Next base: position 79,564,950 of record BTPG01000005.1, read on the forward strand.
ATGAATTGAGATTCCCCGCCACTCGCGGCATTTTCGTTTTCATACAGATTTATTACAAGAGTGTTATTATTGTGGTGGTTTCAGCATGTATAGCCTGCTTTTTTTTATCTAATGGACGCCTGGATCATTTTGTATACTGTATAACCTTTGAATTTGCAAAACAAAACAGCCGGCTGGGACAAAAGACAATAATAAGATAAGAAAACCATTGACAATGTAAAGATTTATTACAAGAGTGTTATTATGGGGTTGGTCCGCCTGGATCATTTTGTGTACTGCATAACATTTAAAACTCTGCAAACGGAAGAATGGCTGGGGACGAAAGACAATAATAAGGGGTAAGAAAACCATTGTCAACATAAAGATTTATTACAAGAGTGCTACTATGGG